>OZ010615.1:54852646-55307646 GCA_963932145.1 Acanthosepion lycidas
AAGTTGTGTAAAACATAAAATCTTAAATAAAACTTTGTCAAAACTTCTGAAACTAGTTAAAATCAATAAGTTTTGATTGATTTCATATCGATTTTCAATTATTTCATTGTTTTTTTAATGTTTTCAAACAGTTATTTATATTTACAAACTAGTGTTAAAAAGTAGTGAAAAAAGCTAGATTTTGCATGTAAATCGCTATGTAATTAAAAGTTGTGTAAAACATAAAAACTTAAATAAAACTTTGTCAAAACTTCTGAAACTAGTTAAAATCAATAAGTTTTGATTGATTTCATATCGATTTTCAATAATTTCATTGTTTTTCTAATGTTTTCAAAGAGTTATTTATATTGACAAACTAGCGTTAAAAATTAGTGAAAAAAGCTAGATTTTGCATGTAAATCGCTATGTAATTAAAAGTTGTGTAAAATATAAAATCTTAAATATAACTTTGTCAAAACTTCTGAAACAAGTTAAAATCAATAAGTTTTGATTGATTTCATATCGATTTTCAATAATTTCATTGTTTTTCTAAAGTTTTCAAACAATTATTGATATTTAGTAAATTGCGTTAAAAAGTAGTCAAAACAGCTAGATTTTGCATGTAAAACGCTATGTAATTAAAAGTTGTGTAAAACATAAAATCTTCAATAAAACTTTGTCAAAACTTCTGAAACTAGTTAAAATCAATAAGTTTTGATTGATTTCATATCGATTTTCAATAATTTCATTGTTTTTCTAATAATTTCAAACAATTATTGATATTTACAAACTAGTGTTAAAAAGTAGTGAAAAAAGCTAGATTTTGCATGTAAATCGCTATGTAATTAAAAGTTGTGTAAAACATAAAAACTTAAATAAAACTTTGTCAAAACTTCTGAAACTAGTTAAAATCAATAAGTTTTGATTGACTTCATATCGATTTTCAATAATTTCATTGTTTTTCTAATGTTTTCAAAGAGTTATTGATATTTACAAACTAGCGTCAAAAAGTAGTGAAAAAAGCTAGATTTTGCATGTAAATCGCTATGTAATTGAAAGTGTGTAAAACATAAAATCTTAAATAAAACTTTGTCAAAACTTCTGAAACTAGTTAAAATCAATAAGTTTTGATTGATTTCATATCGATTTTCAATAATTTCATTGTTTTTTTAATGTTTTCAAACAGTTATTTATATTTACAAACTAGTGTTAAAAAGTAGTGAAAAAAGCTAGATTTTGCATGTAAATCGCTATGTAATTAAAAGTTGTGTAAAACATAAAATCTTAAATATAACTTTGTCAAAACTTCTGAAACTAGTTAAAATCAATAAGTTTTGATTGATTTCATATCGATTTTCAATAATTTCATTGTTTTTTTAAAGTTTTCAAACAGTTATTGATATTTACAAACTAGCGTTAAAAAGTAGTGAAAAAAGCTAGTTTTGCATGTAAATCGCTATGTAATTAAAAGTTGTGTAAAACATAAAAACTTAAATAAAACTTTGTCAAAACTTCTGAAACTAGTTAAAATCAATAAGTTTTGATTGATTTCATATCGATTTCAATAATTTCATTGTTTTTCTAATGTTTTCAAAGAGTTATTGATATTTACACACTAGCGTTGAAAATTAGTGAAAAAAGCTTGATTTTGCATGTAAATCGCTATGTAATTAAAAGTTGTGTATAACATAAAACCTTAAATATAACTTAGTCACAACTTCTGAAACAAGTTAAAATCAATAAGTTTTGATTGATTTCATATCGATTTTCAATAATTTCATTGTTTTTCTAATAATTTCAAAGAGTTATTGATATTTACAACCTAGTGTTAAAAAATAGTGAAAAAAGCTAGATTTTGCATGTAAATCGCTATGTAATTAAAAGTTGTGTAAAACATAAAATCTTAAATATAACTTTGTAAAAACTTCTGAAACAACTTAAAATCAATAAGTTTTGATTTATTTCATATCGATTTTCATTAATTTCATTGTTTTTCTTAAGTTTTCAAACAATTATTGATATTTACAAACTAGCGTTAAATAGTCAAAACAGCTAGATTTTGCATGTAAATCGCTATGTAATTGAAAGTTCTGTAAAACATAAAATCTTCAATAAAACTTTGTCAAAACTTCTGAAACTAGTTAAAATCAATAAGTTTTGATTGATTTCATATCGATTTTCAATAATATCATTGTTTTTTTTATGTTTTCAAACAGTTATTGTTATTTACAAACTAGTGTTAAAAAGTAGTGAAAAAAGCTAGATTTTGCATGTAAATCGCTATGTAATTAAAAGTTGTGTAAAACATAAAAACTTAAATAAAACTTTGTCAAAACTTCTGAAACTAGTTAAAATCAATAAGTTTTGATTGATTTCATATGGATTTTCAATAATTTCATTGTTTTTCTTATGTTTTCAAACAGTTATTGATATTTACAAACTAGCGTTAAAAAGTAGTAAAAAAGCTAGATTTTGCATGTAAATCGCCATGTAATTAAATGTTGTGTAAAACATAAAATCTTAAATATAACTTTGTCAATACTCCTGATACAAGATAAATCAATAAGTTTCGATTGATTTCATATCGATTTTCAATAATTTCATTGTTTTTCTAATGTTTTCAAACAGTTATTGATATTTACAAACTAGCGTTAAAAAGTAGTCAAAACAGCTAGATTTTGCATGTAAATCGCTATGTTATTATAAATTGTGTAAAACATAAAATCTTAAATAAAACTTTGTCAAAACTTCTGAAACTAGTTAAAATCAATAAGTTGTGATTGATTTCATATCGATTTTCAATAATTTCATTGTTTTTCTAATGTTTTCAAACAGTTATTGATATTTACAAACTAGTGTTAAAAAGTAGTGAAAAAAGCTAGATTTTGCATGTAAATCGCTATGTAATTAAAAGTTGTGTAAAACATAAAAACTTAAATAAAACTTTGTCAAAACTTCTGAAACTAGTTAAAATCAATGAGTTTTCATTGATTTCATAACGATTTTCAATAATTTCATTGTTTTTCTAATGTTTTCAAAGAGTTATTGATATTTACAAACTAGTGTTAAATAGTAGTGAAAAAAGCTAGATTTTGCATGTAAATCGCTATGTAATTGAAAGTTGTGTAAAACATAAAATCTTAAATATAACTTTGTCAAAACTTCTGAAACTAGTTAAAATCAATAAGTTTTGATTGATTTCATATCGATTTTTAATAATTCAATTCTTTTTTCTAAGGTTTTCAAACAGTTATTGATATTTACAAACTAGCGTTAAAAAGTAGTGAAAAGAGCTAGATTTACATGTAAATCGCTATGTAATTAAAAGTTCTGTAAAACATAAAAACTTAAATAAAACTATGTCAAAATATCTAAAACTAGTTAAAATCAATAAGTTTTGATTGATTTCATATCGATTTTCAATAATTTCATTGTTTTTTTATGTTTTCAAACAGTTATTGATATTTACAAACTAGCGTTAAAAAGTAGTCAAATCAGCTAGATTTTGCATGTAAATCGCTATGTAATTAAAAGTTGTGTAAAACATAAAAACTTAAATAAAACTTTGTCAAAACTTCTGAAACTAGTTAAAATCAATAAGTTTTCATTGATTTCATATCGATTTTCAATAATTTCATTGTTTTTCTAATGTTTTCAAAGAGTTATTTATATTTACAAACTAGCGTTAAAAAGTAGTGAAAAAAGCTAGATTTTGCATGTAAATCGCTATGTAATTAAAAGTTGTGTAAAACATAAAATCTTAAATATAACTTTGTCAAAACTTCTGAAACTAGTTAAAATCAATAAGTTTTGATTGATTTCATATCGATTTTCAATAATTTCATTGTTTTTCTAATGTTTTCAAAGAGTTATCGATATTTACACACTAGCGTTAAAAAGTAGTCAAATCAGCTAGATTTTGCATGTAAATCGCTATGTAATTAAAAGTTGTGTAAAACATAAAATCTTAAATAAAACTTTGTCAAAACTTCTGAAACTAGTTAAAATCAATAAGTTTTGATTCATTTCATATCGATTTTCAATAATTTCATTGTTTTTTTAATGTTTTCAAAGAGTTATTGATATTTACAAACTAGTGTTAAAAAGTAGTGAAAAAAGCTAGATTTTGCATGTAAATCGCACTGTAATTAAAAGTTGTGTAAAACATTAAAACTTAAATAAAACTTTGTCAAAACTTCTGAAACTGGTTAAAATCAATAAGATTTCATTGATTTCATATCGATTTTCAATAATTCCATTGTTTTTCTAATGTTTTCAAAGAGTTATTTATATTTACAAACTAGCGTTAAAAAGTAGTGAAAAAAGCTTGATTTTGCATGTAAATCGCTATGTAATTAAAAGTTGTGTAAAACATAAAATCTTAAATATAACTTTGTCAAAACTTCTGAAACTAGTTAAAATCAATAAGTTTTGATTGATTTCATATCGATTTTCAATAATTTCATTGTTTTTCAAATGTTTTCAAACAGTTATTGATATTTACAAACTAGTGTTAAAAAGTAGTGAAAAAAGCTAGATTTTGCATGTAAATCGCTATGTAATTAAAAGTTGTGTAAAACATATAAACTTAAATAAAACTTTGTCAAAACTTCTGAAACTAGTTAAAATCAATAAGTTTTGATTGATTTCATATGGATTTTCAATAATTTCATTGTTTTTCTTATGTTTTCAAACAGTTATTGATATTTACAAACTAGTGTTAAAAAGTAGTGAAAAAAGCTAGATTTTGCATGTAAATCGCTATGTAATTAAAAGTTGTGTAAAACATAATATCTTAAATATAACTTTGTCAATACTCCTGAAACAAGATAAATCAATAAGTTTCGATTGATTTCATATGGATTTTCAATAATATCATTGTTTTTCTTAAGTTTTCAAACAATTATTGATATTTACAAACTAGCGTTAAATAGTCAAAACAGCTAGATTTTGCATGTAAATCGCTATGTAATTGAAAGTTGTGTAAAACATAAAATCTTCAATAAAACTTTGTCAAAACTTCTGAAACTAGTTAAAATCAATAAGTTTTGATTGATTTCATATCGATTTTCAATAATTTCATTGTTTTTTTTATGTTTTCAAACAGTTATTGTTATTTACAAACTAGTGTTAAAAAGTAGTGAAAAAAGCTAGATTTTGCATGTAAATCGCTATGTAATTAAAAGTTCTGTAAAACATAAAAACTTAAATAAAACTTTGTCAAAACTTCTGAAACTAGTTAAAATCAATAAGTTTTGATTGATTTCATATCGATTTTCAATAATTTCATTGTTTTTCTTCTGTTTTCAAACAGTTATTGATATTTACAAACTAGCGTTAAAAAGTAGTAAAAAAGCTAGATTTTGCATGTAAATCGCTATGTAATTAAATGTTGTGTAAAACATAAAATCTTAAATATAACTTTGTCAATACTCCTGAAACAAGATAAATCAATAAGTTTCGATTGATTTCATATCGATTTTAAATAATTTCATTGTTTTTCTAATGTTTTCAAACAGTTATTGATATTTACAAACTAGCGTTAAAAAGTAGTCAAAACAGCTAGATTTTGCATGTAAATCGCTATGTAATTATAAGTTGTGTAAAACATAAAATCTTAAATAAAACTTTGTCAAAACTTCTGAAACTAGTTAAAATCAATAAGTTTTGATTGATTTCATATCGATTTTCAATAATTTCATTGTTTTTCTAATGTTTTCAAAGAGTTATTGATATTTACAAACTAGCGTTAAAAATTAGTGAAAAAAGCAAGATTTTGCATGTAAATCGCTATGTAATTAAAAGTTGTGTAAAACATAAAATCTTAAATATAACTTTGTAAAAACTTCTGAAACAACTTAAAATCAATAAGTTTTGATTGATTTCATATCGATTTTCAATAATTTCATTGTTTTTCTTAAGTTTTCAAACAATTATTGATATTTACAAACTAGCGTTAAATAGTCAAAACAGCTAGATTTTGCATGTAAATCGCTATGTAATTGAAAGTTGTGTAAAACATAAAATCTTCAATAAAACTTTGTCAAAACTTCTGAAACTAGTTAAAATCAATAAGTTTTGATTGATTTCATATCAATTTTCACTAATTTCATTGTTTTTTTTATGTTTTCAAACAGTTATTGTTATTTACAAACTAGTGTTAAAAAGTAGTGAAAAAAGCTAGATTTTGCATGTAAATCGCTATGTAATTAAAAGTAGTGTAAAACATAAAAACTTAAATAAAACTTTGTCAAAACTTCTGAAACTAGTTAAAATCAATGTTTTGATTGATTTCATATCGATTTTCAATAATTTCATTGTTTTTCTTATGTTTTCAAACAGTTATTGATATTTACAAACTAGCGTTAAAAAGTAGTAAAATAGCTAGATTTTGCATGTAAATCGCCATGTAATTAAATGTTGTGTAAAACATAAAATCTTAAATATAACTTTGTCAATACTCCTGAAACAAGATAAATCAATAAGTTTCGATTGATTTCATATCGATTTTCAATAATTTCATTGTTTTTCTAATGTTTTCAAACAGTTATTGATATTTACAAACTAGCGTTAAAAAGTAGTCATAACAGCTAGATTTTGCATGTAAATCGCTATGTAATTAAAAGTTGTGTAAAACATAAAAACTTAAATAAAACTTTGTCAAAACTTCTGAAACTAGGTAAAATCAATAAGTTTTGATTGATTTCATATCGATTTTAAATAATTTCATTCTTTTTCTAATGTTTTCAAAGAGTTATTGATATTTACACACTAGTGTTAAAATTAGTGAAAAAAGCTAGATTTTGCATGTAAATCGCTGTGTAATTAAAAACTGTGTAAAACATAAAAACTTAAATAAAACTTTGTCAAAGCTTCTGAAACTAGTTAAAATCAATAAGTTCTGATTGATTTCATATCGATTTTCAATAATTTCATTGTTTTTCTAAAGTTTTCAAACAGTTATTGATATTTACAAACTAGCGTTAAAAAGTAGTCAAAACAGCTAGATTTTGCATGTAAATCGCTATGTAATCATAAAATCAAGTTGTGTAAAACATCAAATCTTAAATACAACCTTGTCAAAACTTCTGAAACTAGTTAAAATCAATAAGTTTTGATTGATTTCATATCGATTTTCAATAATTTCATTGTTTTTCTAAAGTTTTCAAACAGTTATTTATATTTACAAACTAGTGTTAAAAAGTAGTGAAAAAAGCTAGATTTTGCATGTAAATCGCTATGTAATTAAAAGTTGTGTAAAACATAAAATCTTAAATAAAACTTTGTAAAAACTTCTGAAACTAGTTAAAATCAATAAGTTTTGATTGATTTCATATCGATTTTCAATAATTTCATTGTTTTTCTAATGTTTTCAAACAGTTATTGATATTTACAAACTAGCGTTAAAAAGTAGTGAAAAAAGCTATATTGTGCATGTAAATCGCTATGTAATTAAATGTTGTGTAAAACATAAAATCTTAAATAAAACTTTGTCAAAACTTCTGAAACAAGTTAAAATCAATAAGTTTTGATTGATTTCATATCGATTTTCAATAATTTCATTGTTTTTCTAAAGTTTTCAAACAGTTATTGATATTTACAAACTAGCGTTAAAAAGTAGTCAAAACAGCTAGATTTTGCATGTAAATCGCTATGTAATTAAAAGTTGTGTAAAACATAAAATCTTAAATACAACCTTGTCAAAACTTCTGAAACTAGTTAAAATCAATAAGTTTTGATTGATTTCATATCGATTTTCAATAATTTCATTGTTTTTCTAAAGTTTTCAAACAGTTATTTATATTTACAAACTAGTGTTAAAAAGTAGTGAAAAAAGCTAGATTTTGCATATAAATCGCTATGTAATTAAAAGTTGTGTAAAACATAAAAACTTAAATAAAACTTTGTCAAAACTTCTGAAACTAGTTAAAATCAATAAGTTTTTATTGTTTTCATATCGATTTTCAATAATTTCATTGTTTTTCTAACGTTTTCAAGCAGTTATTGATATTTACAAACTAGTGTTAAAAAGTAGTGAAAAAAGCTAGATTTTGCATGTAAATCGCTATGTAATTAAAAGTTGTGTAAAACATAAAAACTTAAATAAAACTTTGTCAAAACTTCTGAAACTAGTTAAAATCAATAAGTTTTGATTGATCTCATATCGATTTTCAATAATTTCATTGTTTTTCTAATGTTTTCAAAGAGTTATTGATATTTAAATCTAGCGTTAAAAGAAGTGAAAAAAGCTAGATTTTGCATGTAAATCGCTATGTAATTAAATGTTGTGTAAAACATAAAATCTTTAATATAACCTTGTCAAAACTTCTGAAACAAGTTAAAATCAATAAGTTTTGATTGATTTCATATCGATTTTCAATAATTTCATTGTTTTTCTAAAGTTTTCAAACAGTTATTGATATTTACAAACTAGCGTTAAAAAGTCGTCAAAACAACTAGATTTTGCATGTAAATCGCTATGTAATTAAAAGTTGTGTAAAACATAAAATCTTAAATAAAACTTTGTCAAAACTTCTGAAACTAGTTAAAATCAATAAGTTTTGATTGATTTCATATCGATTTTCAATAATTTCATTGTTTTTCTAAAGTTTTCAAACAGTTATCGATATTTACAAACTAGCGTTAAAAAGTAGTCAAAACAGCTACATTTTGCATGTAAATCGCTATGTAATTAAAAGTTGTGTAAAACATAAAATCTTAAATAAAACTTTCTCAAAACTTCTGAAACTAGTTAAAATCAATAAGTTTTGATTGATCTCATATCGATTTTCAATAATTTCATTGTTTTTCTAATGTTTTCAAACAGTTATTGATATTTACAAACTAGTGTTAAAAAGTAGTGAAAAAAGCTAGATTTTGCATGTAAATCGCTATGTAATTTAAAGTTGTGTAAAACATAAAAGCTTAAATAAACCTTTGTCAAATCTTCTGAAACTAGTTAAAATCATTAAGTTTTTATTGTTTTCATATCGATTTTCAATAATTTCATTGTTTTTCTAATGTTTTCAAGCAGTTATTGATATTTACAAACTAGTGTTAAAAAGTAGTGCAAAAAGCTAGATTTTGCATGTAAGACGCTATGTAATTTAAAGTTGTGTAAAACATAAAAACTTAAATAAAACTTTGTCAAAATTTCTGAAACTAGTTAAAATAAATAAGTTTTGATTGATCTCATATCGATTTTCAATAATTTCATTGTTTTTCTAATGTTTTCAAAGTGTTATTTATATTTAAATCTAGCGTTAAAAAGAAGAGAAAAAAGCTAGATTTTGCATGTAAATCGCTATGTGATTAAATGTTGTGTAAAACATAAAATCTTAAATATAACCTTGTCAAAACATCTGAAACAAGTTAAAATCAATAAGTTTTGATTGATTTCATATCGATTTTCAATAATTTCATTGTTTTTCTAATGTTTTCAAAGAGTTATTGATATTTAAATCTAGCGTTAAAAAGAAGTGAAAAAAGCTAGATTTTGCATGTAAATCGCTATGTAATTAAATGTTGTGTAAAACATAAAATCTTAAATATAACCTTGTCAAAACTTCTGAAACAAGTTAAAATCAATAAGTTTTGATTGATTTCATATCGATTTTCAATAATTTCATTGTTTTTCTTATGTTTTCAAAAAGTTATTGATATTTACACACTAGCGTTGAAAATTAGTGAAAAAAGCTTGATTTTGCATGTAAATCGCTATGTAATTAAAAGTTGTGTATAACATAAAATCTTAAATATAACTTAGTCACAACTTCTGAAACAAGTTAAAATCAATAAGTTTTGATTGATTTCATATCGATTTTCAATAATTTCATTGTTTTTCTAATAATTTCAAACAGTTATTGATATTTACAACCTAGTGTTAAAAAGTAGTGAAAAAAGCTAGATTTTGCATGTAAATCGCTATGTAATTAAAAGTTGTGTAAAACATAAAAACTTAAATAAAACTTTGTCAAAACTTCTGAAACTAGTTAAAATCAATAAGTTTTGATTGATTTCATATCGATTTTCAATAATTTCATTGTTTTTCTAATGTTTTCAATGAGTTATTTATATTGACAAACTAGCGTTAAAAATTAGTGAAAAAAGCTAGATTTTGCATGTAAATCGCTATGTAATTAAAAGTTGTGTAAAATATAAAATCTTAAATATAACTTTGTCAAAACTTCTGAAACAAGTTAAAATCAATAAGTTTTGATTGATTTCATATCGATTTTCAATAATTTCATTGTTTTTCTAAAGTTTTCAAACAATTATTGATATTTACAAACTAGCATTAAAAAGTAGTCAAAACAGCTAGATTTTGCATGTAAAACGCTATGTAATTAAAAGTTGTGTAAAACAAAATCTTCAATAAAACTTTGTCAAAACTTCTGAAACTAGTTAAAATCAATAAGTTTTGATTGTTTTCATATCGATTTTCAATAATTTCATTGTTTTTCTAATAATTTCAAACAGTTATTGATATTTACAAACTAGTGTTAAAAAGTAGTGAAAAAAGCTAGATTTTGCATGTAAATCGCTATGTAATTTAAAGTTGTGTAAAACATAAAAACTTAAATAAAACTTTGTCAAAACTTCTGAAACTAGTTAAAATCAATAAGGTTAGATTGATTTCATATCGATTTTCAATAATTTCATTGTTTTTCTAATAATTTCAAACAATTATTGATATTTACATACTAGTGTTAAAAAGTTGTGAAAAAAGCTAGATTTTGCATGTAAATCGCTATGTAATTAAAAGTTGTGTAAAACATAAAAACTTAAATAAAACTTTGTCAAAACTTCTAAAACTAGTTAAAATCAATAAGTTTTGATTGATTTCATATCGATTTTCAATAATTTCATTGTTTTTCTAATGTTTTCAAAGAGTTATTTATATTTACAAACTAGTGTTAAAAAGTAGTGAAAAAAGCTAGATTTTGCATGTAAATCGCTATGTAATTAAAAGTTGTGTAAAACATAAAATCTTAAATATAACTTTGTCAAAACTTCTGAAACTAGTTAAAATCAATAAGTTTTGATTGATTTCATATCGATTTTCAATAATTTCATTGTTTTTCTTATGTTTTCAAAAAGTTATTGATATTTACAAACTAGTGTTTAAAAGTAGTGAAAAAAGCTAGTTTTGCATGTAAATCGCTATGTAATTAAAAGTAGTGTAAAACATAAAAACTTAAATAAAATTTTGTCAAAACTTCTGAAACTAGTTAAAATCAATAAGTTTTGATTGATTTCATATCGATTTTCAATAATTTCATTGTTTTTCTAATGTTTTCAAAGAGTTATTGATATTTACACACTAGCGTTGAAAATTAGTGAAAAAAACTAGATTTTGCATGTAAATCGCTATGTAATTAAAAGTTGTGTATAACATAAAATCTTAAATATAACTTAGTCACAACTTCTGAAACAAGTTAAAATCAATAAGTTTTGATTGATTTCATATCGATTTTCAATAATTTCATTGTTTTTCGAATAATTTCAAACAGTTATTGATATTTACAACCAAGTGTTAAAAATTAGTGAAAAAAGCTAGATTTTGCATGTAAATCGCTATGTAATTAAAAGTTGTGTAAAACATAAAAACTTAAATAAAACTTTGTCAAAACTTCTGAAACTAGTTAAAATCAATAAGTTTTGATTGATTTCATATCGATTTTCAATAATTTCATTGTTTTTCTAATAATTTAGAACAGTTATTGATATTTACAAACTAGTGTTAAAAAGTTGTGAAAAAAGCTAGATTTTGCATGTAAATCGCTCTGTAATTAAAAGTTGTGTAAACCATAAAAACTTAAATAAAACTTGGTCAAAACTTCTGAAACAAGTTAAAATCAATAAGTTTTGATTGATTTCATATCGATTTTCAATAATTTCATTGTTTTTCTAAATTTTTCAAACAATTATTTATATTTACACACTAGCGTTAAAAAGTAGTCAAAGCTGCTAGATTTTGCATGTAAATCGCTATGTAATTAAAAGTTGTGTAAAATATAAAATCTTAAATAAAACTTTGTCAAAACTTCTGAAACTAGTTAAAATCAATAAGTTTTGATTGATTTCATATCGATTTTCAATAATTTCATTGTTTTTCTAATGTTTTCAAAGAGTTATTGATATTTACAAACTAGCGTTAAAAAGTAGTGAAAAAAGCTAGATTTTGCATGTAAATCGCTATCTAATTGAAAGTTGTGTAAAACATAAAATCTTAAATATAACTTTGTCAAAACTTCTGAAACTAGTTAAAATCAATAAGTTTTGATTGATTTCATATCGATTTTCAATAATTTCATTGTTTTTCTTATGTTTTCAAACAGTTATTGATATTTACACACTAGCGTTAAAAAGTAGTCAAAACAGCTAGATTTTGCATGTAAATCGCTATGTAATTAAAAGTTGTGTAAAACATAAAATCTTAAATAAAACTTTGTCAAAACTTCTGAAACTAGTTAAAATCAATAAGTTTTGATTGATTTCATATCGATTTTCAATAATTTCATTGTTTTTTTAATGTTTTCAAAGAGTTATTTATATTTACAAACTAGTGTTAAAAAGTAGTGAAAAAAGCTAGATTTTGCAAGTAAATCGCTATGTAATTAAAAGTTGTGTAAAAAATAAAATCTTAAATATAACTTTGTCAAAACTTCTGAAACTAGTTAAAATCTATAAGTTTTGATTGATTTCATATCGATTTTCAATAATTTCATTGTTTTTCTAATGTTTTCAAACAGTTATTGATATTTACAAACTAGAGTTAAAAAGTAGTCAAAACAGCTAGATTTTGCATGTAAATCGCTATGTATTTTAAAGTTGTGTAAAACATAAAATCTTCAATAAAACTTTGTCAAAACTTCTGAAACTAGTTAAAATCAATAAATTTTGATTGTTTTCATATCGATTTTCAATAATTTTATTGTTTTTCTAATGTTTTCAAAAAGTTATTTATATTTCCAAACTAGTGTTAAAAAGTAGTGAAAAAAGCTAGATTTTGCATGTAAATCGCTATGTAATTAAAAGTTGTGTAAAACATAAAAACTTAAATAAAACTTTGTCAAAATTTCTGAAACTAGTTAAAATCAATAAGGTTTGATTGATTTCATATCGATTTTCAATAATTTCATTGTTTTTCTAATGTTTTCAAAGAGTTATTGATATTTACAAACTAGCGTTAAAAAGTAGTGAAAAAAGCTAGATTTTGCATGTAAATCGCTATCTAATTGAAAGTTGTGTAAAACATAAAATCTTAAATATAACTTTGTCAAAACTTCTGAAACTAGTTAAAATCAATAAGTTTTGATTGATTTCATATCGATTTTCAATAATTTCATTGTTTTTCTTATGTTTTCAAACAGTTATTGATATTTACACACTAGCGTTAAAAAGTAGTCAAAACAGCTAGATTTTGCATGTAAATCGCTATGTAATTAAAAGTTGTGTAAAACATAAAATCTTAAATAAAACTTTGTCAAAACTTCTGAAACTAGTTAAAATCAATAAGTTTTGATTGATTTCATATCGATTTTCAATAATTTCATTGTTTTTTTAATGTTTTCAAAGAGTTATTTATATTTACAAACTAGTGTTAAAAAGTAGTGAAAAAAGCTAGATTTTGCAAGTAAATCGCTATGTAATTAAAAGTTGTGTAAAAAATAAAATCTTAAATATAACTTTGTCAAAACTTCTGAAACTAGTTAAAATCTATAAGTTTTGATTGATTTCATATCGATTTTCAATAATTTCATTGTTTTTCTAATGTTTTCAAACAGTTATTGATATTTACAAACTAGAGTTAAAAAGTAGTCAAAACAGCTAGATTTTGCATGTAAATCGCTATGTATTTTAAAGTTGTGTAAAACATAAAATCTTCAATAAAACTTTGTCAAAACTTCTGAAACTAGTTAAAATCAATAAATTTTGATTGTTTTCATATCGATTTTCAATAATTTTATTGTTTTTCTAATGTTTTCAAAAAGTTATTTATATTTCCAAACTAGTGTTAAAAAGTAGTGAAAAAAGCTAGATTTTGCATGTAAATCGCTATGTAATTAAAAGTTGTGTAAAACATAAAAACTTAAATAAAACTTTGTCAAAATTTCTGAAACTAGTTAAAATCAATAAGGTTTGATTGATTTCATATCGATTTTCAATAATTTCATTGTTTTTCTAATGTTTTCAAAGAGTTATTGATATTTACAATCTAGCGTTAAATAGTAGTGAAAAAAGCTAGATTTTGCATGTAAATCGCTATGTAATTAAAAGTTGTGTAAAACATAAAAACTTAAATAAAACTTTGTCAAAACTTCTGAAACTAGTTAAAATCAATAAGTTTTGATTGATTTCATATCGATTTTCAATAATTTCATTTTTTTTCTAATGTTTTCAAAGAGTTATTGATATTTACACACTAGCGTTAAAAAGTAGTGAAAAAAGCTAGATTTTGCATGTAAATCGCTATGTAATTGAAAGTTGTGTAAAACATAAAATCTTAAATAAAACTTTGTCAAAACTTCTGAAAATAGTTAAAATCAATAAGTTTTGATTGATTTTATATCGATTTTCAATAATTTCATTGTTTTTTTAATGTTTTCAAACAGTTATTTATATTTACAAACTAGTGTTAAAAAGTAGTGAAAAAAGCTAGATTTTGCAAGTAAATCGCTATGTAATTAAAAGTTGTGTAAAACATAAAATCTTAAATATAACTTTGTCAAAACTTCTGAAACTAGATAAAATCAATAAGTTTTGATTGATTTCATATCGATTTTCAATAATTTCATTGTTTTTCTAATGTTTTCAAACAGTTATTGATATTTACAAACTAGAGTTAAAAAGTAGTCAAAACAGCTAGATTTTGCATGTAAATCGCTATGTATTTTAAAGTTGTGTAAAACATAAAATCTTCAATAAAACTTTGTCAAAACTTCTGAAACTAGTTAAAATCAATAAATTTTGATTGTTTTCATATCGATTTTCAATAATTTTATTGTTTTTCTAATGTTTTCAAAAAGTTATTTATATTTCCAAACTAGTGTTAAAAAGTAGTGAAAAAAGCTAGATTTTGCATGTAAATCGCTATGTAATTAAAAGTTGTGTAAAACATAAAAACTTAAATAAAACTTTGTCAAAATTTCTGAAACTAGTTAAAATCAATAAGGTTTGATTGATTTCATATCGATTTTCAATAATTTCATTGTTTTTCTAATGTTTTCAAAGAGTTATTGATATTTACAATCTAGCGTTAAATAGTAGTGAAAAAAGCTAGATTTTGCATGTAAATCGCTATGTAATTAAATGTTGTGTAAAACATAAAAACTTAAATAAAACTTTGTCAAAACTTCTGAAACTAGTTAAAATCAATAAGTTTTGATTGATTTCATATCGATTTTCAATAATTTCATTTTTTTTCTAATGTTTTCAAAGAGTTATTGATATTTACACACTAGCGTTAAAAAGTAGTGAAAAAAGCTAGATTTTGCATGTAAATCGCTATGTAATTGAAAGTTGTGTAAAACATAAAATCTTAAATAAAACTTTGTCAAAACTTCTGAAAATAGTTAAAATCAATAAGTTTTGATTGATTTTATATCGATTTTCAATAATTTCATTGTTTTTTTAATGTTTTCAAACAGTTATTTATATTTACAAACTAGTGTTAAAAAGTAGTGAAAAAAGCTAGATTTTGCAAGTAAATCGCTATGTAATTAAAAGTTGTGTAAAACATAAAATCTTAAATATAACTTTGTCAAAACTTCTGAAACTAGATAAAATCAATAAGTTTTGATTGATTTCATATCGATTTTCAATAATTTCATTGTTTTTCTAATGTTTTCAAACAGTTATTGATATTTACAAACTAGAGTTAAAAAGTAGTCAAAACAGCTAGATTTTGCATGTAAATCGCTATGTATTTTAAAGTTGTGTAAAACATAAAATCTTCAATAAAACTTTGTCAAAACTTCTGAAACTAGTTAAAATCAATAAGTTTTGATTGATTTCATATCGATTTTCAATAATTTCATTGTTTTTGTAAAGTTTTCAAACAGTTATTGATATTTACACACTAGCGTTAAAAAGTAGTCAAAACAGCTAGATTTTGCATGTAAATCGCTATGTAATTAAAAGTTGTGTAAAACATAAAATCTTAAATAAAACTTTGTCAAAACTTCTGAAACTAGTTAAAATCAATAAGTTCTGATTGATTTCATATCGATTTTCAATAATTTCATTGTTTTTCTCATGTTTTCAAACAGTTATTGATATTTACAAACTAGCGTTAAAAAGTAGTGAAAAAAGCTAGATTTTGCATGTAAATCGCTATGTAATTAAAAGTTGTGTAAAATATAAAATCTTAAATACAACCTTGTCAAATTTTCTGAAACTAGTGAAAATCAATAAGTTTTGATTGATTTCATATCGATTTTCAATAATTTCATTGTTTTACTAATGTTTTCAAACAGTTATTGATATTTACAAACTAGTGTTAAAAAGTAGTGGAAAAAGCTAGATTTTGCATGTAAATCGCTATGTAATTAAAAGTTGTGTAAAACATAAAATCTTAAATAAAACTTTGTCAAAACTTCTGAAACTAGTTAAAATCAATAAGTTTTGATTGATTTCATAGCGATTTTCAATAATTTCATTGTTTTTTTAATGTTTTCAAGCAGTTCTTGATATTTACAAACTAGCGTTAAAAAGTAGTCAAAACAGCTAGATTTTGCATGTAAATCGCTATGTAATTAAAAGTTGTGTAAAACATAAAATCTTAAATACAACCTTGTCAAAACTTCTGAAACTAGTTAAAATCAATAAGTTTTGATTGATTTCATATCGATTTTCAATAATTTCATTGTTTTTCTAATGTTTTCAAACATTTATTGATATTTACAAACTAGTGTTAAAAAGTAGTGAAAAAAGCTAGATTTTGCACGTAAATCGCTATGTAATAAAAAGTTGTGTAAAACATAAAAACTTAAATAAAACTTTGTCAAAACTTCTGAAACTAGTTAAAATCAATAAGTTTTGATTGATTTCATATCGATTTTCAATAATTTCATTGTTTTTCTAAAGTTTTCAAACAGTTATTGATATTTAAAATCTATCGTTAAAAAGTAGTCAAAACAGCTATATTTTGCATGTAAATCGCTATGTAATTAAAAGTTGTGTAAAACATAAAATCTTAAATAAAACTTTGTCAAAACTTCTGAAACTAGTTAAATTCAATAAGTTTTGATTGATTTCATAGCGATTTTCAATAATTTCATTGTTTTTTTAATGTTTTCAAACAGTTCTTGATATTTACAAACTAGTGTTAAAAATAGTGAAAAAAGCTAGATTTTGCATGTAAATCGCTATGTAATTAAAAGTTGTGTAAAACATAAAAACTTAAATAAAACTTTGTCAAAACTTCTGAAACTAGTTAAAATCAATATGTTTTGATTGATTTCATATCGATTTTCAATAATTTCATTGTTTTTCTAAAGTTTTCAAACAGTTATTGATATTTACAATCTAGCGTTAAAAAGTAGTCAAAACAGCTAGATTTTGCATGTAAATCGCTATGTAATTAAATGTTGTGTAAAACATAAAATCTTAAATATAACTTTGTCAAAACTTCTGAAACAAGTTAAAATCAATAAGTTTTGATTCATTTCATATCGATTTTCAATAATTTCATTGTTTTTCTAAAGTTTTCAAAAGTTATTTATATTTACAAACTAGCGTTAAAAAGTAGTCAAAACAGCTAGATTTTGCATGTAAATCGCTATGTAATTAAAAGTTGTGTAAAACATAAAATCTTAAATACAACCTTGTCAAATTGTCTGTAACTAGTTAAAATCAATAAGTTTTGATTGATTTCATATCGATTTTCAATAATTTCATTGTTTTTCTAAAGTTTTCAAACAGTTATTGATATTTAAAATCTATCGTTAAAAAGTAGTCAAAACAGCTAGATTTTGCATGTAAATCGCTATGTAATTAAAAGTTGTGTAAAATATAAAATCTTAAATACAACCTTGTCAAATTTTCTGAAACTAGTTAAAATCAATAAGTTTTGATTGATTTCATATCGATTTTCAAAAATTTCATTGTTTTTCTAATGTTTTGAAAAAAGTTATTGATATTTACAAACTAGTGTTAAAAAGTAGTGGAAAAAGCTATATTTTGCATGTAAATCGCTATGTAATTAAAAGTTGTGTAAAACATAAAATCTTAAATATAACTTTGTCAAAACTTCTGAAACAAGTTAAAATCAATAAGTTTTGATTGATTTCATATCGATTTTCAATAATTTCATTGTTTTTCTAAAGTTTTCAAAAGTTATTGATATTTACAAACTAGCGTTAAAAAGTAGTCAAAACAGCTAGATTTTGCATGTAAATCGCTATGTAATTAAAAGTTGTGTAAAACATAAAATCTTAAATACAACCTTGTCAAATTGTCTGAAACTAGTTAAAATCAATAAGTTTTGATTGATTTCATATCGATTTTCAATAATTTCATTGTTTTTCTAAAGTTTTCAAACAGTTATTGATATTTAAAATCTATCGTTAAAAAGTAGTCAAAACAGCTAGATTTTGCATGTAAATTGCTATGTAATTAAAAGTTGTGTAAAATATAAAATCTTAAATACAACCTTGTCAAATTTTCTGAAACTAGTTAAAATCAATAAGTTTTGATTGATTTCATATCGATTTTCAAAAATTTCATTGTTTTTCTAATGTTTTCAAACAGTTATTGATATTTACAAACTAGTGTTAAAAAGTAGTGGAAAAAGCTATATTTTGCATGTAAATCGCTATGTAATTAAAAGTTGTGTAAAACATAAAATCTTAAATATAACTTTGTCAAAACTTCTGAAACTAGTTAAAATCAATAAGTTTTGATTGATTTCATATCGATTTTCAATAATTTCATTGTTTTTCTAATGTTTTCAAAGAGTTATTGATAATTACATACTAGCGTTAAAAAGTAGTCAAAACAGCTAGATTTTGCATGTAAATCGCTATGTAATTTAAAGTTGTGTAAAACATAAAATCTTAAATAAAACTTTGACAAAATTTCTGAAACTAGTTAAAATCAATAAGTTTTGATTGATTTCATATCGATTTTCAACAATTTCATTGTTTTTCTTATGTTTTCAAACAGTTATTGATATTTACAAACTAGTGTTAAAAAGTAGTGAAAAAAGCTAGATTTTGCATATAAATCGCTATGTAATTAAAAGTTGTGTAAAACATAAAAACTTAAATAAAACTTTGTCAAAACTTCTGTAAAAAGTTAAAATCAATAAGTTTTGATTGATTTCATATCGATTTTCAATAATTTCATTGTTTTTCTAAAGTTTTCAAACAGTTATTTATATTTACAAACTAGCGTTAAAAATAGTCAAAACAGCTAGATTTTGCATGTAAATCGCTATGTAATTAAATGTTGTGTAAAACATAAAATCTTAAATATAACTTTGTCAAAACTTCTGAAACAAGTTAAAATCAATAAGTTTTGATTCATTTCATATCGATTTTCAATAATTTCATTGTTTTTCTCAAGTTTTCAAAGAGTTATTGATATTTACAAACTAGCGTTAAAAAGTAGTCAAAACAGCTAGATTTTGCATGTAAATCGCTATGTAATTAAAAGTTGTGTAAAACATAAAATCTTAAATACAACCTTGTCAAATTGTCTGTAACTAGTTAAAATCAATAAGTTTTGATTGATTTCATATCGATTTTCAATAATTTCATTGTTTTTCTAAAGTTTTCAAACAGTTATTGATATTTAAAATCTATCGTTAAAAAGTAGTCAAAACAGCTAGATTTTGCATGTAAATCGCTATGTAATTAAAAGTTGTGTAAAATATAAAATCTTAAATACAACCTTGTCAAATTTTCTGAAACTAGTTAAAATCAATAAGTTTTGATTGATTTCATATCGATTTTCAAAAATTTCATTGTTTTTCTAATGTTTTGAAAAAAGTTATTGATATTTACAAACTAGTGTTAAAAAGTAGTGGAAAAAGCTATATTTTGCATGTAAATCGCTATGTAATTAAAAGTTGTGTAAAACATAAAATCTTAAATATAACTTTGTCAAAACTTCTGAAACAAGTTAAAATCAATAAGTTTTGATTGATTTCATATCGATTTTCAATAATTTCATTGTTTTTCTAAAGTTTTCAAAAGTTATTGATATTTACAAACTAGCGTTAAAAAGTAGTCAAAACAGCTAGATTTTGCATGTAAATCGCTATGTAATTAAAAGTTGTGTAAAACATAAAATCTTAAATACAACCTTGTCAAATTGTCTGAAACTAGTTAAAATCAATAAGTTTTGATTGATTTCATATCGATTTTCAATAATTTCATTGTTTTTCTAAAGTTTTCAAACAGTTATTGATATTTAAAATCTATCGTTAAAAAGTAGTCAAAACAGCTAGATTTTGCATGTAAATTGCTATGTAATTAAAAGTTGTGTAAAATATAAAATCTTAAATACAACCTTGTCAAATTTTCTGAAACTAGTTAAAATCAATAAGTTTTGATTGATTTCATATCGATTTTCAAAAATTTCATTGTTTTTCTAATGTTTTCAAACAGTTATTGATATTTACAAACTAGTGTTAAAAAGTAGTGGAAAAAGCTATATTTTGCATGTAAATCGCTATGTAATTAAAAGTTGTGTAAAACATAAAATCTTAAATATAACTTTGTCAAAACTTCTGAAACTAGTTAAAATCAATAAGTTTTGATTGATTTCATATCGATTTTCAATAATTTCATTGTTTTTCTAATGTTTTCAAAGAGTTATTGATAATTACATACTAGCGTTAAAAAGTAGTCAAAACAGCTAGATTTTGCATGTAAATCGCTATGTAATTTAAAGTTGTGTAAAACATAAAATCTTAAATAAAACTTTGACAAAATTTCTGAAACTAGTTAAAATCAATAAGTTTTGATTGATTTCATATCGATTTTCAACAATTTCATTGTTTTTCTTATGTTTTCAAACAGTTATTGATATTTACAAACTAGTGTTAAAAAGTAGTGAAAAAAGCTAGATTTTGCATATAAATCGCTATGTAATTAAAAGTTGTGTAAAACATAAAAACTTAAATAAAACTTTTTCAAAACTTCTGAAACTAGTTAAAATCAATAAGTTTTGATTGATTTCATATCGATTTTCAATAATTTCATTGTTTTTCTTATGTATTCAAAGAGTTATTTATATTTACAAACTAGCGTTAAAAATTAGTGAAAAAAGCTAGATTTTGCATGTAAATCGCTATGTAATTAAAATTGTGTAAAACATAAAATCTTAAATACAACCTTGTCAAAACTTCTGAAACTAGTTAAAATCAATAAGTTTTGATTGATTTCATATAGATTTTCAATAATTTCATTGTTTTTCTAATGTTTTCAAACAGTTATTTATATTTACAATCTAGTGTTAAAAAGTAGTGAAAAAAGCTAGATTTTGCATGTAAATCGCTATGTAATTAAAAGTTGTGTAAAACATAAAAACTTAAATAAAACTTTGTCAAAACTTCTGAAACTAGTTAAAATCAATAAGTTTTGATTGATTTCATATCGATTTTCAATAATTTCATTGTTTTTCTAAAGTTTTCATACAGTTATTGATATTTACAAACTAGCGTTAAAAAGTAGTCAAAACAGCTAGATTTTGCATGTAAATCGCTATGTAATTAAATGTTGTGTAAAACATAAATTTTAAATATAACTTTGTCAAAACTTCTGAAACAAGTTAAAATCTATAAGTTTTGATTGATTTCATATCGATTTTCAATAATTTCATTGTTTTTCTAAAGTTTTCAAACAGTTATTTATATTTGAAATCTATCGTTAAAAAGTAGTCAAAACATCTAGATTTTGCATGTAAATCGCTATGTAATTAAAAGTTGTGTAAAACATAAAATCTTAAATAAAACTTTGTCAAAACTTCTGAAACTAGTTAAAATCAATAAGTTTTGATTGATTTCATATCGATTTTCAATAATTTCATTGTCTTTTTAATGTTTTCAAACAGTTCTTGATATTTACAAACTAGTGTTAAAAAGTAGTGAAAAAGCTAGATTTTGCATGTAAATCGCTATGTAATTAAAAGTTGTGTAAAACATAAAAACTTAAATAAAACTTTGTCAAAACTTCTGAAAAAAGTTAAAATCAATAAGTTTTGATTGATTTCATATCGATTTTCAATAATTTCATTGTTTTTCTAAAGTTTTCAAACAGTTATTGATATTTACAAACTAGCGTTAAAAAGTAGTCAAAACAGCTAGATTTTGCATGTAAATCGCTATGTAATTAAATGTTGTGTAAAACATAAAATCTTAAATATAACTTTATCAAAACTTCTGAAACAAGTTAAAATCAATAAGTTTTGATTCATTTCATATCGATTTTCAATAATTTCATTGTTTTTCTTATGTTTTCAAAGAGTTATTGATATTTACAAACTAGCGTTAAAAATTAGTGAAAAAAGCTAGATTTTGCATGTAAATCGCTATGTAATTAAAAGTTGTGTAAAACATAAAATCTTAAATAAAACTTTGTCAAAACTTCTGAAACTAGTTAAAATCAATAAGTTTTGATTGATTTCATATCGATTTTCAATAATTTCATTGTTTTTTTAATGTTTTCAAACAGTTCTTGATATTTACAAACTAGTGTTAAAAAGTAGTGAAAAAAGCTAGATTTTGCATGTAAATCGCTATGTAATTAAAAGTTGTGTAAAACATAAAAACTTAAATAAAACTTTGTCAAAACTTCTGTTAAAAGTTAAAATCAATAAGTTTTGATTGATTTCATAACGATTTTCAATAATTTCATTGTTTTTCTAAAGTTTTCAAACAGTTATTGATATTTACAAACTAGCGTTAAAAATAGTCAAAACAGCTTGATTTTGCATGTAAATCGCTATGTAATTAAATGTTGTGTAAAACATAAAATCTTAAATATAACTTTGTCAAAACTTCTGAAACAAGTTAAAATCAATAAGTTTTGATTCATTTCATATCGATTTTCAATAATTTCATTGTTTTTCTAAAGTTTTCAAACAGTTATTGATATTTACAAACTAGCGTTAAAAAGTAGTGAAAAAAACGTGATTTTGCATGTAAATCGCTATGTAATTAAAAGTTGTGTAAAACAGAAAAACTTAAATAAAACTTAAAAGTTGTGTAAAACATAAAATCTTAAATACAACCTTGTCAAATTTTCTGAAACTAGTTAAAATCAATAAGTTTTGATTGATTTCATATCGATTTTCAATAATTTCATTGTTTTTCTTATGTATTCAAAGAGATATTTATATTTACAAACTAGCGTTAAAAATTAGTGAAAAAAGCTAGATTTTGCATGTAAATCGCTATGTAATTAAAAGTTGTGTAAAACATAAAATCTTAAATACAACCTTGTCAAATTTTCTGAAACTAGTTAAAATCAATAAGTTTTGATTGATTTCATATCGATTTTCAATAATTTCATTGTTTTTCTTATGTATTCAAAGAGATATTTATATTTACAAACTAGCGTTAAAAATTAGTGAAAAAAGCTAGATTTTGCATGTAAATCGCTATGTAATTAAAAGTTGTGTAAAACATAAAATCTTAAATAAAACTTTGTCAAAACTTCTGAAAAAAGTTAAAATCAATAAGTTTTGATTGATTTCATATCGATTTTCAATAATTTCATTGTTTTTCTAAAGTTTTCAAACAGTTATTGATATTTACAAACTAGCGTTAAAAAGTAGTCAAAACAGCTAGATTTTGCATGTAAATCGCTATGTAATTAAATGTTGTGTAAAACATAAAATCTTAAATATAACTTTGTCAAAACTTCTGAAACAAGTTAAAATCAATAAGTTTTGATTCATTTCATATCGATTTTCAATAATTTCATTGTTTTTCTAAAGTTTTCAAACAGTTATTGATATTTACAAACTAGCGTTAAAAAGTAGTCAAAACAGCTAGATTTTGCATGTAAATCGCTATGTAATTAAAAGTTGTGTAAAACATAAAATCTTAAATACAACCTTGTCAAATTTTCTGAAACTAGTTAAAATCAATAAGTTTTGATTGATTTCATATCGATTTTCAATAATTTCATTGTTTTTCTTATGTTTTCAAAGAGTTATTGATATTTACAAACTAGCGTTAAAAATTAGTGAAAAAAGCTAGATTTTGCATGTAAATCGCTATGTAATTAAAAGTTGTGTAAAACATAAAATCTTAAATAAAACTTTGTCAAAACTTCTGAAACTAGTTAAAATCAATAAGTTTTGATTGATTTCATATCGATTTTCAATAATTTCATTGTTTTTTTAATGTTTTCAAACAGTTCTTGATATTTACAAACTAGTGTTAAAAAGTAGTGAAAAAAGCTAGATTTTGCATGTAAAACGCTATGTAATTAAAAGTTGTGTAAAACATAAAAACTTAAATAAAACTTTGTCAAAACTTCTGTTAAAAGTTAAAATCAATAAGTTTTGATTGATTTCATATCGATTTTCAATAATTTCATTGTTTTTCTAAAGTTTTCAAACAGTTATTGATATTTACAAACTAGCGTTAAAAATAGTCAAAACAGCTTGATTTTGCATGTAAATCGCTATGTAATTAAATGTTGTGTAAAACATAAAATCTTAAATATAACTTTGTCAAAACTTCTGAAACAAGTTAAAATCAATAAGTTTTGATTCATTTCATATCGATTTTCAATAATTTCATTGTTTTTCTAAAGTTTTCAAACAGTTATTGATATTTACAAACTAGCGTTAAAAAGTAGTGAAAAAAACGTGATTTTGCATGTAAATCGCTATGTAATTAAAAGTTGTGTAAAACAGAAAAACTTAAATAAAACTTAAAAGTTGTGTAAAACATAAAATCTTAAATACAACCTTGTCAAATTTTCTGAAACTAGTTAAAATCAATAAGTTTTGATTGATTTCATATCGATTTTCAATAATTTCATTGTTTTTCTTATGTATTCAAAGAGATATTTATATTTACAAACTAGCGTTAAAAATTAGTGAAAAAAGCTAGATTTTGCATGTAAATCGCTATGTAATTAAAAGTTGTGTAAAACATAAAATCTTAAATACAACCTTGTCAAATTTTCTGAAACTAGTTAAAATCAATAAGTTTTGATTGATTTCATATCGATTTTCAATAATTTCATTGTTTTTCTTATGTATTCAAAGAGATATTTATATTTACAAACTAGCGTTAAAAATTAGTGAAAAAAGCTAGATTTTGCATGTAAATCGCTATGTAATTAAAAGTTGTGTAAAACATAAAATCTTAAATAAAACTTTGTCAAAACTTCTGAAACTAGTTAAAATCAATAAGTTTTGATTGATTTTATATCGATTTTCAATAATTTCATTGTCTTTTTAATGTTTTCAAACAGTTCTTGATATTTACAAACTAGTCTTAAAAAGTAGTGAAAAAGCTAGATTTTGCATGTAAATCGCTATGTAATTAAAAGTTGTGTAAAACATAAAAACTTAAATAAAACTTTGTCAAAACTTCTGAAAAAAGTTAAAATCAATAAGTTTTGATTGATTTCATATCGATTTTCAATAATTTCATTGTTTTTCTAAAGTTTTCAAACAGTTATTGATATTTACAAACTAGCGTTAAAAAGTAGTCAAAACAGCTAGATTTTGCATGTAAATCGCTATGTAATTAAATGTTGTGTAAAACATAAAATCTTAAATATAACTTTGTCAAAACTTCTGAAACAAGTTAAAATATAAGTTTTGATTCATTTCATATCGATTTTCAATAATTTCATTGTTTTTCTAAAGTTTTCAAACAGTTATTGATATTTACAAACTAGCGTTAAAAAGTAGTCAAAACAGCTAGATTTTGCATGTAAATCGCTATGTAATTAAAAGTTGTGTAAAACATAAAATCTTAAATACAACCTTGTCAAATTTTCTGAAACTAGTTAAAATCAATAAGTTTTGATTGATTTCATATCGATTTTCAATAATTTCATTGTTTTTCTTATGTTTTCAAAGAGTTATTGATATTTACAAACTAGCGTTAAAAATTAGTGAAAAAAGCTAGATTTTGCATGTAAATCGCTATGTAATTAAAAGTTGTGTAAAACATAAAATCTTAAATAAAACTTTGTCAAAACTTCTGAAACTAGTTAAAATCAATAAGTTTTGATTGATTTCATATCGATTTTCAATAATTTCATTGTTTTTTTAATGTTTTCAAACAGTTCTTGATATTTACAAACTAGTGTTAAAAAGTAGTGAAAAAAGCTAGATTTTGCATGTAAATCGCTATGTAATTAAAAGTTGTGTAAAACATAAAAACTTAAATAAAACTTTGTCAAAACTTCTGTTAAAAGTTAAAATCAATAAGTTTTGATTGATTTCATATCGATTTTCAATAATTTCATTGTTTTTCTAAAGTTTTCAAACAGTTATTGATATTTACAAACTAGCGTTAAAAATAGTCAAAACAGCTTGATTTTGCATGTAAATCGCTATGTAATTAAATGTTGTGTAAAACATAAAATCTTAAATATAACTTTGTCAAAACTTCTGAAACAAGTTAAAATCAATAAGTTTTGATTCATTTCATATCGATTTTCAATAATTTCATTGTTTTTCTAAAGTTTTCAAACAGTTATTGATATTTACAAACTAGCGTTAAAAAGTAGTGAAAAAAACGTGATTTTGCATGTAAATCGCTATGTAATTAAAAGTTGTGTAAAACATAAAAACTTAAATAAAACTTAAAAGTTGTGTAAAACATAAAATCTTAAATACAACCTTGTCAAATTTTCTGAAACTAGTTAAAATCAATAAGTTTTGATTGATTTCATATCGATTTTCAATAATTTCATTGTTTTTCTTATGTATTCAAAGAGATATTTATATTTACAAACTAGCGTTAAAAATTAGTGAAAAAAGCTAGATTTTGCATGTAAATCGCTATGTAATTAAAAGTTGTGTAAAACATAAAATCTTAAATACAACCTTGTCAAATTTTCTGAAACTAGTTAAAATCAATAAGTTTTGATTGATTTCATATCGATTTTCAATAATTTCATTGTTTTTCTTATGTATTCAAAGAGATATTTATATTTACAAACTAGCGTTAAAAATTAGTGAAAAAAGCTAGATTTTGCATGTAAATCGCTATGTAATTAAAAGTTGTGTAAAACATAAAATCTTAAATATAACTTTGTCAATACTTCTGAAACAAGTTAAAATCAATAAGTTTTGATTGATTTCATATCGATTTTCAATAATTTCATTGTTTTTCTAAAGTTTTCAAACAGTTATTGATATTTACACACTAGCGTTAAAAAGTAGTCAAAACAGCTAGATTTTGCATGTAAATCGCTTTGTAATTAAATGTTGTGTAAAACATAAATTTTAAATATAACTTTGTCAAAACTTCTGAAACAAGTTAAAATCAATAAGTTTTGATTGATTTCATATCGATTTTCAATAATTTCATTGTTTTTCTAAAGTTTTCAAACAGCAATTGATATTTAGAAACTAGCGTTAAAAAGTAGTCAAAACAGCTAGATTTTGCATGTAAATCGCTATGTAATTAAAAGTTGTGTAAAAACATAAAATCTTAAATACAACCTTGTCAAATTTTCTGAAACTAGATAAAATCAATAAGTTTTGATTGATTTCATATCGATTTTCAATAATTTCATTGTTTTTCTAAAGTTTTCAAACAGTTATTTATATTTGAAATCTATCGTTAAAAAGTAGTCAAAACATCTAGATTTTGCATGTAAATCGCTATGTAATTAAAAGTTGTGTAAAACATAAAATCTTAAATAAAACTTTGTCAAAACTTCTGAAACTAGTTAAAATCAATAAGTTTTGATTGATTTCATATCGATTTTCAATAATTTCATTGTCTTTTTAATGTTTTCAAACAGTTCTTGATATTTACAAACTAGTGTTAAAAAGTAGTGAAAAAAGCTAGATTTTGCATGTAAATCGCTATGTAATTAAAAGTTGTGTAAAACATAAAATCTTAAATAAAACTTTGTCAAAACTTCTGAAACTAGTTAAAATCAATAAGTTTTGATTGATTTCATATCGATTTTCAATAATTTCATTGTTTTTCTAAAGTTTTCAAACAGTTATTGATATTTAGAAACTAGCGTTAAAAAGTAG
This sequence comes from Acanthosepion lycidas, assembly GCA_963932145.1. NCBI lineage: Eukaryota > Metazoa > Mollusca > Cephalopoda > Sepiida > Sepiidae > Acanthosepion > Acanthosepion lycidas. The sequence continues at coordinate 54,880,832 of OZ010615.1, forward strand.
TCAAAACAGCTAGATTTTGCATGTAAATCGCTATGTAATTAAAAGTTGTGTAAAACATAAAATCTTAAATACAACCTTGTCAAATTTTCTGAAACTAGTTAAAATCAATAAGTTTTGATTGATTTCATATCGATTTTCAATAATTTCATTGTTTTTCTTATGTATTCAAAGAGATATTTATATTTACAAACTAGCGTTAAAAATTAGTGAAAAAAGCTAGATTTTGCATGTAAATCGCTATGTAATTAAAAGTTGTGTAAAACATAAAATCTTAAATAAAACTTTGTCAAAACTTCTGAAAAAAGTTAAAATCAATAAGTTTTGATTGATTTCATATCGATTTTCAATAATTTCATTGTTTTTCTAAAGTTTTCAAACAGTTATTGATATTTACAAACTAGCGTTAAAAAGTAGTCAAAACAGCTAGATTTTGCATGTAAATCGCTATGTAATTAAATGTTGTGTAAAACATAAAATCTTAAATATAACTTTGTCAAAACTTCTGAAACAAGTTAAAATCAATAAGTTTTGATTCATTTCATATCGATTTTCAATAATTTCATTGTTTTTCTAAAGTTTTCAAACAGTTATTGATATTTACAAACTAGCGTTAAAAAGTAGTCAAAACAGCTAGATTTTGCATGTAAATCGCTATGTAATTAAAAGTTGTGTAAAACATAAAATCTTAAATACAACCTTGTCAAATTTTCTGAAACTAGTTAAAATCAATAAGTTTTGATTGATTTCATATCGATTTTCAATAATTTCATTGTTTTTCTTATGTATTCAAAGAGATATTTATATTTACAAACTAGCGTTAAAAATTAGTGAAAAAAGCTAGATTTTGCATGTAAATCGCTATGTAATTAAAAGTTGTGTAAAACATAAAATCTTAAATAAAACTTTGTCAAAACTTCTGAAAAAAGTTAAAATCAATAAGTTTTGATTGATTTCATATCGATTTTCAATAATTTCATTGTTTTTCTAAAGTTTTCAAACAGTTATTGATATTTACAAACTAGCGTTAAAAAGTAGTCAAAACAGCTAGATTTTGCATGTAAATCGCTATGTAATTAAATGTTGTGTAAAACATAAAATCTTAAATATAACTTTGTCAAAACTTCTGAAACAAGTTAAAATCAATAAGTTTTGATTCATTTCATATCGATTTTCAATAATTTCATTGTTTTTCTAAAGTTTTCAAACAGTTATTGATATTTACAAACTAGCGTTAAAAAGTAGTCAAAACAGCTAGATTTTGCATGTAAATCGCTATGTAATTAAAAGTTGTGTAAAACATAAAATCTTAAATACAACCTTGTCAAATTTTCTGAAACTAGTTAAAATCAATAAGTTTTGATTGATTTCATATCGATTTTCAATAATTTCATTGTTTTTCTTATGTTTTCAAAGAGTTATTGATATTTACAAACTAGCGTTAAAAATTAGTGAAAAAAGCTAGATTTTGCATGTAAATCGCTATGTAATTAAAAGTTGTGTAAAACATAAAATCTTAAATAAAACTTTGTCAAAACTTCTGAAACTAGTTAAAATCAATAAGTTTTGATTGATTTCATATCGATTTTCAATAATTTCATTGTTTTTTTAATGTTTTCAAACAGTTCTTGATATTTACAAACTAGTGTTAAAAAGTAGTGAAAAAAGCTAGATTTTGCATGTAAATCGCTATGTAATTAAAAGTTGTGTAAAACATAAAAACTTAAATAAAACTTTGTCAAAACTTCTGTTAAAAGTTAAAATCAATAAGTTTTGATTGATTTCATATCGATTTTCAATAATTTCATTGTTTTTCTAAAGTTTTCAAACAGTTATTGATATTTACAAACTAGCGTTAAAAATAGTCAAAACAGCTTGATTTTGCATGTAAATCGCTATGTAATTAAATGTTGTGTAAAACATAAAATCTTAAATATAACTTTGTCAAAACTTCTGAAACAAGTTAAAATCAATAAGTTTTGATTCATTTCATATCGATTTTCAATAATTTCATTGTTTTTCTAAAGTTTTCAAACAGTTATTGATATTTACACACTAGCGTTAAAAAGTAGTCAAAACAGCTAGATTTTGCATGTAAATCGCTTTGTAATTAAATGTTGTGTAAAACATAAATTTTAAATATAACTTTGTCAAAACTTCTGAAACAAGTTAAAATCAATAAGTTTTGATTGATTTCATATCGATTTTCAATAATTTCATTGTTTTTCTAAAGTTTTCAAACAGCAATTGATATTTAGAAACTAGCGTTAAAAAGTAGTCAAAACAGCTAGATTTTGCATGTAAATCGCTATGTAATTAAAAGTTGTGTAAAAACATAAAATCTTAAATACAACCTTGTCAAATTTTCTGAAACTAGATAAAATCAATAAGTTTTGATTGATTTCATATCGATTTTCAATAATTTCATTGTTTTTCTAAAGTTTTCAAACAGTTATTTATATTTGAAATCTATCGTTAAAAAGTAGTCAAAACATCTAGATTTTGCATGTAAATCGCTATGTAATTAAAAGTTGTGTAAAACATAAAATCTTAAATAAAACTTTGTCAAAACTTCTGAAACTAGTTAAAATCAATAAGTTTTGATTGATTTCATATCGATTTTCAATAATTTCATTGTCTTTTTAATGTTTTCAAACAGTTCTTGATATTTACAAACTAGTGTTAAAAAGTAGTGAAAAAAGCTAGATTTTGCATGTAAATCGCTATGTAATTAAAAGTTGTGTAAAACATAAAATCTTAAATAAAACTTTGTCAAAACTTCTGAAACTAGTTAAAATCAATAAGTTTTGATTGATTTCATATCGATTTTAAATAATTTCATTGTTTTTCTAAAGTTTTCAAACAGTTATTGATATTTAGAAACTAGCGTTAAAAAGTAGTCAAAACAGCTAGATTTTGCATGTAAATCACTATGTAATTAAAAGTTGTGTAAAACATAAAATCGTAAATACAACCTTGTCAAATTTTCTGAAACTAGTTAAAATCAATAATTTTTCATTGATTTCATGTTGATTTTCAATAATTTCATTGTTTTTCTTATGTTTTCAAAGAGTTATTGATATTTACAAACTAGCGTTAAAAATCAGTGAAAAAAGCTAGATTTGGCATGTAAATCGCTATGTAATTAAAAGTTGTGTAAAACATAAAATCTTAAATACAACCTTGTCAAATTTTCTGAAACTAGTTAACATCAATAAGTTTTGATTGATTTCATATCGATTTTCAATAATTTCATTGTTTTTCTAAAGTTTTCAAACAGCAATTGATATTTAGAAACTAGCGTTAAAAAGTAGTCAAAACAGCTAGATTTTGCATGTAAATCGCTATGTAATTAAAAGTTGTGTAAAAACATAAAATCTTAAATACAACCTTGTCAAATTTTCTGAAACTAGATAAAATCAATAAGTTTTGATTGATTTCATATCGATTTTCAATAATTTCATTGTTTTTCTAAAGTTTTCAAACAGTTATTTATATTTGAAATCTATCGTTAAAAAGTAGTCAAAACATCTAGATTTTGCATGTAAATCGCTATGTAATTAAAAGTTGTGTAAAACATAAAATCTTAAATAAAACTTTGTCAAAACTTCTGAAACTAGTTAAAATCAATAAGTTTTGATTGATTTCATATCGATTTTCAATAATTTCATTGTCTTTTTAATGTTTTCAAACAGTTCTTGATATTTACAAACTAGTGTTAAAAAGTAGTGAAAAAAGCTAGATTTTGCATGTAAATCGCTATGTAATTAAAAGTTGTGTAAAACATAAAATCTTAAATAAAACTTTGTCAAAACTTCTGAAACTAGTTAAAATCAATAAGTTTTGATTGATTTCATATCGATTTTAAATAATTTCATTGTTTTTCTAAAGTTTTCAAACAGTTATTGATATTTAGAAACTAGCGTTAAAAAGTAGTCAAAACAGCTAGATTTTGCATGTAAATCACTATGTAATTAAAAGTTGTGTAAAACATAAAATCGTAAATACAACCTTGTCAAATTTTCTGAAACTAGTTAAAATCAATAATTTTTCATTGATTTCATGTTGATTTTCAATAATTTCATTGTTTTTCTTATGTTTTCAAAGAGTTATTGATATTTACAAACTAGCGTTAAAAATCAGTGAAAAAAGCTAGATTTGGCATGTAAATCGCTATGTAATTAAAAGTTGTGTAAAACATAAAATCTTAAATACAACCTTGTCAAATTTTCTGAAACTAGTTAAAATCAATAAGTTTTGATTGATTTCATATCGATTTTCAATAATTTCATTGTTTTTCTTATGTTTTCAAAGAGTTATTGATATTTACAAACTAGCGTTAAAAATTAGTGAAAAAAGCTAGATTTTGCATGTAAATCGCTATGTAATTAAAAGTTGTGTAAAACATAAAATCTTAAATAAAACTTTGTCAAAACTTCTGAAACTAGTTAAAATCAATAAGTTTTGATTGATTTCATATCGATTTTCAATAATTTCATTGTTTTTTTAATGTTTTCAAACAGTTCTTGATATTTACAAACTAGTGTTAAAAAGTAGTGAAAAAAGCTAGATTTTGCATGTAAATCGCTATGTAATTAAAAGTTGTGTAAAACATAAAAACTTAAATAAAACTTTGTCAAAACTTCTGTTAAAAGTTAAAATCAATAAGTTTTGATTGATTTCATATCGATTTTCAATAATTTCATTGTTTTTCTAAAGTTTTCAAACAGTTATTGATATTTACAAACTAGCGTTAAAAATAGTCAAAACAGCTTGATTTTGCATGTAAATCGCTATGTAATTAAATGTTGTGTAAAACATAAAATCTTAAATATAACTTTGTCAAAACTTCTGAAACAAGTTAAAATCAATAAGTTTTGATTCATTTCATATCGATTTTCAATAATTTCATTGTTTTTCTAAAGTTTTCAAACAGTTATTGATATTTACACACTAGCGTTAAAAAGTAGTCAAAACAGCTAGATTTTGCATGTAAATCGCTTTGTAATTAAATGTTGTGTAAAACATAAATTTTAAATATAACTTTGTCAAAACTTCTGAAACAAGTTAAAATCAATAAGTTTTGATTGATTTCATATCGATTTTCAATAATTTCATTGTTTTTCTAAAGTTTTCAAACAGCAATTGATATTTAGAAACTAGCGTTAAAAAGTAGTCAAAACAGCTAGATTTTGCATGTAAATCGCTATGTAATTAAAAGTTGTGTAAAAACATAAAATCTTAAATACAACCTTGTCAAATTTTCTGAAACTAGATAAAATCAATAAGTTTTGATTGATTTCATATCGATTTTCAATAATTTCATTGTTTTTCTAAAGTTTTCAAACAGTTATTTATATTTGAAATCTATCGTTAAAAAGTAGTCAAAACATCTAGATTTTGCATGTAAATCGCTATGTAATTAAAAGTTGTGTAAAACATAAAATCTTAAATAAAACTTTGTCAAAACTTCTGAAACTAGTTAAAATCAATAAGTTTTGATTGATTTCATATCGATTTTCAATAATTTCATTGTCTTTTTAATGTTTTCAAACAGTTCTTGATATTTACAAACTAGTGTTAAAAAGTAGTGAAAAAAGCTAGATTTTGCATGTAAATCGCTATGTAATTAAAAGTTGTGTAAAACATAAAATCTTAAATAAAACTTTGTCAAAACTTCTGAAACTAGTTAAAATCAATAAGTTTTGATTGATTTCATATCGATTTTAAATAATTTCATTGTTTTTCTAAAGTTTTCAAACAGTTATTGATATTTAGAAACTAGCGTTAAAAAGTAGTCAAAACAGCTAGATTTTGCATGTAAATCACTATGTAATTAAAAGTTGTGTAAAACATAAAATCGTAAATACAACCTTGTCAAATTTTCTGAAACTAGTTAAAATCAATAATTTTTCATTGATTTCATGTTGATTTTCAATAATTTCATTGTTTTTCTTATGTTTTCAAAGAGTTATTGATATTTACAAACTAGCGTTAAAAATCAGTGAAAAAAGCTAGATTTGGCATGTAAATCGCTATGTAATTAAAAGTTGTGTAAAACATAAAATCTTAAATATAACTTTGTCAATACTTCTGAAACAAGTTAACATCAATAAGTTTTGATTGATTTCATATCGATTTTAAATAATTTCATTGTTTTTCTAAAGTTTTCAAACAGTTATTTATATTTAAAATCTATCGTTAAAAAGTAGTCAAAACATCTAGATTTTGCATGTAAATCGCTATGTAATTAAAAGTTGTGTAAAACATAAAATCTTAAATAAAACTTTGTCAAAACTTCTGAAACTAGTTAAAATCAATAAGTTTTGATTGATTTCATATCGATTTTCAATAATTTCATTGTTTTTTTAATGTTTTCAAACAGTTCTTGATATTTACAAACTAGCGTTAAAAAGTAGTGAAAAAAGCTAGATTTTTCATGTAAATCGCTATGTAATTAAAAGTTGTGTAAAACATAAAAACTTAAATAAAACTTTGTCAAAACTTCTGTAAAAAGTTAAAATCAATAAGTTTTGATTGATTTCATATCGATTTTCAATAATTTCATTGTTTTTCTAAAGTTTTCAAACAGTTATTTATATTTACAAACTAGCGTTAAAAATAGTCAAAACAGCTAGATTTTGCATGTAAATCGCTATGTAATTAAATGTTGTGTAAAACATAAAATCTTAAATATAACTTTGTCAAAACTTCTGAAACAAGTTAAAATCAATAAGTTTTGATTCATTTCATATCGATTTTCAATAATTTCATTGTTTTTCTCAAGTTTTCAAAGAGTTATTGATATTTACAAACTAGCGTTAAAAAGTAGTCAAAACAGCTAGATTTTGCATGTAAATCGCTATGTAATTAAAAGTTGTGTAAAACATAAAATCTTAAATACAACCTTGTCAAATTTTCTGAAACTAGTTAAAATCAATAAGTTTTGATTGATTTCATATCGATTTTCAATAATTTCATTGTTTTTCTTATGTTTTCAAAGAGTTATTTATATTTACAAACTAGCGTTTAAAATTAGTGAAAAAAGCTAGATTTTGCATGTAAATCGCTATGTAATTAAAAGTTGTGTAAAACATAAAATCTTAAATATAACTTTGTCAAAACTTCTGAAACAAGTTAAAATCAATAATTTTTGATTGATTTCATATCGATTTTCAATAATTTCATTGTTTTTCTAAAGTTTTCAAACAGTTATTGATATTTAGAAACTAGCGTTAAAAAGTAGTCAAAACAGCTAGATTTTGCATGTAAATCGCTATGTAATTAAAAGTTGTGTAAAAACATAATATCATAAATACAACCTCGTCAAATTTTCTGAAACTAGTTAAAATCAATAAGTTTTGATTGATTTCATATCGATTTTCAATAATTTCATTGTTTTTCTAAAGTTTTCAAACAGTTATTTATATTAAAATCTATCGTTAAAAAGTAGTCAAAACATCTAGATTTTGCATGTAAATCGCTATGTAATTAAAAGTTGTGTAAAACATAAAATCTTAAATAAAACTTTGTCAAAACTTCTGAAACTAGTTAAAATCAATAAGTTTTGATTGATTTCATATCGATTTTCAATAATTTCATTGTTCTTTTAATGTTTTCAAAGAGTTTTTGATATTTACAAACTAGCGTTAAAAAGTAGTCAAAACAGCTAGATTTTGCATGTAAATCGCTATGTAATTAAAAGTTGTGTAAAACATAAAATCTTAAATAAAACTTTGTCAAAACTTCTGAAAAAAGTTAAAATCAATAAGTTTTGATTCATTTCATATCGATTTTCAATAATTTCATTGTTTTTCTAAAGTTTTCAAACAGTTATTGATATTTACAAACTAGCGTTAAAAAGTAGTCAAAACAGCTAGATTTTGCATGTAAATCGCTATGTAATTAAAAGTTGTGTAAAACATAAAATCTTAAATACAACCTTGTCAAATTTTCTGAAACTAGTTAAAATCAATAAGTTTTGATTGATTTCATATCGATTTTCAATAATTTCATTGTTTTTCTTATGTTTTCAAAGAGTTATTGATATTTACAAACTAGCGTTAAAAATTAGTGAAAAAAGCTAGATTTTGCATGTAAATCGCTATGTAATTAAAAGTTGTGTAAAACATAAAATCTTAAATATAACTTTGTCAATACTTCTGAAACAAGTTAAAATCAATAAGTTTTGATTGATTTCATATCGATTTTAAATAATTTCATTGTTTTTCTAAAGTTTTCAAAGAGTTATTTATATTTACAATCTAGCGTTAAAAAGTAGTGAAAAAAGCTAGATTTTGCATGTAAATCGCTATGTAATTAAAAGTTGTGTAAAACATAAAATCTTAAATACAACCTTGTCAAAACTTCTGAAACTAGTTAAAATCAATAAGTTTTGATTGATTTCATATCGATTTTCAATAATTTCATTGTTTTTCTAATGTTTTCAAACAGTTATTTATATTTACAAACTAGTGTTAAAAAGTAGTGAAAAAAGCTAGATTTTGCATGTAAATCGCTATGTAATTAAAAGTTGTGTAAAACATAAAAACTTAAATAAAACTTTGTCAAAACTTCTGAAACTAGTTAAAATCAATAAGTTTTGATTGATTTCATATCGATTTTCAATAATTTCATTGTTTTTCTAAAGTTTTCAAACAGTTATTGATATTTACAAACTAGCGTTAAAAAGTAGTCAAAACAGCTAGATTTTGCATGTAAATCGCTATGTAATTAAATGTTGTGTAAAACATAAATTTTAAATATAACTTTGTCAAAACTTCTGAAACAAGTTAAAATCAATAAGTTTTGATTGATTTCATATCGATTTTCAATAATTTCATTGTTTTTCTAAAGTTTTCAAACAGTTATTGATATTTACAAACAAGCGTTAAAAAGTAGTCAAAACAGCTAGATTTTGCATGTAAATCGCTATGTAATTAAAAGTTGTGTAAAACATAAAATCTTAAATAAAACCTTGTCAAATTTTCTGAAACTAGGTAAAATCAATAAGTTTTGATTGATTTCATATCGATTTTCAATAATTTCATTGTTTTTCTTATGTTTTCAAAGACTTATTGATATTTACAAACTAGCGTTAAAAATTAGTGAAAAAAGCTAGATTTTGCATGTAAATCGCTATGTAATTAAAAGTTGTGTAAAACATAAAATCTTAAATATAACTTTGTCAAAACTTCTGAAACTAGTTAAAATCAATAAATTTTGATTGATTTCATATCGATTTTCAATAATTTCATTGTTTTTCAATTGTTTTCAAACAGTTATTTATAATTACATACTAGCGTTAAAAAGTAGTCAAAACAGCTAGATTTTGCATGTAAATCGCTATGTAATTTAAAGTTGTGTAAAACATAAAATTTTAAATAAAACTTTGTCAAAACTTCTGAAACTAGTTAAAATCAATAAGTTTTGATTGATTTCATATCGATTTTCAATAATTTCATTGTTTTTCTTATGTTTTCAAACAGTTATTGATATTTACAAACTAGTGTTAAAAAGTAGTGAAAAAAGCGAGATTTTGCATGTAAATCGCTATGTAATTAAAAGTTGTGTAAAACATAAAAACTTAAATAAAACTTTTTCAAAACTTCTGAAACTAGTTAAAATCAATAAGTTTTGATTGATTTCATATCGATTTTCAATAATTTCATTGTTTTTCTAATGTTTTCAAACAGTTATTGATATTTACAAACTAGTGTTAAAAAGAAGTGAAAAAAGCTAGATTTTGCATGTAAATCGCTATGTAATTAAATTTGTGTAAAACATAAAAACTTAAATAAATCTTTGTCAAAACTTCTGAAACTAGTTAAAATCAATAAGTTTTGATTGATTTCATATCGATTTTCAATAATTTCATTGTTTTTCTAATGTTTTCAAACAGTTATTTATATTTACAAACTAGTGTTAAAAAGTAGTGAAAAAAGCTAGATTTTGCATGTAAATCGCTATGTAATTAAAAGTTGTGTAAAACATAAAAACTTAAATAAAACTTTGTCAAAACTTCTGAAACTAGTTAAAATCAATAAGTTTTGATTGATTTCATATCGATTTTCAATAATTTCATTGTTTTTCTAAAGTTTTCAAACAGTTATTGATATTTACAAACTAGCGTTAAAAAGTAGTCAAAACAGCTAGATTTTGCATGTAAATCGCTATGTAATTAAATGTTGTGTAAAACATAAATTTTAAATATAACTTTGTCAAAACTTCTGAAACAAGTTAAAATCAATAAGTTTTGATTGATTTCATATCGATTTTCAATAATTTCATTGTTTTTCTAAAGTTTTCAAACAGTTATTGATATTTACAAACAAGCGTTAAAAAGTAGTCAAAACAGCTAGATTTTGCATGTAAATCGCTATGTAATTAAAAGTTGTGTAAAACATAAAATCTTAAATAAAACCTTGTCAAATTTTCTGAAACTAGGTAAAATCAATAAGTTTTGATTGATTTCATATCGATTTTCAATAATTTCATTGTTTTTCTTATGTTTTCAAAGACTTATTGATATTTACAAACTAGCGTTAAAAATTAGTGAAAAAAGCTAGATTTTGCATGTAAATCGCTATGTAATTAAAAGTTGTGTAAAACATAAAATCTTAAATATAACTTTGTCAAAACTTCTGAAACTAGTTAAAATCAATAAATTTTGATTGATTTCATATCGATTTTCAATAATTTCATTGTTTTTCAATTGTTTTCAAACAGTTATTTATAATTACATACTAGCGTTAAAAAGTAGTCAAAACAGCTAGATTTTGCATGTAAATCGCTATGTAATTTAAAGTTGTGTAAAACATAAAATTTTAAATAAAACTTTGTCAAAACTTCTGAAACTAGTTAAAATCAATAAGTTTTGATTGATTTCATATCGATTTTCAATAATTTCATTGTTTTTCTTATGTTTTCAAACAGTTATTGATATTTACAAACTAGTGTTAAAAAGTAGTGAAAAAAGCGAGATTTTGCATGTAAATCGCTATGTAATTAAAAGTTGTGTAAAACATAAAAACTTAAATAAAACTTTTTCAAAACTTCTGAAACTAGTTAAAATCAAGAAGTTTTGATTGATTTCATATCGATTTTCAATAATTTCATTGTTTTTCTAAAGTTTTCAAACAGTTATTGATATTTACAATCTATCGTTAAAAGTAGTCAAAACAGCTAGATTTTGCATGTAAATCGCTATGTAATTAAAAGTTGTGTAAAACATAAAATCTTGAATAAAACTTTGTCAAAACTTCTGAAACTAGTTAAAATCAATAAGTTTTGATTGTTTTCATATCGATTTTCAATAATTTCATTGTTTTTCTATTAATTTCAAACAGTTATTGATATTTACAAACTAGTGTTAAAAAGTAGTGAAAAAAGCTAGATTTTGCATGTAAATCGCTAAGTAATTAAAATTTGTGTAAAACATAAAAACTTAAATAAAACATTGTCAAAACTTCTGAAACTAGTTAAAATCAATAAGTTTTGATTGATTTCATATCGATTTTCAATAATTTCATTGTTTTTCTTATGTTTTCAAAAAGTTATTGATATTTACAAACTAGTGTTAAAAAGTAGAGAAAAAAGCTAGATTTTGCATGTAAATCGCTATGTAATTAAAAGTTGTGTAAAACATAAAATCTTAAATATAACTTTGTCAAAACTTCTGAAACTAGTTAAAATCAATATGTTTTGATTTATTTCATATCGATTTTCAATAATTTCATTGTTTTTTTAAAGTTTTCAAACAGTTATTGATATTTACAAACTAGCGTTAAAAAGTAGTGAAAAAAGCTAGATTTTGCATGTAAATCGCTATGTAATTAAAAGTTGTGTAAAACATAAAAATTTAAATAAAACTTGGTCAAAACTTCTGAAACTAGTTAAAATCAATAAGTTTTGATTGATTTCATATCGATTTTCAATAATTTCATTGTTTTTCTTATGTTTTCAAAAAGTTATTGATATTTACAAACTAGTGTTAAAAAAAGTAGTGAAAAAAGCTAGATTTTGCATGTAAATCGCTATGTAATTAAAAGTTGTGTAAAACATAAAATCTTAAATAAAACTTTGTCAAAACTTCTGAAACTAGTTAAAATCAATAAGTTTTTATTGATTTCATATAGATTTTCAATAATTTCATTCTTTTTCTAATGTTTTCAAACAGTTATTGATATTTACAAACTAGCGTTAAAAAGTAGTGAAAAAAGCTAGATTTTGCATGTAAATCGCTATGTAATTAAATGTTGTGTAAATCATAAAATCTTCAATATAACTTTGTCAAAACTTCTGAAACAAGTTAAAATCAATATGTTTTGATTGATTTCATATCGATTTTCAATAATTTCATTGTTTTTTTAAAGCTTTCAAACAGTTATTGATATTTACAAACTAGCGTTAAAAAGTAGTGAAAAAAGCTAGATTTTGCATGTAAATCGCTATGTAATTAAACGTTGTGTAAAACATAAAAATTTAAATAAAACTTTGTCAAAACTTCTGAAACTAGTTAAAATCAATAAGTTTTGATTGATTTCATATCGATTTTCAATAATTTCATTGTTTTTCTTATGTTTTCAAACAGTTATTGATATTTACAAACTAGTGTTAAAAAGTAGTGAAAAAAGCTAGATTTTGCATGTAAATCGCTATGTAATTTAAAGTTGTGTAAAACATAAAAACTTAAATAAAACTTTGTCAAACTTCTGAAACTAGATAAAATCAATAAGTTTTGATTGATTTCATATCGATTTTCAATAATTTCATTGTTTTTCTAATGTTTTCAAAGAGTTATTGATATTGACAAACTAGCGTTAAAAATTAGTGAAAAAAGCTAGATTATGCATGTAAATCGCTATGTAATTTAAAGTTGTGTAAAATATAAAATCTTAAATATAACTTGGTCAAAACTTCTGAAACAAGTTAAAATCAATAAGTTTTGATTGATTTCATATCGATTTTCAATAATTTCATTGTTTTTCTAAAGTTTTCAAACAATTATTGATATTCACACACTAGCGTTAAAAAGTAGTCAAAACAGCTAGATTTTGCATGTAAAACGCTATGTAATTAAAAGTTGTGTAAAACAAAAAATCTTCAATAAAACTTTGTCAAAACTTCTGAAACTAGTTAAAATCAATAAGTTTTGATTGTTTTCATATCGATTTTCAATAATTTCATTGTTTTTCTAATAATTTCAAACAGTTATTGATATTTACAAACTAGTGTTAAAAAGTAGTGAAAAAAGCTAGATTTTGCATGTAAATCGCTATGTAATTAAAAGTTGTGTAAAACATAAAAACTTAAATAAAACTTTGTCAAAACTTCTGAAACTAGTTAAAATCAATAAGTTTTGATTTATTTCATATCGATTTTCAATAATTTCATTGTTTTTTTAATGTTTTCCAACAGTTATTTATATTTACAAACTAGTGTTAAAAAGTAGTGAAAAAAGCTAGATTTTGCATGTAAATCGCTATGTAATTAAAAGTTGTGTAAAACATAAAATCTTAAATATAACTTTGTCAAAACTTCTGAAACTAGTTAAAATCAATATGTTTTGATTGATTTCATATCGATTTTCAATAATTTCATTGTTTTTTTAAAGTTTTCAAACAGTTATTGATATTTACAAACTAGCGTTAAAAAGTAGTGAAAAAAGCTAGATTTTGCATGTAAATCGCTATGTAATTAAAAGTTGTGTAAAACATAAAAATTTAAATAAAACTTGGTCAAAACTTCTGAAACTAGTTAAAATCAATAAGTTTTGATTGATTTCATATCGATTTTCAATAATTTCATTGTTTTTCTTATGTTTTCAAAAAGTTATTGATATTTACAAACTAGTGTTAAAAAAGTAGTGAAAAAAGCTAGTTTTGCATGTAAATCGCTATGTAATTAAAAGTTGTGTAAAACGTAAAAACTTAAATAAAACTTTGTCAAAACTTCTGAAACTAGTTAAAATCAATAAGTTTTGATTGATTTCATATCGATTTTCAATAATTTCATTGTTTTTCTAATGTTTTCAAAGAGTTATTGATATTTACACACTAGCGTTGAAAATTAGTGAAAAAAGCTAGATTTTGCATGTAAATCGCTATGTAATTAAAAGTTGTGTATAACATAAAATCTTAAATATAACTTAGTCACAACTTCTGAAACAAGTTAAAATCAATAAGTTTTGATTGATTTCATATCGATTTTCAATAATTTCATTGTTTTTCTAATAATTTCAAACAGTTATTGATATTTACAACCTAGTGTTAAAAAGTAGTGAAAAAAGCTAGATTTTGCATGTAAATCGCTATGTAATTAAAAGTTGTGTAAAACATAAAAATTTAAATAAAACTTTGTCAAAACTTCTGAAACTAGTTAAAATCAATAAGTTTTCATTGATTTCATATCGATTTTCAATAATTTCATTGTTTTTCTAATGTTTTCAAAGAGTTATTGATATTTACAAACTAGCGTTAAAAAGTAGTGAAAAAAGCTAGATTTTGCATGTAAATCGCTATGTAATTAAAAGTTGTGTAAAACATAAAATCTTAAATAAAACTTTGTCAAAACTTCTGAAACTAGTTAAAATCAATAAGTTTTTATTGATTTCATATAGATTTTCAATAATTTCATTCTTTTTCTAATGTTTTCAAACAGTTATTGATATTTACAAACTAGCGTTAAAAAGTAGTGAAAAAAGCTAGATTTTGCATGTAAATCGCTATGTAATTAAATGTTGTGTAAATCATAAAATCTTCAATATAACTTTGTCAAAACTTCTGAAACAAGTTAAAATCAGTATGTTTTGATTGATTTCATATCGATTTTCAATAATTTCATTGTTTTTTTAAAGCTTTCAAACAGTTATTGATATTTACAAACTAGCGTTAAAAAGTAGTGAAAAAAGCTAGATTTTGCATGTAAATCGCTATGTAATTAAACGTTGTGTAAAACATAAAAATTTAAATAAAACTTTGTCAAAACTTCTGAAACTAGTTAAAATCAATAAGTTTTGATTGATTTCATATCGATTTTCAATAATTTCATTGTTTTTCTTATGTTTTCAAACAGTTATTGATATTTACAAACTAGTGTTAAAAAGTAGTGAAAAAAGCTAGATTTTGCATGTAAATCGCTATGTAATTTAAAGTTGTGTAAAACATAAAAACTTAAATAAAACTTTGTCAAACTTCTGAAACTAGATAAAATCAATAAGTTTTGATTGATTTCATATCGATTTTCAATAATTTCATTGTTTTTCTAATGTTTTCAAAGAGTTATTGATATTGACAAACTAGCGTTAAAAATTAGTGAAAAAAGCTAGATTATGCATGTAAATCGCTATGTAATTTAAAGTTGTGTAAAATATAAAATCTTAAATATAACTTGGTCAAAACTTCTGAAACAAGTTAAAATCAATAAGTTTTGATTGATTTCATATCGATTTTCAATAATTTCATTGTTTTTCTAAAGTTTTCAAACAATTATTGATATTCACACACTAGCGTTAAAAAGTAGTCAAAACAGCTAGATTTTGCATGTAAAACGCTATGTAATTAAAAGTTGTGTAAAACATAAAATCTTCAATAAAACTTTGTCAAAACTTCTGAAACTAGTTAAAATCAATAAGTTTTGATTGTTTTCATATCGATTTTCAATAATTTCATTGTTTTTCTAATAATTTCAAACAGTTATTGATATTTACAAACTAGTGTTAAAAAGTAGTGAAAAAAGCTAGATTTTGCATGTAAATCGCTATGTAATTAAAAGTTGTGTAAAACATAAAAACTTAAATAAAACTTTGTCAAAACTTCTGAAACTAGTTAAAATCAATAAGTTTTTATTGATTTCATATAGATTTTCAATAATTTCATTCTTTTTCTAATGTTTTCAAACAGTTATTGATATTTACAAACTAGCGTTAAAAAGTAGTGAAAAAAGCTAGATTTTGCATGTAAATCGCTATGTAATTAAATGTTGTGTAAATCATAAAATCTTCAATATAACTTTGTCAAAACTTCTGAAACAAGTTAAAATCAATATGTTTTGATTGATTTCATATCGATTTTCAATAATTTCATTGTTTTTTTAAAGCTTTCAAACAGTTATTGATATTTACAAACTAGCGTTAAAAAGTAGTGAAAAAAGCTAGATTTTGCATGTAAATCGCTATGTAATTAAAAGTTGTGTAAAACATAAAAATTTAAATAAAACTTGGTCAAACCTTCTGAAACTAGTTAAAATCAATAAGTTTTGATTGATTTCATATCGATTTTCAATAATTTCATTGTTTTTCTTATGTTTTCAAAAAGTTATTGATTTTTACAAACTAGTGTTAAAAAGTAGTGAAAAAAGCTAGTTTTGCATGTAAATCGCTATGTAATTAAAAGTTGTGTAAATCGTAAAAACTTAAATAAAACTTTGTCAAAACTTCTGAAACTAGTTAAAATCAATAAGTTTTGATTGATTTCATATCGATTTTCAATAATTTCATTGTTTTTCTAATGTTTTCAAAGAGTTATTGATATTTACACACTAGCGTTGAAAATTAATGAAAATCTAGATTTTGCATGTAAATCGCTATGTAATTAAAAGTTGTGTATAACATAAAATCTTAAATATAACTTAGTCACAACTTCTGAAACAAGTTAAAATCAATAAGTTTTGATTGATTTCATATCGATTTTCAATAATTTCATTGTTTTTCTAATAATTTCAAACAGTTATTGATATTTACAACCTAGTGTTAAAAAGTAGTGAAAAAAGCTAGATTTTGCATGTAAATCGCTATGTAATTAAAAGTTGTGTAAAACATAAAAACTTAAATAAAACTTTGTCAAAACTTCTGAAACAAATTAAAATCAATAAGTTTTCATTGATTTCATATCGATTTTCAATAATTTCATTGTTTTTCTAATGTTTTCAAAGAGTTATTGATATTTACAAACTAGCGTTAAAAAGTAGTGAAAAAAGCTAGATTTTGCATGTAATCGCTATGTAATTAAAAGTTGTGTAAAACATAAAATCTTAAATAAAACTTTGTCAAAACTTCTGAAACTAGTTAAAATCAATAAGTTTTTATTGATTTCATATAGATTTTCAATAATTTCATTCTTTTTCTAATGTTTTCAAACAGTTATTGATATTTACAAACTAGCGTTAAAAAGTAGTGAAAAAAGCTAGATTTTGCATGTAAATCGCTATGTAATTAAATGTTGTGTAAATCATAAAATCTTCAATATAACTTTGTCAAAACTTCTGAAACAAGTTAAAATCAATATGTTTTGATTGATTTCATATCGATTTTCAATAATTTCATTGTTTTTTTAAAGTTTTCAAACAGTTATTGATATTTACAAACTAGCGTTAAAAAGTAGTGAAAAAAGCTAGATTTTGCATGTAAATCGCTATGTAATTAAACGTTGTGTAAAACATAAAAATTTAAATAAACCTTTGTGAAAACTTCTGAAACTAGTTAAAATCAATAAGTTTTGATTGATTTCATATCGATTTTCAATAATTTCATTGTTTTTCTTATGTTTTCAAACAGTTATTGATATTTACAAACTAGTGTTAAAAAGTAGTGAAAAAGGCTAGATTTTGCATGTAAATCGCTATGTAATTAAAAGTTGTGTAAAACATAAAAACTTAAATAAAACTTTGTCAAAACTTCTGAAACTAGTTAAAATCAATAAGTTTTGATTGATTTCATATCGATTTTCAGTAATTTCATTGTTTTTCTAATGTTTTCAAAGAGTTATTCATGTTTACAAACTAGCGTTAAAATTACTCAAAACAGCTTGATTTTGCATGTAAATCGCTATGTAATTAAAAGTTGTGTAAAACATAAAATCTTCAATAAAACTTTGTCAAAACTTCTGAAACTAGTTAAAATCAATAAATTTTGATTGTTTTCATATCGATTTTCAATAATTTCATTGTTTTTCTAATGTTTTCAAACAGTTATTGATATTTACAAACTAGTGTTAAAAAGTAGTGAAAAAAGCTAGATTTTGCATGTAAATCGCTATGTAATTAAAAGTTGTGTAAAACATAAAAACTTAAATAAAACTTTGTCAAAACTTCTGAAACTAGTTAAAATCAATAAGTTTTGATTGATTTCATATCGATTTTCAATAATTTCATTGTTTTTCTAATGTTTTCAAAGAGTTATTGATATTTACAAACTAACATTAAAAAGTAGTGAAAAAAGCTGGATTTTGCCTGTAAATCGCTATGTAATTAAAAGTTGTGTAAAACATAAAATCTTAAATATAACTTTGTCAAAACTTCTGAAACAAGTTAAAATCAATAAGTTTTGATTGATTTCATATTGATTTTCCATAATTTCATTGTTTTTCTAAAGTTTTCAAACAGTTATTGATATTTACAAACTAGTGTTAAAAAGTAGTGAAAAAAGCTAGATTTTGCATGTAAATCGCTATGTAATTAAAAGTTGTGTAAAACATAAAAACGTAAATATAACTATGTCAAAACTTCGGAAACTAGTTAAAATCAATAAGTTTTGATTGATTTCATATCGATTTTAAATAATTTCATTGTTTTTCTAATGTTTTCACAGAGTTATTGATATTTACAAACTAGCGTTAAAAATTAGTGAAAAAAGCTAAATTTTCATGTAAATCGCTATGTAATTAAAAGTTGTGTAAAACATAAAATCTTAAATATAACTTTGTCAAAACTTCTGAAACAAGTTAAAATCAATAAGTTTTGATTTATTTCATATCGATTTTCAATAATTTCATTGTTTTTCTAAAGTTTTCAAACAATTATTTATATTTACAAACTAGCGTAAAAAAGTAGTCAAAACAGCCAGATTTTGCATGTAAAACGCTATGTAATTCAAAGTTGTGTAAAACATAAAATCTTAAATAAAACTTTGTCAAAACTTCTGAAACTAGTTAAAATCAATAAGTTTTTATTGATTTCATATAGATTTTCAATAATTTCATTCTTTTTCTAATGTTTTCAAACAGTTATTGATATTTACAAACTAGCGTTAAAAAGTAGTGAAAAAAGCTAGTTTTGTATGTAAATCGCTATGTAATTAAATGTTGTGTAAATCATAAAATCTTCAATATAACTTTGTCAAAACTTCTGAAACAAGTTAAAATCAATATGTTTTGATTGATTTCATATCGATTTTCAATAATTTCATTGTTTTTTTAAAGTTTTCAAACAGTTATTGATATTTACAAACTAGCGTTAAAAAGTAGTGAAAAAAGCTAGATTTTGCATGTAAATCGCTATGTAATTAAACGTTGTGTAAAACATAAAAATTTAAATAAAACTTTGTCAAAACTTCTGAAACTAGTTAAAATCAATAAGTTTTGATTGATTTCATATTGATTTTCAATAATTTCATTGTTTTTCTTATGTTTTCAAACAGTTATTGATATTTACAAACTAGTGTTAAAAAGTAGTGAAAAAAGCTAGATTTTGCATGTAAATCGCTATGTAATTTAAAGTTGTGTAAAACATAAAAACTTAAATAAAACTTTGTCAAACTTCTGAAACTAGATAAAATCAATAAGTTTTGATTGATTTCATATCGATTTTCAATAATTTCATTGTTTTTCTAATGTTTTCAAAGAGTTATTGATATTGACAAACTAGCGTTAAAAATTAGTGAAAAAAGCTAGATTATGCATGTAAATCGATATGTAATTTAAAGTTGTGTAAAATATAAAATCTTAAATATAACTTTGTCAAAACTTCTGAAACAAGTTAAAATCAATAAGTTTTGATTGATTTCATATCGATTTTCAATAATTTCATTGTTTTTCTAAAGTTTTCAAACAATTATTGATATTCACACACTAGCGTTAAAAAGTAGTCAAAACAGCTAGATTTTGCATGTAAAACGCTATGTAATTAAAAGTTGTGTAAAACATAAAATCTTCAATAAAACTTTGTCAAAACTTCTGAAACTAGTTAAAATCAATAAGTTTTGATTGTTTTCATATCGATTTTCAATAATTTCATTGTTTTTCTAATAATTTCAAATAGTTATTGATATTTACAAACTAGTGTTAAAAAGTAGTGAAAAAAGCTAGATTTTGCATGTAAATCGCTATGTAATTAAAAGTTGTGTAAAACATAAAAACTAAAATAAAACTTTGTCAAAACTTCTGAAACTAGTTAAAATCAATAAGTTTTGATTGATTTCATATCGATTTTCAATAATTTCATTGTTTTTTTAATGTTTTCAAACAGTTATTTATATTTACAAACTAGTGTTAAAAAGTAGTGAAAAAAGCTAGATTTTGCATGTAAATCGCTATGTAATTAAAAGTTGTGTAAAACATAAAATCTTAAATATAACTTTGTCAAAACTTCTGAAACTAGTTAAAATCAATATGTTTTGATTGATTTCATATCGATTTTCAATAATTTCATTGTTTTTTTAAAGTTTTCAAACAGTTATTGATATTTACAAACTAGCGTTAAAAAGTAGTGAAAAAAGCTAGATTTTGCATGTAAATCGCTATGTAATTAAAAGTTGTGTAAAACATAAAAATTTAAATAAAACTTGGTCAAAACATCTGAAACTAGTTAAAATCGATAAGTTTTGATTGATTTCATATCGATTTTCAATAATTTCATTGTTTTTCTTATGTTTTCAAAAAGTTATTGATATTTACAAACTAGTGTTAAAAAGTAGTGAAAAAAGCTAGTTTTGCATGTAAATCGCTATGTAATTAAAAGTTGTGTAAAACGTAAAAACTTAAATAAAACTTTGTCAAAACTTCTGAAACTAGTTAAAATCAATAAGTTTTGATTGATTTCATATCGATTTTCAATAATTTCATTGTTTTTCTAATGTTTTCAAAGAGTTATTTATATTTACACACTAGCGTTGAAAATTAGTGAAAAAAGCTAGATTTTGCATGTAAATCGCTATGTAATTAAAAGTTGTGTATAACATAAAATCTTAAATATAACTTAGTCACAACTTCTGAAACAAGTTAAAATCAATAAGTTTTGATTGATTTCATATCGATTTTCAATAATTTCATTGTTTTTCTAATAATTTCAAACAGTTATTGATATTTACAACCTAGTGTTAAAAAGTAGTGAAAAAAGCTAGATTTTGCATGTAAATCGCTATGTAATTAAAAGTTGTGTAAAACATAAAAACTTAAATAAAACTTTGTCAAAACTTCTGAAACAAGTTAAAATCAATAAGTTTTCATTGATTTCATATCGATTTTCAATAATTTCATTGTTTTTCTAATGTTTTCAAAGAGTTATTGATATTTACAAATTAGCGTTAAAAAGTAGTGAAAAAAGCTAGATTTTGCATGTAAATCGCTATGTAATTAAAAGTTGTGTAAAACATAAAATCTTAAATAAAACTTTGTCAAAACTTCTGAAACTAGTTAAAATCAATAAGTTTTTATTGATTTCATATAGATTTTCAATAATTTCATTCTTTTTCTAATGTTTTCAAACAGTTATTTATATTTACAAACTAGCGTTAAAAAGTAGTGAAAAAAGCTAGATTTTGCATGTAAATCGCTATGTAATTAAATGTTGTGTAAATCATAAAATCTTCAATATAACTTTGTCAAAACTTCTGAAACAAGTTAAAATCAATATGTTTTGATTGATTTCATATCGATTTTCAATAATTTCATTGTTTTTTTAAAGTTTTCAAACAGTTATTGATATTTACACACTAGCGTTAAAAAGTAGTGAAAAAAGCTAGATTTTGCATGTAAATCGCTATGTAATTAAACGTTGTGTAAAACATAAAAAATTAAATAAAACTTTGTGAAAACTTCTGAAACTAGTTCAAATCAATAAGTTTTGATTGATTTCATATCGATTTTCAATAATTTCATTGTTTTTCTTATGTTTTCAAACAGTTATTGATATTTACAAACTAGTGTTAAAAAGTAGTGAAAAAAGCTAGATTTTGCATGTAAATCGCTATGTAATTTAAAGTTGTGTAAAACATAAAAACTTAAATAAAACTTTGTCAAAACTTCTGAAACTAGTTAAAATCAATAAGTTTTGATTGATTTCATATCGATTTTCAATAATTTCATTGTTTTTCTAATGTTTTCAAAGAGTTATTGATATTGACAAACTAGCGTTAAAAATTAGTGAAAAAAGCTAGATTTTGCAGGTAAATCGCTATGTAATTTAAAGTTGTGTAAAATATAAAATCTTAAATATAACTTTGTCAAAACTTCTGAAACAAGTTAAAATCAATAAGTTTTGATTGATTTCATATCGATTTTCAATAATTTCATTGTTTTTCTAAAGTTTTCAAACAATTATTGATATTTACAAACTAGCGTTAAAAAGTAGTCAAAACAGCTAGATTTTGCATGTAAAACGCTATGTAATTAAAAGTTGTGTAAAACATAAAATCTTCAATAAAACTTTGTCAAAACTTCTGAAACTAGTTAAAATCAATAAGTTTTGATTGTTTTCATATCGATTTTCAATAATTTCATTGTTTTTCTAATAATTTCAAACAGTTATTTATATTTACAAACTAGTGTTAAAAAGTAGTGAAAAAAGCTAGATTTTGCATGTAAATCGCTATGTAATTAAAAGTTGTGTAAAACATAAAAACTTAAATAAAACTTTGTCAAAACTTCTGAAACTAGTTAAAATCAATAAGTTTTGATTGATTTCATATCGATTTTCAATAATTTCATTGTTTTTCTAATGTTTTCAAAGAGTTATTTATATTTACACACTAGCGTTGAAAATTAGTGAAAAAAGCTAGATTTTGCATGTAAATCGCTATGTAATTAAAAGTTGTGTATAACATAAAATCTTAAATATAACTTAGTCACAACTTCTGAAACAAGTTAAAATCAATAAGTTTTGATTGATTTCATATCGATTTTCAATAATTTCATTGTTTTTCTAATAATTTCAAACAGTTATTGATATTTACAACCTAGTGTTAAAAAGTAGTGAAAAAAGCTAGATTTTGCATGTAAATCGCTATGTAATTAAAAGTTGTGTAAAACATAAAAACTTAAATAAAACTTTGTCAAAACTTCTGAAACAAGTTAAAATCAATAAGTTTTCATTGATTTCATATCGATTTTCAATAATTTCATTGTTTTTCTAATGTTTTCAAAGAGTTATTGATATTTACAAATTAGCGTTAAAAAGTAGTGAAAAAAGCTAGATTTTGCATGTAAATCGCTATGTAATTAAAAGTTGTGTAAAACATAAAATCTTAAATAAAACTTTGTCAAAACTTCTGAAACTAGTTAAAATCAATAAGTTTTTATTGATTTCATATAGATTTTCAATAATTTCATTCTTTTTCTAATGTTTTCAAACAGTTATTTATATTTACAAACTAGCGTTAAAAAGTAGTGAAAAAAGCTAGATTTTGCATGTAAATCGCTATGTAATTAAATGTTGTGTAAATCATAAAATCTTCAATATAACTTTGTCAAAACTTCTGAAACAAGTTAAAATCAATATGTTTTGATTGATTTCATATCGATTTTCAATAATTTCATTGTTTTTTTAAAGTTTTCAAACAGTTATTGATATTTACAAACTAGCGTTAAAAAGTAGTGAAAAAAGCTAGATTTTGCATGTAAATCGCTATGTAATTAAACGTTGTGTAAAACATAAAAAATTAAATAAAACTTTGTGAAAACTTCTGAAACTAGTTCAAATCAATAAGTTTTGATTGATTTCATATCGATTTTCAATAATTTCATTGTTTTTCTTATGTTTTCAAACAGTTATTGATATTTACAAACTAGTGTTAAAAAGTAGTGAAAAAAGCTAGATTTTGCATGTAAATCGCTATGTAATTTAAAGTTGTGTAAAACATAAAAACTTAAATAAAACTTTGTCAAAACTTCTGAAACTAGTTAAAATCAATAAGTTTTGATTGATTTCATATCGATTTTCAATAATTTCATTGTTTTTCCAATGTTTTCAAAGAGTTATTGATATTGACAAACTAGCGTTAAAAATTAGTGAAAAAAGCTAGATTTTGCATGTA
The DNA here is from genome assembly GCA_963932145.1 of Acanthosepion lycidas. NCBI lineage: Eukaryota > Metazoa > Mollusca > Cephalopoda > Sepiida > Sepiidae > Acanthosepion > Acanthosepion lycidas. The sequence continues at coordinate 54,904,854 of OZ010615.1, forward strand.
AATCGCTATGTAATTTAAAGTTGTGTAAAATATAAAATCTTAAATATAACTTTGTCAAAACTTCTGAAACAAGTTAAAATCAATAAGTTTTGATTGATTTCATATCGATTTTCAATAATTTCATTGTTTTTCTAAAGTTTTCAAACAATTATTGATATTTACAAACTAGCGTTAAAAAGTAGTCAAAACAGCTAGATTTTGCATGTAAAACGCTATGTAATTAAAAGTTGTGTAAAACATAAAATCTTCAATAAAACTTTGTCAAAACTTCTGAAACTAGTTAAAATCAATAAGTTTTGATTGTTTTCATATCGATTTTCAATAATTTCATTGTTTTTCTAATAATTTCAAACAGTTATTGATATTTACAAACTAGTGTTAAAAAGTAGTGAAAAAAGCTAGATTTTGCATGTAAATCGCTATGTAATTAAAAGTTGTGTAAAACATAAAAACTTAAATAAAACTTTGTCAAAACTTCTGAAACTAGTTAAAATCAATAAGTTTTGATTGATTTCATATCGATTTTCAATAATTTCATTGTTTTTTTAATGTTTTCAAACAGTTATTTATATTTACAAACTAGTGTTAAAAGTAGTGAAAAAAGCTAGATTTTGCATGTAAATCGCTATGTAATTAAAAGTTGTGTAAAACATAAAATCTTAAATATAACTTTGTCAAAACTTCTGAAACTAGTTAAAATCAATATGTTTTGATTGATTTCATATCGATTTTCAATAATTTCATTGTTTTTCTTATGTTTTCAAAAAGTTATTGATATTTACAAACTAGTGTTAAAAAGTAGTGAAAAAAGCTAGTTTTGCATGTAAATCGCTATGTAATTAAAAGTTGTGTAAAACGTAAAAACTTAAATAAAACTTTGTCAAAACTTCTGAAACTAGTTAAAATCAATAAGTTTTGATTGATTTCATATCGATTTTCAATAATTTCATTGTTTTTCTAATGTTTTCAAAGAGTTATTGATATTTACACACTAGCGTTGAAAATTAGTGAAAAAAGCTAGATTTTGCATGTAAATCGCTATGTAATTAAAAGTTGTGTATAACATAAAATCTTAAATATAACTTAGTCACAACTTCTGAAACAAGTTAAAATCAATAAGTTTTGATTGATTTCATATCGATTTTCAATAATTTCATTGTTTTTCTAATAATTTCAAACAGTTATTGATATTTACAACCTAGTGTTAAAAAGTAGTGAAAAAAGCTAGATTTTGCATGTAAATCGCTATGTAATTAAAAGTTGTGTAAAACATAAAAACTTAAATAAAACTTTGTCAAAACTTCTGATACAAGTTAAAATCAATAAGTTTTCATTGATTTCATATCGATTTTCAATAATTTCATTGTTTTTCTAATGTTTTCAAAGAGTTATTGATATTTACAAACTAGCGTTAAAAAGTAGTGAAAAAAGCTAGATTTTGCATGTAAATCGCTATGTAATTGAAAGTTGTATAAAACATAAAATCTTAAATATAACTTTGTCAAAACTTCTGAAACTAGTTAAAATCAATAAGTTTTGATTGATTTCATATCGATTTTCAATAATTTCATTGTTTTTCTTATGTTTTCAAACAGTTATTGATATTTACACACTAGCGTTAAAAATTAGTCAAAACAGCTAGATTTTGCATGTAAATCGCTATGTAATTAAAAGTTGTGTAAAACATAAAATCTTAAATAAAACTTTGTCAAAACTTCTGAAACTAGTTAAAATCAATAAGTTTTGATTGATTTCATATCGATTTTCAATAATTTCATTGTTTTTTTAATGTTTTCAAACAGTTATTTATATTTACAAACTAGTGTTAAAAAGTAGTGAAAAAAGCTAGATTTTGCATGTAAAACGCTATGTAATTAAAAGTTGTGTAAAACATAAAAACTTAAATAAAACTTTGTCAAAACTTCTGAAACTAGTTAAAATCAATAAGTTTTGATTGATTTCATATCGATTTTCAATAATTTCATTTTTTTTCTAATGTTTTCAAAGAGTTATTGATATTTACACACTAGCGTTAAAAAGTAGTCAAAAAAGCTAGATTTTGCATGTAAATCGCTATGTAATTGAAAGTTGTGTAAAACATAAAATCTTAAATATAACTTTGTCAAAACTTCTGAAACAAGTTAAAATCAATAAGTTTTGATTGATTTCATATCGATTTTCAATAATTTCATTGTTTTTCTAATGTTTTCAAACAGTTATTGATATTTACAACCTAGCGTTAAAAATAGTCAAAACAGCTAGATTTTGCATGTAAATCGCTATGTATTTTAAAGTTGTGTAAAACATAAAATCTTAAATAAAACTTTGTCAAAACTTCTGAAACTAGTTAAAATCAATAAGTTTTGATTGATTTCATATCGATTTTCAATAATTTCATTGTTTTTTTAATGTTTTCAAACAGTTATTTATATTTACAACCTAGTGTTAAAAAGTAGTGAAAAAAGCTAGATTTTGCATGTAAAACGCTATGTAATTAAAAGTTGTGTAAAACATAAAAACTTAAATAAAACTTTGTCAAAACTTCTGAAACTAGTTAAAATCAATTCGTTTTGATTGATTTCATATCGATTTTCAATAATTTCATTTTTTTTCTAATGTTTTCAAAGAGTTATTGATATTTACACACTAGCGTTAAAAAGTAGTCAAAAAAGCTAGATTTTGCATGTAAATCGCTATGTAATTGAAAGTTGTGTAAAACATAAAATCTTAAATATAACTTTGTCAAAACTTCTGAAACAAGTTAAAATCAATAAGTTTTGATTGATTTCATATCGATTTTCAATAATTTCATTGTTTTTCTAATGTTTTCAAACAGTTATTGATATTTACAAACTAGCGTTAAAAATAGTCAAAACAGCTAGATTTTGCATGTAAATCGCTATGTATTTTAAAGTTGTGTAAAACATAAAATCTTAAATAAAACTTTGTCAAAACTTCTGAAACTAGTTAAAATCAATAAGTTTTGATTGATTTCATATCGATTTTCAATAATTTCATTGTTTTTCTCATGTTTTCAAAGAGTTATTGATATTTACAAACTAGCGTTAAAAAGTAGTGAAAAAAGCTAGATTTTGCATGTAAATCGCTATGTAATTAAAAGTTGTGTAAAATATAAATCTTAAATAAAACTTTGTCAAAACTTCTGAAACTAGTTAAAATCAATAAGTTTTGATTGATTTCATATCGATTTTCAATAATTTCATTGTTTTTCTAAAGTTTTCAAACAGTTATTTATATTTACGAACTAGCGTTAAAAAGTAGTCAAAACAGCTAGATTTTGCATGTAAATCGCTATGTAATTAAATGTTGTGTAAAACATAAAATCTTAAATATAACTTTGTCAAAACTTCTGAAACATGTTAAAATCAATAAGTTTTGATTCATTTCATATAGATTTTCAATAATTTCATTGTTTTTCTTATGTTTTCAAAGAGTTATTGATATTTACAAACTAGCGTTAAAAATTAGTGAAAAAAGCTAGATTTTGCATGTAAATCGCTATGTAATTAAAAGTTGTGTAAAACATAAAATCTTGAATACAACCTTGTCAAATTTTCTGAAACTAGTTAAAATCAATAAGTTTTGATTTATTTCATATCGATTTTCAATAATTTCATTGTTCTTCTAAAGTTTTCAAACAGTTATTGATATTTAAAATCTATCGTTAAAAAGTAGTCAAAACAGCTAGATTTTGCATGTAAATCGCTATGTAATTAAAAGTTGTGTAAAACATAAAATCTTAAATAAAACTTTGTCAAAACTTCTGAAACTAGTTAAAATCAATAAGTTTTGATTGATTTCATATCGATTTTCAATAATTTCATTGTTTTTCTAAAGATTTCGAACAGTTATTGATATTTACAAACTAGCGTTAAAAAGTAATCAAAGCAGCTAGATTTTGCATGTAAATCGCTATGTAATTAAAAGTTGTGTAAAACATAAAATCTAAAATACAACCTTGTCAAAACTTCTGAAACTAGTTAAAATCAATAAGTTTTGATTGATTTCATATCGATTTTCAATAATTTCATTGTTTTTCTAAAGTTTTCAAACAGTTATTGATATTTACAAACTAGCGTTAAAAAGTAGTCAAAACAGCTAGATTTTGCATGTAAATCGCTATGTAATTAAAAGTTGTGTAAAACATAAAATCTTAAATAAAACTTTGTCAAAACTTCTGAAACTAGTTAAAATCAATAAGTTCTGATTGATTTCATATCGATTTTCAATAATTTCATTGTTTTTCTCATGTTTTCAAACAGTTATTGATATTTACAAACTAGCGTTAAAAAGTAGTGAAAAAAGCTAGATTTTGCATGTAAATCGCTATGTAATTAAAAGTTGTGTAAAACATAAAATCTTAAATAAAACTTTGTCAAAACTTCTGAAACTAGTTAAAATCAATAAGTTTTGATTGATTTTATATCGATTTTCAATAATTTCATTGTTTTTCTTATGTTTTCAAAGAGTTATTGATATTTACAAACTAGCGTTAAAAATTAGTGAAAAAAGCTAGATTTTGCATGTAAATCGCTATGTAATTAAAAGTTGTGTAAAACATAAAATCTTAAATACAACCTTGTCAAATTATCTGAAACTAGTTAAAATCAATAAGTTTTGATTTATTTCATATCGATTTTCAATAATTTCATTGTTTTTCTAATGTTTTCAAACAGTTATTGATATTTAAAATCTATCGTTAAAAAGTAGTCAAAACAGCTAAATTTTGCATGTAAATCGCTATGTAATTAAAAGTTGTGTAAAACATAAAAACTTAAATAAAACTTTGTCAAAATTCCTGAAACTAGTTAAAATCAATAAGTTTTGATTGATTTCATATCGATTTTCAATAATTTCATTGTTTTTCTAATGTTTTCAAAGTGTTATTTATATTTACAATCTAGCGTTAAAAAGTAGTGAAAAAAGCTAGATTTTGCTTGTAAATCGCTATGTAATTAAAAGTTGTGTGAAACATACAATCTTAAATACAACCTTGTCAAAACTTCTGAAACTAGTTAAAATCAATAAGTTTTGATTGATTTCATATCGATTTTCAATAATTTCATTGTTTTTCTAATGTTTTCAAACAGTTATTGATATTTACAAACTAGTGTTAAAAAGTAGTGAAAAAAGCTAGATTTTGTATGTAAATCGCTATGTAATTAAAAGTTGTGTATAACATAAAAACTTAAATAAAACTTTGTCAAAACTTCTGAAACTAGTTAAAATCAATAAGTTTTGATTGCTTTCATATCGATTTTCAATAATTTCATTGTTTTTCTAAAGTTTTCAAACAGTTATTGATATTTACAAACTAGCGTTAAAAAGTAGTCAAAACAGCTAGATTTTGCATGTAAATCGCTACGTAATTAAATGTTGTGTAAAACATAAAATCTTAAATATAACTTTGTCAAAACATCTGAAACAAGTTAAAATCAATAAGTTTTAACTCATTTCATATCGATTTTCAATAATTTCATTGTTTTTCTTAAGTTTTCAAACAGTTATTGATATTTACAAACTAGCGTTAAAAAGTAGTCAAAATAGCTAGATTTTGCATGTAAATCGCAATGTAATTAAAAGTTGTGTAAAACATAAAATCTTAAATACAACCTTGTCAAATTTTCTGAAACTAGTTAAAATCAATAAGTTTTGATTGATTTCATATCGATTTTCAATAATTTCATTGTTTTTCTTATGTTTTCAAAGAGTTTTTGATATTTACAAACTAGCGTTAAAAATTAGTGAAAAAAGCTAGATTTTGCATGTAAATCGCTATGTAATTAAAAGTTGTGCAAAACATAAAATCTTAAATATAACTTTGTCAAAACTTCTGAAACAAGTTAAAATCAATAAGTTTTGATTCATTTCATATCGATTTTCAATAATTTCATTGTTTTTCTAAAGTTTTCAAACAGTTATTGATATTTACAAACTAGCGTTAAAAAGTAGTCAAAACAGCTAGATTTGGCATGTAAATCGCTATGTAATTAAAAGTTGTGTAAAACATAAATGCTTAAATACAACCTTGTCAAATTTTCTGAAACTAGTTAAAATCAATAAGTTTTGATTGATTTCATATCGATTTTCAATAATTTCATTGTTTTTCTAATGTTTTCAAACAGTTATTGATATTAACAAACTAGTGTTAAAAAGTAGTGAAAAAAGCTAGATTTTGCATGTAAATCGCTATGTAATTAAAAGTTGTGTAAAACATAAAAACTTAAATAAAACTTTGTCAAATCTTCTGAAACTAGTTAAAATCAATAAGTTTTGATAGATTTCATATCGATTTTCAATAATTTCCTTGTTTTTCTAAAGTTTTCAAACAGTTATTGATATTTACATACTAGCGTTAAAAAGTAGTCAAAACAGCTAGATTTTGCATGTAAATCGCTATGTAATTAAAAGTTGTGTAAAACATAAAATCTTAAATAAAACTTTGTCAAAACTTCTGAAACTAGTTAAAATCAATAAGTTTTGATTGATTTCATATCGATTTTCAATAATTTCATTGTTTTTCTAATGTTTTCAAAGAGTTATTGATGTTTACAAACTAGCGTTAAAAAGTAGTGAAAAAAGCTAGATTTTGCATGTAAATCGCTATGTAATTAAAAGTTGTGTAAACATAAAATCTTAAATATAACTTTGTCAAAACTTCTGAAACTAGTTAAAATCAATAAGTTTTGATTGATTTCATATCGATTTTCAATAATTTCATTGATTTTCTAATGTTTTCAAAGAGTTATTGATATTTACAAACTAGCGTTAAAAAGTAGTCAAAACAGCTAGATTTTGCATGTAAGTCGCTATGTAATTAAAAGTTGTGTAAAACATAAAATTTTAAATATAACTTTGTCAAAACTTCTGAAACAAGTTAAAATCAATAAGTTTTGATTGATTTCATATCGATTTTCAATAATTTCATTGTTTTTCTAATGTTTTCAAAGAGTTATTTATATTTACAATCTAGCGTTAAAAAGTAGTGAAAAAAGCTAGATTTTGCATGTAAGTCGCTATGTAATTAAAAGTTGTGTAAAACATAAAATCTTCAATAACACTTTGTCAAAACTTCTGAAACAAGTTAAAATCAATAAGTTTTGATTTATTTCATATCGATTTTCAATAATTTCATTGTTTTTCTTAAGTTTTCAAACAGTTATTGATATTTACAAACTAGCGTTAAAAAGTAGTCAAAACAGCTAGATTTTACATGTAAATCGCTATGTAATTAAATGTTTTGTAAAACATAAAATCTTAAATATAACTTTGTCAAAACTTCTGAAACAAGTTAAAATCAATAAGTTTTGATTGATTTCATATCGATTTTCAATAATTTCATTGTTTTTCTAAAGTTTTCAAACAGTTATTGATATTTACAAGCTAGCGTTAAAAAGTAGTCAAAACAGCTAGATTTTGCATGTAAATCGCTATGTAATTAAAAGTTGTGTAAAACATAAAATCTTAAATACAACCTTGTCAAATTTTCTGAAACTAGTTAAAATCAATAAGTTTTGATTGATTTCATATCGATTTTCAATAATTTCATTGTTTTTCTAATATTTTCAAACAGTTATTGATATTTACAAACTAGTGTTAAAAAGTAGTGAAAAAAGCTAGATTTTGCATGTAAATCGCTATGTAATTAAAAGTTGTGTAAAACATAAAAACTTAAATAAAACTTTGTCAAAACTTCTGAAACTAGTTAAAATCAATAAGTTTTGATTGATTTCATATCGATTTTCAATAATTTCATTGTTTTTCTAATGTTTTCAAAGAGTTATTTACATTTACAATCTAGCGTTAAAAAGTAGTGAAAAAAGCTAGATTTTGCATGTAAGTCGCTATGTAATTAAAAGTTGTGTAAAACATAAAATCTTAAATAAAACTTTGTCAAAACTTCTGAAACAAGTTAAAATCAATAAGTTTTGATTTATTTCATATCGATTTTCAATAATTTCATTGTTTTTCTAATGTTTTCAAAGAGTTATTGATATTTACAAACTAGCGTTAAAAAGTAGTCAATACAGCTAGATTTTGCATGTAAATCGCTATGTAATTTAAAGTTGTGTAAAACATAAAATCTTAAATAAAACTTTGTCAAAACTTCTGAAACTAGTTAAAATCAATAAGTTTTGATTGATTTCATATCGATTTTCAATAATTTCATTGTTTTTCTTATGTTTTCAAACAGTTATTGATATTTACAAACTAGTGTTTAAAAGTAGTGAAAAAAGCTAGATTTTGTATGTAAATCGCTATGTAATTAAAAGTTGTGTATAACATAAAAACTTAAATAAAACTTTGTCAAAACTTCTGAAACTAGTTAAAATCAATAAGTTTTGATTGCTTTCATATCGATTTTCAATAATTTCATTGTTTTTCTAAAGTTTTCAAACAGTTATTGATATTTACAAACTAGCGTTAAAAAGTAGTCAAAACAGCTAGATTTTGCATGTAAATCGCTATGTAATTAAATGTTGTGTAAAACATAAAATCTTAAATATAACTTTGTCAAATTTTCTGAAACTAGTTAAAATCAATAAGTTTTGATTGATTTCATATCGATTTTCAATAATTTCATTGTTTTTCTAAAGTTTTCAAACAGTTATTGATACTACTAGCGTTAAAATGTAGTCAAAACAGCTAGATTTTGCATGTAAATCGATATGTAATTAAAAGTTGTGTAAAACATAAAAACTTAAATAAATCTTTGTCACAACTTCTGAAACTAGTTCAAATCAATAAATTTTGATTGATTTCATATCGATTTTCAATAATTTCATTGTTTTTTTTATGTTTTCAAACAGTTATTGATATTTACAAACTAGTTTTAAAAAGTAGTGAAAAAAGCGAGATTTTGCATGTAAATCGCTATGTAATTAAAAGTTGTGTAAAACATAAAAACTTAAATAAAACTTTGTCAAAACTTCTGAAACTAGTTAAAATCAATAAGTTTTGATTGATTTCATATCGATTTTCAATAATTTCATTGTTTTTCTAATGTTTTCAAAGAGTTATTTATATTTACAATCTAGCGTTAAAAAGTAGTGAAAAAAGCTAGATTTTGCATGTAAGTCGCTATGTAATTAAAAGTTGTGTAAAACATAAAATCTTAAATAAAACTTTGTCAAAACTTCTGAAACAAGTTACAATCAATAAGTTTTGATTTATTTCATATCGATTTTCAATAATTTCATTGTTTTTCTAAAGTTTTCAAACAGTTATTGATATTTACAAACTAGCGTTAAAAAGTAGTCAAAACAGCTAGATTTTGCATGTAAATCGCTATGTAATTAAAAGTTGTGTAAAACATAAAATCTTAAATAAAACTTTGTCAAATTTTGTGAAACTAGTTAAAATCAATAAGTTTTGATTGATTTCATATCGATTTTCAATAATTTCATTGTTTTTCTAATGTTTTCAAACAGTTATTGATATTTACAAACTAGTGTTAAAAAGTAGTGAAAAAAGCTAGATTTTGCATGTAAATCGCTATGTAATTAAAAGTTGTGTAAAACATAAAAACTTAAATAAAACTTTGTCAAAACTTCTGAAACTAGTTAAAATCAATAAGTTTTGATTGATTTCATATCGATTTTCAATAATTTCATTGTTTTTCTAATGTTTTCAAAGAGTTATTTATATTTACAATCTAGCGTTAAAAAGTAGTGAAAAAAGCTAGATTTTGCATGTAAGTCGCTATGTAATTAAAAGTTGTGTAAAACATAAAATCTTAAATAAAACTTTGTCAAAACTTCTGAAACAAGTTAAAATCAATAAGTTTTGATTTATTTCATATCGATTTTCAATAATTTCATTGTTTTTCTTAAGTTTTCAAACAGTTATTGATATTTACAAACTAGCGTTAAAAAGTAGTCAAAACAGCTAGATTTTACATGTAAATCGCTATGTAATTAAATGTTGTGTAAAATATAAAATCTTAAATATAACATTGTCAAAACGTCTGAAACAAGTTAAAATCAATAAGTTTTGATTCATTTCATATCGATTTTCAATAATTTCATTGTTTTTCTAAAGTTTTCAAATAGTTATTGATATTTACAAACTAGCGTTAAAAAGTAGTCAAAACAGCTAGATTTTGCATGTAAATCGATATGTAATTAAAAGTTGTGTAAAACATAAAAACTTAAATAAATCTTTGTCACAACTTCTGAAACTAGTTCAAATCAATAAATTTTGATTGATTTCATATCGATTTTCAATAATTTCATTGTTTTTCTAATGTTTTCAAAGAATTATTTATATTTACAATCTAGCGTTAAAAAGTAGTGATAAAAGCTAGATTTTGCATGTAAGTCGCTATGTAATTAAAAGTTGTGTAAAACATAAAATCTTAAATATAACTTTGTCAAAACTTCTGAAACAAGGTAAAATCAATAAGTTTTGATTGATTTCATATCGATTTTCAATAATTTCATTGTTTTTCTAATGTTTTCAAAGAGTTATTGATATTTACAAACTAGCGTTAAAAAGTAGTCAATACAGCTAGATTTTGCATGTAAATCGCTATGTAATTTAAAGTTGTGTAAAACATAAAATCTTAAATAAAACTTTGTCAAAACTTCTGAAACTAGTTAAAATCAATAAGTTTTGATTGATTTCATATCGATTTTCAATAATTTCATTGTTTTTCTAATGTTTTCAAAGAGTTATTTATATTTACAATCTAGCGTTAAAAAGTAGTGAAAAAAGCTAGATTTTGCATGTAAGTCGCTATGTAATTAAAAGTTGTGTAAAACATAAAATCTTAAATAAAACTTTGTCAAAACTTCTGAAACAAGTTACAATCAATAAGTTTTGATTTATTTCATATCGATTTTCAATAATATCATTGTTTTTCTTAAGTTTTCAAACAGTTATTGATATTTACAAACTAGCGTTAAAAAGTAGACAAAACAGCTAGATTTTGCATGTAAATCGCTATGTAATTAAAAGTTGTGTAAAACATAAAATCTTAAATACAACCTTGTCAAATTTTCTGAAACTAGTTAAAATCAATAAGTTTTGATTGATTTCATATGGATTTTCAATAATTTCATTGTTTTTCTAATGTTTTCAAACAGTTATTGATATTTACAAACTAGTGTTAAAAAGTAGTGAAAAAATCTAGATTTTGCATGTAAATCGCTATGTAATTAAAAGTTGTGTAAAACATAAAAACTTAAATAAAACTTTGTCAAAACTTCTGAAACTAGTTAAAATCGATAAGTTTTGATTGATTTCATATCGATTTTCAATAATTTCATTGTTTTTCTAATGTTTTCAAAGAGTTATTTATATTTACAATCTAGCGTTAAAAAGTAGTGAAAAAAGCTAGATTTTGCATGTAAGTCGCTATGTAATTAAAAGTTGTGTAAAACATAAAATCTTAAATAAAACTTTGTTAAAACTTCTGAAACAAGTTAAAATCAATAAGTTTTGATTTATTTCATATCGATTTTCAATAATTTCATTGTTTTTCTTAAGTTTTCAAACAGTTATTGATATTTACAAACTATCGTTAAAAAGTAGTCAAAACAGCTAGATTTTACATGTAAATCGCAATGTAATTAAATGTTGTGTAAAACATAAAATCTTAAATATAACTTTGTCAAAACTTCTGAAACAAGTTAAAATCAATAAGTTTTGATTCATTTCATATCGATTTTCAATAATTTCATTGTTTTTCTAAAGTTTTCAAACAGTTATTGATATTTACAAACTAGCGTTAAAAAGTCGTCAAAACAGCTAGATTTTGCATGTAAATCGCTATGTAATTAAAAGTTGTGTAAAACATAATATCTTAAATAAAACTTTGTCAAATTTTCTGAAACTAGTTAAAATCAATAAGTTTTGATTGATTTCATATCGATTTTCAATAATTTCATTGTTTTTCTAATGTTTTCAAACAGTTATTGATATTTACAAACTAGTGTTAAAAAGTAGTGAAAAAAGCTAGATTTTGCATGTAAATCGCTATGTAATTAAAAGTTGTGTAAAACATAAAAACTTAAATAAAACTTTGTCAAAACTTCTGAAACTAGTTAAAATCAATAAGTTTTGATTGATTTTATATCGATTTTCAATAATTTCATTGTTTTTCTAATGTTTTCAAAGAGTTATTTATATTTACAATCTAGCGTTAAAAAGTAGTGAAAAAAGCTAGATTTTGCATGTAAGTCGCTATGTAATTAAAAGTTGTGTAAAACATAAAATCTTAAATAAAACTTTGTCAAAACTTCTGAAACAAGTTAAAATCAATAAGTTTTGATTTATTTCATATCGATTTTCAATAATTTCATTGTTTTTCTTAAGTTTTCAAACAGTTATTGATATTTACAAACTAGCGTTAAAAAGTAGTCAAAACAGCTAGATTTTACATGTAAATCGCTATGTAATTAAATGTTGTGTAAAATATAAAATCTTAAATATAACATTGTCAAAACGTCTGAAACAAGTTAAAATCAATAAGTTTTGATTCATTTCATATCGATTTTCAATAATTTCATTGTTTTTCTAAAGTTTTCAAATAGTTATTGATATTTACAAACTAGCGTTAAAAAGTAGTCAAAACAGCTAGATTTTGCATGTAAGTCGCTATGTAATTAAAAGTTGTGTAAAACATAAAATCTTAAATAAAACTTTGTTAAAACTTCTGAAACAAGTTAAAATCAATAAGTTTTGATTTATTTCATATCGATTTTCAATAATTTCATTGTTTTTCTTAAGTTTTCAAACAGTTATTGATATTTACAAACTATCGTTAAAAAGTAGTCAAAACAGCTAGATTTTACATGTAAATCGCAATGTAATTAAATGTTGTGTAAAACATAAAATCTTAAATATAACTTTGTCAAAACTTCTGAAACAAGTTAAAATCAATAAGTTTTGATTCATTTCATATCGATTTTCAATAATTTCATTGTTTTTCTAAAGTTTTCAAACAGTTATTGATATTTACAAACTAGCGTTAAAAAGTCGTCAAAACAGCTAGATTTTGCATGTAAATCGCTATGTAATTAAAAGTTGTGTAAAACATAATATCTTAAATAAAACTTTGTCAAATTTTCTGAAACTAGTTAAAATCAATAAGTTTTGATTGATTTCATATCGATTTTCAATAATTTCATTGTTTTTCTAATGTTTTCAAACAGTTATTGATATTTACAAACTAGTGTTAAAAAGTAGTGAAAAAAGCTAGATTTTGCATGTAAATCGCTATGTAATTAAAAGTTGTGTAAAACATAAAAACTTAAATAAAACTTTGTCAAAACTTCTGAAACTAGTTAAAATCAATAAGTTTTGATTGATTTTATATCGATTTTCAATAATTTCATTGTTTTTCTAATGTTTTCAAAGAGTTATTTATATTTACAATCTAGCGTTAAAAAGTAGTGAAAAAAGCTAGATTTTGCATGTAAGTCGCTATGTAATTAAAAGTTGTGTAAAACATAAAATCTTAAATAAAACTTTGTCAAAACTTCTGAAACAAGTTAAAATCAATAAGTTTTGATTTATTTCATATCGATTTTCAATAATTTCATTGTTTTTCTTAAGTTTTCAAACAGTTATTGATATTTACAAACTAGCGTTAAAAAGTAGTCAAAACAGCTAGATTTTACATGTAAATCGCTATGTAATTAAATGTTGTGTAAAATATAAAATCTTAAATATAACATTGTCAAAACGTCTGAAACAAGTTAAAATCAATAAGTTTTGATTCATTTCATATCGATTTTCAATAATTTCATTGTTTTTCTAAAGTTTTCAAATAGTTATTGATATTTACAAACTAGCGTTAAAAAGTAGTCAAAACAGCTAGATTTTGCATGTAAATCGATATGTAATTAAAAGTTGTGTAAAACATAAAAACTTAAATAAATCTTTGTCACAACTTCTGAAACTAGTTCAAATCAATAAATTTTGATTGATTTCATATCGATTTTCAATAATTTCATTGTTTTTCTAATGTTTTCAAAGAATTATTTATATTTACAATCTAGCGTTAAAAAGTAGTGATAAAAGCTAGATTTTGCATGTAAGTCGCTATGTAATTAAAAGTTGTGTAAAACATAAAATCTTAAATATAACTTTGTCAAAACTTCTGAAACAAGTTAAAATCAATAAGTTTTGATTGATTTCATATCGATTTTCAATAATTTCATTGTTTTTCTAATGTTTTCAAAGAGTTATTGATATTTACAAACTAGCGTTAAAAAGTAGTCAATACAGCTAGATTTTGCATGTAAATCGCTATGTAATTTAAAGTTGTGTAAAACATAAAATCTTAAATATAACTTTGTCAAAACTTCTGAAACAAGTTAAAATCAATAAGTTTTGATTGATTTCATATCGATTTTCAATAATTTCATTGTTTTTCTAATGTTTTCAAAGAGTTATTTATTTTTACAATCTAGCGTTAAAAAGTAGTGAAAAAAGCTAGATTTTGCATGTAAGTCGCTATGTAATTAAAAGTTGTGTAAAACATAAAATCTTAAATAAAACTTTGTCAAAACTTCTGAAACAAGTTACAATCAATAAGTTTTGATTTATTTCATATCGATTTTCAATAATTTCATTGTTTTTCTTAAGTTTTCAAACAGTTATTGATATTTACAAACTAGCGTTAAAAAGTAGTCAAAGCAGCTAGATTTTGCATGTAAATCGCTATGTAATTAAAAGTTGTGTAAAACATAAAATCTTAAATACAACCTTGTCAAATTTTCTGAAACTAGTTAAAATCAATAAGTTTTGATTGATTTCATATGGATTTTCAATAATTTCATTGTTTTTCTAATGTTTTCAAACAGTTATTGATATTTACAAACTAGTGTTAAAATGTAGTGAAAAAATCTAGATTTTGCATGTAAATCGCTATGTAATTAAAAGTTGTGTAAAACATAAAAACTTAAATAAAACTTTGTCAAAACTTCTGTAACAAGTTAAAATCAATAAGTTTTGATTTATTTCATATCGATTTTCAATAATTTCATTGTTTTTCTTAAGTTTTCAAACAGTTATTTATATTTACAAACTAGCGTTAAAAAGTAGTCAAAACAGCTAGATTTTGCATGTAAATCGCTATGTAATTAAAAGTTGTGTAAAACATAAAATCTTAAATACAACCTTGTCAAATTTTCTGAAACTAGTTAAAATCAATAAGTTTTGATTGATTTCATATCGATGTTCAATAATTTCATTGTTTTTCTAATGTTTTCAAACAGTTATTGATATTTACAAACTAGTGTTAAAAAGTAGTGAAAAAAGCCAGATTTTGCATGTAAATCGCTATGTAATTAAAAGTTGTGTAAAACATAAAAACTTAAATAAAACTTTGTCAAAACTTCTGAAACTAGTTAAAATCAATAACTTTTGATTGATTTCATATCGATTTTCAATAATTTCATTGTTTTTCTAATGTTTTCAAAGAGTTATTTATATTTACAATCTAGCGTTAAAAAGTAGTGAAAAAAGCTAGATTTTGCATGTAAGTCGCTATGTAATTAAAAGTTGTGTAAAACATAAAATCTTAAATAAAACTTTGTCAAAACTTCTGAAACAAGTTAGAATCAATATGTTTTGATTTATTTCATATCGATTTTCAATAATTTCATTTTTTTCTAATGTTTTCAAACAGTTATTGATATTTACAAACTAGTGTTAAAATGTAGTGAAAAAAGCTAGATTTTGCATGTAAGTCGCTTATGTAATTAAAAGTTGTGTAAAACATAAAATCTTAAATATAACTTTGTCAAAACTTCTGAAACAAGTTAAAATCAATAAGTTTTGATTGATTTCATATCGATTTTCAATAATTTCATTGTTTTTCTAAAGTTTTCAACCAGTTATTGATATTTACAATCTATCGCTAAAAAGTAGTCAAAACAGCTAGATTTTGCATGTAAATCGCTATGTAATTAAAAGTTGTGTAAAACATAAAATCTAAAATAAAACTTTGTCAAAACTTCTGAAACTAGTTAAAATCAATAAGTTTTGATTGATTTCATATCGATTTTCAATAATTTCATTGTTTTTCTTGTTTTCAAACAGTTATTTATATTTACAAACTAGTTTTAAAAAGTAGTGAAAAAAGCGAGATTTTGCATGTAAATCGCTATGTAATTAAAAGTTGTGTAAAACATAAAAACTTAAATAAAACTTTGTCAAAATTTCTGAAACTAGTTAAAATCAATAAGTTTTGATTCATTTCATATCGATTTTCAATAATTTCATTGTTTTTCTCATGTTTTCAAAGAGTTATTGATATTTACAAACTAGCGTTAAAAAGTAGTGAAAAAAGCTAGATTTTGCATGTAAATCGCTATGTAATTAAAAGTTGTGTAAAACATAAATCTTAAATAAAACTTTGTCAAAACTTCTGAAACTAGTTAAAATCAATAAGTTTTGATTGATTTCATATCGATTTTCAATAATTTCATTGTTTTTCTAAAGTTTTCAAACAGTTATTGATATTTACGAACTAGCGTTAAAAAGTAGTCAAAACAGCTAGATTTTGCATGTAAATCGCTATGTAATTAAATGTTGTGTAAAACATAAAATCTTAAATATAACTTTGTCAAAACCTCTGAAACATGTTAAAATCAATAAGTTTTGATTCATTTCATATCGATTTTCAATAATTTCATTGTTTTCTTATGTTTTCAAAGAGTTATTGATATTTACAAACTAGCGTTAAAAATTAGTGAAAAAAGCTAGATTTTGCATGTAAATCGCTATGTAATTAAAAGTTGTGTAAAACATAAAATCTTAAATACAACCTTGTCAAATTATCTGAAACTAGTTAAAATCAATAAGTTTTGATTTATTTCATATCGATTTTAAATAATTTCATTTTTTTCTAATGTTTTCAAACAGTTATTGATATTTACAAACTAGTGTTAAAATGTAGTGAAAAAAGCTAGATTTTGCATGTAAGTCGCTATGTAATTAAAAGTTGTGTAAAACATAATATCTTAAATATAACTTTGTCAAAACTTCTGAAACAAGTTAAAATCAATAAGTTTTCATTGATTTCATATCGATTTTCAATAATTTCATTGTTTTTCTAAAGTTTTCAACCAGTTATTGATATTTACAATCTATCGTTAAAAAGTAGTGAAAACAGCTAGATTTTGCATGTAAATCGCTATGTAATTAAAAGTTGTGTAAAACATAAAATCTAAAATAAAACTTTGTCAAAACTTCTGAAACTAGTTAAAATCAATAAGTTTTGATTGATTTCATATCGATTTTCAATAATTTCATTGTTTTTCTTATGTTTTCAAACAGTTATTTATATTTACAAACTAGTTTTAAAAAGTAGTGAAAAAAGCGAGATTTTGCATGTAAATCGCTATGTAATTAAAAGTTGTGTAAAACATAAAAACTTAAATAAAACTTTGTCAAAACTTCTGAAACTAGTTAAAATCAATAAGTTTTGATTCATTTCATATCGATTTTCAATAATTTCATTGTTTTTCTCATGTTTTCAAAGAGTTATTGATATTTACAAACTAGCGTTAAAAAGTAGTGAAAAAAGCTAGATTTTGCATGTAAATCGCTATGTAATTAAAAGTTGTGTAAAACATAAATCTTAAATAAAACTTTGTCAAAACTTCTGAAACTAGTTAAAATCAATAAGTTTTGATTGATTTCATATCGATTTTCAATAATTTCATTGTTTTTCTAAAGTTTTCAAACAGTTATTGATATTTACGAACTAGCGTTAAAAAGTAGTCAAAACAGCTAGATTTTGCATGTAAATCGCTATGTAATTAAATGTTGTGTAAAACATAAAATCTTAAATATAACTTTGTCAAAACTTCTGAAACATGTTAAAATCAATAAGTTTTGATTCATTTCATATCGATTTTCAATAATTTCATTGTTTTCTTATGTTTTCAAAGAGTTATTGATATTTACAAACTAGCGTTAAAAATTAGTGAAAAAAGCTAGATTTTGCATGTAAATCGCTATGTAATTAAAAGTTGTGTAAAACATAAAATCTTGAATACAACCTTGTCAAATTTTCTGAAACTAGTTAAAATCAATAAGTTTTCATTTATTTCATATCGATTTTCAATAATTTCATTGTTTTTCTAAAGTTTTCAAACAGTTATTGATATTTAAAATCTATCGTAAAAAGTAGTGAAAAAAGCTAGATTTTGCATGTAAATCGCTATGTAATTAAAAGTTGTGTAAAACATAAAATCTTAAATAAAACTTTGTCAAAACTTCTGAAACTAGTTAAAATCAATAAGTTTTGATTGATTTCATATCGATTTTCAATAATTTCATTGTTTTTCTAAAGATTTCAAACAGTTATTGATATTTACAAACTAGCGTTAAAAAGTAGTCAAAGCAGCTAGATTTTGCATGTAAATCGCTATGTAATTAAAAGTTGTGTAAAACATAAAATCTTAAATACAACCTTGTCAAAACTTCTGAAACTAGTTAAAATCAATAAGTTTTGATTGATTTCATATCGATTTTCAATAATTTCATTGTTTTTCTAAAGTTTTCAAACAGTTATTGATATTTACAAACTAGCGTTAAAAAGTAGTCAAAACAGCTAGATTTTGCATGTAAATCGCTATGTAATTAAATGTTGTGTAAAACATAAAATCTAAAATATAACTTTGTCAAAACTTCTGAAACATGTTAAAATCAATAAGTTTTGATTCATTTCATATCGATTTTCAATAATTTCATTGTTTTTCTTATGTTTTCAAAGAGTTATTGATATTTACAAACTAGCGTTAAAAATTAGTGAAAAAAGCTAGATTTTGCATGTAAATCGCTATGTAATTAAAAGTTGTGTAAAACATAAAATCTTAAATACAACCTTGTCAAATTATCTGAAACTAGTTAAAATCAATAAGTTTTGATTGATTTCATAGCGATTTTCAATAATTTCATTGTTTTTTTAGTTTTCAAACAGTTCTTGATATTTACAAACTAGTGTTAAAAAGTAATGAAAAAAGTTAGATTTTGCATGTAAATCGCTATGTAATTAAAACTAGTGTAAAACATAAAAACTTAAATAAAACTTTGTCAAAACTTCTGAAACATGTTAAAATCAATAAGTTTTGATTCATTTCATATCGATTTTCAATAATTTCATTGTTTTTCTAAAGTTTTCAAACAGTTATTGATATTTACAAACTAGCGTTAAAAAGTAGTCAAAACAGCTAGATTTTGCATGTAAATCGCTATGTAATTAAAAGTTGTGTAAAACATAAAATCTTAAATACAACCTTGTCAAAACTTCTGAAACTAGTTAAAATCAATAAGTTATGATTGATTTTATATCGATTTTCAATAATTTCATTGTTTTTCTAATGTTTTCAAACATTTATTGATATTTACAAACTAGTGTTAAAAAGTAGTGAAAGAAGCTAGATTTTGCATGTAAATCGCTATGTAATTAAAAGTTGTGTAAAACATAAAAACTTAAATAAAACATTGTCAAAACTTCTGAAACTAGTTAAAATCAATAAGTTTTGATTGATTTCATATCGATTTTCAATAATTTCATTGTTTTTCTAAAGTTTTCAAACAGTTATTGATATTTAAAATCTATCGTTAAAAAGTAGTCAAAACAGCTAGATTTTGCATGTAAATCGCTATGTAATTAAAAGTTGTGTAAAACATAAAATCTTAAATACAACCTTGTCAAAACTTCTGAAACTAGTTAAAATCAATAAGTTTTGATTGATTTCATATCGATTTTCAATAATTTCATTGTTTTTCTAATGTTTTCAAACAGTTATTGATATTTACAAACTAGTGTTAAAAATAGTGAAAAAAGCTAGATTTTGCATGTAAATCGCTATGTAATTAAAAGTTGTGTAAATCATAAAAACTTAAATAAAACTTTGTCAAAATTCCTGAAACTAGTTAAAATCAATAAGTTTTGATTGATTTCATATCGATTTTCAATAATTTCATTGTTTTTCTAATGTTTTCAAAGTGTTATTGATATTTACAATCTAGCGTTAAAAAGTAGTGAAAAAAGCTAGATTTTGCTTGTAAATCGCTATGTAATTAAAAGTTGTGTGAAACATAAAATCTTAAATACAACCTTGTCAAAACTTCTGAAACTAGTTAAAATCAATAAGTTTTGATTGATTTCATATCGATTTTCAATAATTTCATTGTTTTTCTAATGTTTTCAAACAGTTATTGATATTTACAAACTAGTGTTAAAAAGTAGTGAAAAAAGCTAGATTTTGTATGTAAATCGCTATGTAATTAAAAGTTGTGTATAACATAAAAACTTAAATAAAACTTTGTCAAAACTTCTGAAACTAGTTAAAATCAATAAGTTTTGATTGCTTTCATATCGATTTTCAATAATTTCATTGTTTTTCTAAAGTTTTCAAACAGTTATTGATATTTACAAACTAGCGTTAAAAAGTAGTCAAAACAGCTAGATTTTGCATGTAAATCGCTATGTAATTAAATGTTGTGTAAAACATAAAATCTTAAATATAACTTTGTCAAAACATCTGAAACAAGTTAAAATCAATAAGTTTTAACTCATTTCATATCGATTTTCAATAATTTCATTGTTTTTCTGAAGTTTTCAAACAGTTATTTATATTTACAAACTAGCGTTAAAAAGTAGTCAAAACAGCTAGATTTTGCATGTAAATCGCTATGTAATTAAAAGTTGTGTAAAACATAAAATCTTAAATACAACCTTGTCAAATTTTCTGAAACTAGTTAAAATCAATAAGTTTTGATTGATTTCATATCGATTTTCAATAATTTCATTGTTTTTCTTATGTTTTCAAAGAGTTTTTGATATTTACAAACTAGCGTTAAAAATTAGTGAAAAAAGCTAGATTTTGCATGTAAATCGCTATGTAATTAAAAGTTGTGCAAAACATAAAATCTTAAATATAACTTTGTCAAAACTTCTGAAACAAGTTAAAATCAATATGTTTTGATTGATTTCGTCTCGATTTTCAATAATTTCATTGTTTTTCTAAAGTTTTCAAACAGTTATTGATATTTACAAACTAGCGTTAAAAAGTAGTCAAAACAGCTAGATTTTGCATATAAAGTCGCTATGTAATTAAAAGTTGTGTAAAACATAAAATCTTAAATATAACTTTGTCAAAACTTCTGTAACAAGTTAAAATCAATAAGTTTTGATTGATTTCATATCGATTTTCAATAATTTCATTGTTTTTCTAATGTTTGCAAAGAGTTATTGATATTTACAATCTATCGTTAAAAAGTAGTCAAAACAGCTAGATTTTGCATGGAAGTCGCTATGTAATTAAAAGTTGTGTAAAACATAAAATCTTAAATAAAACTTTGTGAAATTTTCTGAAACCAGTTAAAATCAATAAGTTTTGATTGATTTCATATCGATTTTCAATAATTTCATTGTTTTTCTAATGTTTTCAAACAGTTATTGATATTTACAAACTAGTGTTAAAAAGTAGTGAAAAAAGCTAGATTTTGCATGTAAATCGCTATGTAATTAAAAGTTCTGTAAAACATAAAAACTTAAATAAAACTTTGTCAAAACTTCTGAAACTAGTTAAAATCAATAAGTTTTGATTGATTTCATATCGATTTTCAATAATTTCATTGTTTTTCTAAAGTTTTCAAACAGTTATTGATATTTACAAACTAGCGTTAAAAAGTAGTCAAAACAGCTAGATTTTGCATGTATGTCGCTATGTAATTAAAAGTTGTGTAAAACATAAAATCTTAAATATAACTTTGTCAAAACTTCTGAAACTAGTTAAAATCAATAAGTTTTGATTGATTTCATATCGATTTTCAATAATTTCATTGTTTTTCTAATGTTTTCAAACAGTTATTGATATTTAAAATCTATCGTTAAAAAGTAGTCAAAACAGCTAGATTTTGCATGTAAATCGCTATGTAATTAAAAGTTGTGTAAAACATAAAATCTTAAATACAACCTTGTCAAAACTTCTGAAACTAGTTAAAATCAATAAGTTTTGATTGATTTCATATCGATTTTCAATAATTTCATTGTTTTTCTAATGTTTTCAAACAGTTATTGATATTTACAAACTAGTGTTAAAAATAGTGAAAAAAGCTAGATTTTGCATGTAAATCGCTATGTAATTAAAAGTTGTGTAAATCATAAAAACTTAAATATAACTTTGTCAAAACATCTGAAACAAGTTAAAATCAATAAGTTTTAACTCATTTCATATCGATTTTCAATAATTTCATTGTTTTTCTGAAGTTTTCAAACAGTTATTTATATTTACAAACTAGCGTTAAAAAGTAGTCAAAACAGCTAGATTTTGCATGTAAATCGCTATGTAATTAAATGTTGTGTAAAACATAAAATCTTAAATATAACTTTGTCAAAACATCTGAAACAAGTTAAAATCAATAAGTTTTAACTCATTTCATATCGATTTTCAATAATTTCATTGTTTTTCTGAAGTTTTCAAACAGTTATTTATATTTACAAACTAGCGTTAAAAAGTAGTCAAAACAGCTAGATTTTGCATGTAAATCGCTATGTAATTAAAAGTTGTGTAAAACATAAAATCTTAAATACAACCTTGTCAAATTTTCTGAAACTAGTTAAAATCAATAAGTTTTGATTGATTTCATATCGATTTTCAATAATTTCATTGTTTTTCTTATGTTTTCAAAGAGTTTTTGATATTTACAAACTAGCGTTAAAAATTAGTGAAAAAAGCTAGATTTTGCATGTAAATCGCTATGTAATTAAAAGTTGTGCAAAACATAAAATCTTAAATATAACTTTGTCAAAACTTCTGAAACAAGTTAAAATCAATAAGTTTTGATTGATTTCGTCTCGATTTTCAATAATTTCATTGTTTTTCTAAAGTTTTCAAACAGTTATTGATATTTACAAACTAGCGTTAAAAAGTAGTCAAAACAGCTAGATTTTGCATGTAAGTCGCTATGTAATTAAAAGTTGTGTAAAACATAAAATCTTAAATATAACTTTGTCAAAACTTCTGTAACAAGTTAAAATCAATAAGTTTTGATTGATTTCATATCGATTTTCAATAATTTCATTGTTTTTCTAATGTTTGCAAAGAGTTATTGATATTTACAATCTATCGTTAAAAAGTAGTCAAAACAGCTAGATTTTGCATGGAAGTCGCTATGTAATTAAAAGTTGTGTAAAACATAAAATCTTAAATAAAACTTTGTGAAATTTTCTGAAACCAGTTAAAATCAATAAGTTTTGATTGATTTCATATCGATTTTCAATAATTTCATTGTTTTTCTAATGTTTTCAAACAGTTATTGATATTTACAAACTAGTGTTAAAAAGTAGTGAAAAAAGCTAGATTTTGCATGTAAATCGCTATGTAATTAAAAGTTGTGTAAAACATAAAAACTTAAATAAAACTTTGTCAAAACTTCTGAAACTAGTTAAAATCAATAAGTTTTGATTGATTTCATATCGATTTTCAATAATTTCATTGTTTTTCTAATGTTTTCAAAGAGATATTTATTTTTACAATCTAGCGTTAAAAAGTAGTGAAAAAAGCTAGATTTTGCATGTAAGTCGCTATGTAATTAAAAGTTGTGTAAAACATAAAATCTTAAATAAAACTTTGTCAAAACTTCTGAAACAAGTTACAATCAATAAGTTTTGATTTATTTCATATCGATTTTCAATAATTTCATTGTTTTTCTTAAGTTTTCAAACAGTTATTGATATTTACAAACTAGCGTTAAAAAGTAGTCAAAGCAGCTAGATTTTGCATGTAAATCGCTATGTAATTAAAAGTTGTGTAAAACATAAAATCTTAAATACAACCTTGTCAAATTTTCTGAAACTAGTTAAAATCAATAAGTTTTGATTGATTTCATATGGATTTTCAATAATTTCATTGTTTTTCTAATGTTTTCAAACAGTTATTGATATTTACAAACTAGTGTTAAAATGTAGTGAAAAAATCTAGATTTTGCATGTAAATCGCTATGTAATTAAAAGTTGTGTAAAACATAAAAACTTAAATAAAACTTTGTCAAAACTTCTGTAACAAGTTAAAATCAATAAGTTTTGATTTATTTCATATCGATTTTCAATAATTTCATTGTTTTTCTTAAGTTTTCAAACAGTTATTTATATTTACAAACTAGCGTTAAAAAGTAGTCAAAACAGCTAGATTTTGCATGTAAATCGCTATGTAATTAAAAGTTGTGTAAAACATAAAATCTTAAATACAACCTTGTCAAATTTTCTGAAACTAGTTAAAATCAATAAGTTTTGATTGATTTCATATCGATGTTCAATAATTTCATTGTTTTTCTAATGTTTTCAAACAGTTATTGATATTTACAAACTAGTGTTAAAAAGTAGTGAAAAAAGCCAGATTTTGCATGTAAATCGCTATGTAATTAAAAGTTGTGTAAAACATAAAAACTTAAATAAAACTTTGTCAAAACTTCTGAAACTAGTTAAAATCAATAACTTTTGATTGATTTCATATCGATTTTCAATAATTTCATTGTTTTTCTAATGTTTTCAAAGAGTTATTTATATTTACAATCTAGCGTTAAAAAGTAGTGAAAAAAGCTAGATTTTGCATGTAAGTCGCTATGTAATTAAAAGTTGTGTAAAACATAAAATCTTAAATAAAACTTTGTCAAAACTTCTGAAACAAGTTAGAATCAATATGTTTTGATTTATTTCATATCGATTTTCAATAATTTCATTTTTTTCTAATGTTTTCAAACAGTTATTGATATTTACAAACTAGTGTTAAAATGTAGTGAAAAAAGCTAGATTTTGCATGTAAGTCGCTTATGTAATTAAAAGTTGTGTAAAACATAAAATCTTAAATATAACTTTGTCAAAACTTCTGAAACAAGTTAAAATCAATAAGTTTTGATTGATTTCATATCGATTTTCAATAATTTCATTGTTTTTCTAAAGTTTTCAACCAGTTATTGATATTTACAATCTATCGCTAAAAAGTAGTCAAAACAGCTAGATTTTGCATGTAAATCGCTATGTAATTAAAAGTTGTGTAAAACATAAAATCTAAAATAAAACTTTGTCAAAACTTCTGAAACTAGTTAAAATCAATAAGTTTTGATTGATTTCATATCGATTTTCAATAATTTCATTGTTTTTCTTGTTTTCAAACAGTTATTTATATTTACAAACTAGTTTTAAAAAGTAGTGAAAAAAGCGAGATTTTGCATGTAAATCGCTATGTAATTAAAAGTTGTGTAAAACATAAAAACTTAAATAAAACTTTGTCAAAATTTCTGAAACTAGTTAAAATCAATAAGTTTTGATTCATTTCATATCGATTTTCAATAATTTCATTGTTTTTCTCATGTTTTCAAAGAGTTATTGATATTTACAAACTAGCGTTAAAAAGTAGTGAAAAAAGCTAGATTTTGCATGTAAATCGCTATGTAATTAAAAGTTGTGTAAAACATAAATCTTAAATAAAACTTTGTCAAAACTTCTGAAACTAGTTAAAATCAATAAGTTTTGATTGATTTCATATCGATTTTCAATAATTTCATTGTTTTTCTAAAGTTTTCAAACAGTTATTGATATTTACGAACTAGCGTTAAAAAGTAGTCAAAACAGCTAGATTTTGCATGTAAATCGCTATGTAATTAAATGTTGTGTAAAACATAAAATCTTAAATATAACTTTGTCAAAACCTCTGAAACATGTTAAAATCAATAAGTTTTGATTCATTTCATATCGATTTTCAATAATTTCATTGTTTTCTTATGTTTTCAAAGAGTTATTGATATTTACAAACTAGCGTTAAAAATTAGTGAAAAAAGCTAGATTTTGCATGTAAATCGCTATGTAATTAAAAGTTGTGTAAAACATAAAATCTTAAATACAACCTTGTCAAATTATCTGAAACTAGTTAAAATCAATAAGTTTTGATTTATTTCATATCGATTTTAAATAATTTCATTTTTTTCTAATGTTTTCAAACAGTTATTGATATTTACAAACTAGTGTTAAAATGTAGTGAAAAAAGCTAGATTTTGCATGTAAGTCGCTATGTAATTAAAAGTTGTGTAAAACATAATATCTTAAATATAACTTTGTCAAAACTTCTGAAACAAGTTAAAATCAATAAGTTTTCATTGATTTCATATCGATTTTCAATAATTTCATTGTTTTTCTAAAGTTTTCAACCAGTTATTGATATTTACAATCTATCGTTAAAAAGTAGTGAAAACAGCTAGATTTTGCATGTAAATCGCTATGTAATTAAAAGTTGTGTAAAACATAAAATCTAAAATAAAACTTTGTCAAAACTTCTGAAACTAGTTAAAATCAATAAGTTTTGATTGATTTCATATCGATTTTCAATAATTTCATTGTTTTTCTTATGTTTTCAAACAGTTATTTATATTTACAAACTAGTTTTAAAAAGTAGTGAAAAAAGCGAGATTTTGCATGTAAATCGCTATGTAATTAAAAGTTGTGTAAAACATAAAAACTTAAATAAAACTTTGTCAAAACTTCTGAAACTAGTTAAAATCAATAAGTTTTGATTCATTTCATATCGATTTTCAATAATTTCATTGTTTTTCTCATGTTTTCAAAGAGTTATTGATATTTACAAACTAGCGTTAAAAAGTAGTGAAAAAAGCTAGATTTTGCATGTAAATCGCTATGTAATTAAAAGTTGTGTAAAACATAAATCTTAAATAAAACTTTGTCAAAACTTCTGAAACTAGTTAAAATCAATAAGTTTTGATTGATTTCATATCGATTTTCAATAATTTCATTGTTTTTCTAAAGTTTTCAAACAGTTATTGATATTTACGAACTAGCGTTAAAAAGTAGTCAAAACAGCTAGATTTTGCATGTAAATCGCTATGTAATTAAATGTTGTGTAAAACATAAAATCTTAAATATAACTTTGTCAAAACTTCTGAAACATGTTAAAATCAATAAGTTTTGATTCATTTCATATCGATTTTCAATAATTTCATTGTTTTCTTATGTTTTCAAAGAGTTATTGATATTTACAAACTAGCGTTAAAAATTAGTGAAAAAAGCTAGATTTTGCATGTAAATCGCTATGTAATTAAAAGTTGTGTAAAACATAAAATCTTGAATACAACCTTGTCAAATTTTCTGAAACTAGTTAAAATCAATAAGTTTTCATTTATTTCATATCGATTTTCAATAATTTCATTGTTTTTCTAAAGTTTTCAAACAGTTATTGATATTTAAAATCTATCGTAAAAAGTAGTGAAAAAAGCTAGATTTTGCATGTAAATCGCTATGTAATTAAAAGTTGTGTAAAACATAAAATCTTAAATAAAACTTTGTCAAAACTTCTGAAACTAGTTAAAATCAATAAGTTTTGATTGATTTCATATCGATTTTCAATAATTTCATTGTTTTTCTAAAGATTTCAAACAGTTATTGATATTTACAAACTAGCGTTAAAAAGTAGTCAAAGCAGCTAGATTTTGCATGTAAATCGCTATGTAATTAAAAGTTGTGTAAAACATAAAATCTTAAATACAACCTTGTCAAAACTTCTGAAACTAGTTAAAATCAATAAGTTTTGATTGATTTCATATCGATTTTCAATAATTTCATTGTTTTTCTAAAGTTTTCAAACAGTTATTGATATTTACAAACTAGCGTTAAAAAGTAGTCAAAACAGCTAGATTTTGCATGTAAATCGCTATGTAATTAAATGTTGTGTAAAACATAAAATCTAAAATATAACTTTGTCAAAACTTCTGAAACATGTTAAAATCAATAAGTTTTGATTCATTTCATATCGATTTTCAATAATTTCATTGTTTTTCTTATGTTTTCAAAGAGTTATTGATATTTACAAACTAGCGTTAAAAATTAGTGAAAAAAGCTAGATTTTGCATGTAAATCGCTATGTAATTAAAAGTTGTGTAAAACATAAAATCTTAAATACAACCTTGTCAAATTATCTGAAACTAGTTAAAATCAATAAGTTTTGATTGATTTCATAGCGATTTTCAATAATTTCATTGTTTTTTTAGTTTTCAAACAGTTCTTGATATTTACAAACTAGTGTTAAAAAGTAATGAAAAAAGTTAGATTTTGCATGTAAATCGCTATGTAATTAAAACTAGTGTAAAACATAAAAACTTAAATAAAACTTTGTCAAAACTTCTGAAACATGTTAAAATCAATAAGTTTTGATTCATTTCATATCGATTTTCAATAATTTCATTGTTTTTCTAAAGTTTTCAAACAGTTATTGATATTTACAAACTAGCGTTAAAAAGTAGTCAAAACAGCTAGATTTTGCATGTAAATCGCTATGTAATTAAAAGTTGTGTAAAACATAAAATCTTAAATACAACCTTGTCAAAACTTCTGAAACTAGTTAAAATCAATAAGTTATGATTGATTTTATATCGATTTTCAATAATTTCATTGTTTTTCTAATGTTTTCAAACATTTATTGATATTTACAAACTAGTGTTAAAAAGTAGTGAAAGAAGCTAGATTATGCATGTAAATCGCTATGTAATTAAAAGTTGTGTAAAACATAAAAACTTAAATAAAACATTGTCAAAACTTCTGAAACTAGTTAAAATCAATAAGTTTTGATTGATTTCATATCGATTTTCAATAATTTCATTGTTTTTCTAAAGTTTTCAAACAGTTATTGATATTTAAAATCTATCGTTAAAAAGTAGTCAAAACAGCTAGATTTTGCATGTAAATCGCTATGTAATTAAAAGTTGTGTAAAACATAAAATCTTAAATACAACCTTGTCAAAACTTCTGAAACTAGTTAAAATCAATAAGTTTTGATTGATTTCATATCGATTTTCAATAATTTCATTGTTTTTCTAATGTTTTCAAACAGTTATTGATATTTACAAACTAGTGTTAAAAATAGTGAAAAAAGCTAGATTTTGCATGTAAATCGCTATGTAATTAAAAGTTGTGTAAATCATAAAAACTTAAATAAAACTTTGTCAAAATTCCTGAAACTAGTTAAAATCAATAAGTTTTGATTGATTTCATATCGATTTTCAATAATTTCATTGTTTTTCTAATGTTTTCAAAGTGTTATTGATATTTACAATCTAGCGTTAAAAAGTAGTGAAAAAAGCTAGATTTTGCTTGTAAATCGCTATGTAATTAAAAGTTGTGTGAAACATAAAATCTTAAATACAACCTTGTCAAAACTTCTGAAACTAGTTAAAATCAATAAGTTTTGATTGATTTCATATCGATTTTCAATAATTTCATTGTTTTTCTAATGTTTTCAAACAGTTATTGATATTTACAAACTAGTGTTAAAAAGTAGTGAAAAAAGCTAGATTTTGTATGTAAATCGCTATGTAATTAAAAGTTGTGTATAACATAAAAACTTAAATAAAACTTTGTCAAAACTTCTGAAACTAGTTAAAATCAATAAGTTTTGATTGCTTTCATATCGATTTTCAATAATTTCATTGTTTTTCTAAAGTTTTCAAACAGTTATTGATATTTACAAACTAGCGTTAAAAAGTAGTCAAAACAGCTAGATTTTGCATGTAAATCGCTATGTAATTAAATGTTGTGTAAAACATAAAATCTTAAATATAACTTTGTCAAAACATCTGAAACAAGTTAAAATCAATAAGTTTTAACTCATTTCATATCGATTTTCAATAATTTCATTGTTTTTCTGAAGTTTTCAAACAGTTATTTATATTTACAAACTAGCGTTAAAAAGTAGTCAAAACAGCTAGATTTTGCATGTAAATCGCTATGTAATTAAAAGTTGTGTAAAACATAAAATCTTAAATACAACCTTGTCAAATTTTCTGAAACTAGTTAAAATCAATAAGTTTTGATTGATTTCATATCGATTTTCAATAATTTCATTGTTTTTCTTATGTTTTCAAAGAGTTTTTGATATTTACAAACTAGCGTTAAAAATTAGTGAAAAAAGCTAGATTTTGCATGTAAATCGCTATGTAATTAAAAGTTGTGCAAAACATAAAATCTTAAATATAACTTTGTCAAAACTTCTGAAACAAGTTAAAATCAATATGTTTTGATTGATTTCGTCTCGATTTTCAATAATTTCATTGTTTTTCTAAAGTTTTCAAACAGTTATTGATATTTACAAACTAGCGTTAAAAAGTAGTCAAAACAGCTAGATTTTGCATATAAAGTCGCTATGTAATTAAAAGTTGTGTAAAACATAAAATCTTAAATATAACTTTGTCAAAACTTCTGTAACAAGTTAAAATCAATAAGTTTTGATTGATTTCATATCGATTTTCAATAATTTCATTGTTTTTCTAATGTTTGCAAAGAGTTATTGATATTTACAATCTATCGTTAAAAAGTAGTCAAAACAGCTAGATTTTGCATGGAAGTCGCTATGTAATTAAAAGTTGTGTAAAACATAAAATCTTAAATAAAACTTTGTGAAATTTTCTGAAACCAGTTAAAATCAATAAGTTTTGATTGATTTCATATCGATTTTCAATAATTTCATTGTTTTTCTAATGTTTTCAAACAGTTATTGATATTTACAAACTAGTGTTAAAAAGTAGTGAAAAAAGCTAGATTTTGCATGTAAATCGCTATGTAATTAAAAGTTCTGTAAAACATAAAAACTTAAATAAAACTTTGTCAAAACTTCTGAAACTAGTTAAAATCAATAAGTTTTGATTGATTTCATATCGATTTTCAATAATTTCATTGTTTTTCTAAAGTTTTCAAACAGTTATTGATATTTACAAACTAGCGTTAAAAAGTAGTCAAAACAGCTAGATTTTGCATGTATGTCGCTATGTAATTAAAAGTTGTGTAAAACATAAAATCTTAAATATAACTTTGTCAAAACTTCTGAAACTAGTTAAAATCAATAAGTTTTGATTGATTTCATATCGATTTTCAATAATTTCATTGTTTTTCTAATGTTTTCAAACAGTTATTGATATTTAAAATCTATCGTTAAAAAGTAGTCAAAACAGCTAGATTTTGCATGTAAATCGCTATGTAATTAAAAGTTGTGTAAAACATAAAATCTTAAATACAACCTTGTCAAAACTTCTGAAACTAGTTAAAATCAATAAGTTTTGATTGATTTCATATCGATTTTCAATAATTTCATTGTTTTTCTAATGTTTTCAAACAGTTATTGATATTTACAAACTAGTGTTAAAAATAGTGAAAAAAGCTAGATTTTGCATGTAAATCGCTATGTAATTAAAAGTTGTGTAAATCATAAAAACTTAAATATAACTTTGTCAAAACATCTGAAACAAGTTAAAATCAATAAGTTTTAACTCATTTCATATCGATTTTCAATAATTTCATTGTTTTTCTGAAGTTTTCAAACAGTTATTTATATTTACAAACTAGCGTTAAAAAGTAGTCAAAACAGCTAGATTTTGCATGTAAATCGCTATGTAATTAAATGTTGTGTAAAACATAAAATCTTAAATATAACTTTGTCAAAACATCTGAAACAAGTTAAAATCAATAAGTTTTAACTCATTTCATATCGATTTTCAATAATTTCATTGTTTTTCTGAAGTTTTCAAACAGTTATTTATATTTACAAACTAGCGTTAAAAAGTAGTCAAAACAGCTAGATTTTGCATGTAAATCGCTATGTAATTAAAAGTTGTGTAAAACATAAAATCTTAAATACAACCTTGTCAAATTTTCTGAAACTAGTTAAAATCAATAAGTTTTGATTGATTTCATATCGATTTTCAATAATTTCATTGTTTTTCTTATGTTTTCAAAGAGTTTTTGATATTTACAAACTAGCGTTAAAAATTAGTGAAAAAAGCTAGATTTTGCATGTAAATCGCTATGTAATTAAAAGTTGTGCAAAACATAAAATCTTAAATATAACTTTGTCAAAACTTCTGAAACAAGTTAAAATCAATAAGTTTTGATTGATTTCGTCTCGATTTTCAATAATTTCATTGTTTTTCTAAAGTTTTCAAACAGTTATTGATATTTACAAACTAGCGTTAAAAAGTAGTCAAAACAGCTAGATTTTGCATGTAAGTCGCTATGTAATTAAAAGTTGTGTAAAACATAAAATCTTAAATATAACTTTGTCAAAACTTCTGTAACAAGTTAAAATCAATAAGTTTTGATTGATTTCATATCGATTTTCAATAATTTCATTGTTTTTCTAATGTTTGCAAAGAGTTATTGATATTTACAATCTATCGTTAAAAAGTAGTCAAAACAGCTAGATTTTGCATGGAAGTCGCTATGTAATTAAAAGTTGTGTAAAACATAAAATCTTAAATAAAACTTTGTGAAATTTTCTGAAACCAGTTAAAATCAATAAGTTTTGATTGATTTCATATCGATTTTCAATAATTTCATTGTTTTTCTAATGTTTTCAAACAGTTATTGATATTTACAAACTAGTGTTAAAAAGTAGTGAAAAAAGCTAGATTTTGCATGTAAATCGCTATGTAATTAAAAGTTGTGTAAAACATAAAAACTTAAATAAAACTTTGTCAAAACTTCTGAAACTAGTTAAAATCAATAAGTTTTGATTGATTTCATATCGATTTTCAATAATTTCATTGTTTTTCTAAAGTTTTCAAACAGGTATTGATATTTACAAACTAGCGTTAAAAAGTAGTCAAAACAGCTAGATTTTGCATGTATGTCGCTATGTAATTAAAAGTTGTGTAAAACATAAAATCTTAAATATAACTTTGTCAAAACTTCTGAAACAAGTTAAAATCAATAAGTTTTGATTGATTTCATATCGATTTTCAATAATTTCATTGTTTTTCTAATGTTTTCAAAGAGTTATTGATATTTACAAACTAGCGTTAAAAAGTAGTCAAAACAGCTAGATTTTGCATGTAAATCGCTATGTAATTTAAAGTTGTGTAAAACATAAAAACTTAAATAAAACTTTGTCAAAACTTCTGAAACAAGTTAAAATCAATAAGTTTTGATTGATTTCATATCGATTTTCAATAATTTCATTGTTTTTCTAAAGTTTTCAAACAGTTATTGATATTTACAAACTAGCGTTAAAAAGTAGTCAAAACAGCTAGATTTTGCATGTAAATCGGTATGTAATTAAATGTTGTGTAAAACATAAAATCTTAAATATAACTTTGTCAAAACTTCTGAAACAAGTTAAAATCAATAAGTTTTGATTCATTTCATATCGATTTTCAATAATTTCATTGTTTTTCCAAAGTTTTCAAACAGTTATTGATATTTACAAACTAGCGTTAAAAAGTAGTCAAAACAGCTAGATTTTGCATGTAAATCGCTATGTAATTAAAAGTTGTGTAAAACATAAATGCTTAAATACAACCTTGTCAAATTTTCTGAAACTAGTTAAAATCAATAAGTTTTGATTGATTTCATATCGATTTTCAATAATTTCATTGTTTTTCTAATGTTTTCAAACAGTTATTGATATTTACAAACTAGTGTTAAAAAGTAGTGAAAAAAGCTAGATTTTGCATGTAAATCGCTATGTAATTAAAAGTTGTGTAAAACATAAAAACTTAAATAAAACTTTGTCAAATCTTCTGAAACTAGTTAAAATCAATAAGTTTTGATTGATTTCATATCGATTTTCAATAATTTCCTTGTTTTTCTAAAGTTTTCAAACAGTTATTGATATTTACATACTAGCGTTAAAAAGTAGTCAAAACAGCTAGATTTTGCATGTAAATCGCTATGTAATTAAAAGTTGTGTAAAACATAAAATCTTAAATAAAACTTTGTCAAAACTTCTGAAACTAGTTAAAATCAATAAGTTTTGATTTATTTCATATCGATTTTCAATAATTTCATTGTTTTTCTAAAGTTTTCAAACAGTTATTGATATTTAAAATCTATCGCTAAAAAGTAGTCAAAACAGCTAGATTTTGCATGTAAATCGCTATGTAATTAAAAGTTGTGTAAAACATAAAATCTTAAATAAAACTTTGTCAAAACTTCTGAAACTAGTTAAAATCAATAAGTTTTGATTGATTTCATATCGATTTTCAATAATTTCATTGTTTTTCTAAAGATTTCAAACAGTTATTGATATTTACAAACTAGCGTTAAAAAGTAGTCAAAGCAGCTAGATTTTGCATGTAAATCGCTATGTAATTAAAAGTTGTGTAAAACATAAAATCTAAAATACAACCTTGTCAAAACTTCTGAAACTAGTTAAAATCAATAAGTTTTGATTGATTTCATATCGATTTTCAATAATTTCATTGTTTTTCTAAAGTTTTCAAACAGTTATTGATATTTACAATCTAGCGTTAAAAAGTAGTCAAAACAGCTAGATTTTGCATGTAAATCGCTATGTAATTAAAAGTTGTGTAAAACATAAAATCTTAAATAAAACTTTGTCAAAACTTCTGAAACTAGTTAAAATCAATAAATTCTGATTGATTTCATATCGATTTTCAATAATTTCATTGTTTTTCTCATGTTTTCAAACAGTTATTGGTATTTACAAACTAGCGTTAAAAAGTAGTGAAAAAAGCTAGATTTTGCATGTAAATCGCTATGTAATTAAAAGTTGTGTAAAACATAAAATCTTAAATAAAACTTTGTCAAAACTTCTGAAACTAGTTAAAATCAATAAGTTTTGATTGATTTCATATCTATTTTCAATAATTTCATTGTTTTTCTTATGTTTTCAAACAGTTATTGATATTTACAAACTAGTGTTAAAAAGTAATGAAAAAAGCGAGATTTTGTATGTAAATCGCTATGTAATTAAAAGTTGTGTAAAACATAAAATCTTAAGTATAACTTTGTC
This sequence comes from Acanthosepion lycidas, assembly GCA_963932145.1. NCBI lineage: Eukaryota > Metazoa > Mollusca > Cephalopoda > Sepiida > Sepiidae > Acanthosepion > Acanthosepion lycidas. The sequence continues at coordinate 54,939,653 of OZ010615.1, forward strand.
AAAACTTCTGAAACAAGTTAAAATCAATAAGTTTTGATTGATTTCATATCGATTTTCAATAATTTCATTGTTTTTTTAAAGTTTTCAAACAGTTATTGATATTTACAAACTAGCGTTAAAAAGTAGTCAAAACAGCTAGATTTTGCATGTAAATCGCTATGTAATTAAATGATGTGTAAAACATAAAATCTTAAATATAACTTTGTCAAAACTTCTGTAACATGTTAGAATCAATAAGTTTTGATTCATTTCATATCGATTTTCAATAATTTCATTGTTTTTCTTATGTTTTCAAAGAGTTATTGATATTTACAAACTAGCGTTAAAAATTAGTGAAAAAAGCTAGATTTTGCATGTAAATCGCTATGTAATTAAAAGTTGTGTAAAACATTAAATCTTAAATACAACCTTGTCAAATTATCTGAAACTAGTTAAAATCAATAAGTTTTGATTTATTTCATATCGATTTTCAATAATTTCATTGTTTTTCTAAAGTTTTCAAACAGTTATTGATATTTAAAATCTATCGTTAAAAAGTAGTCAAAACAGCTAGATTTTGCATGTAAATCGCTATGTAATTAAAAGTTGTGTAAAACATAAAATCTTAAATAAAACTTTGTCAAAACTTCTGAAACTAGTTAAAATCAATAAGTTTTGATTGATTTCATAGAGATTTTCAATAATTTCATTGTTTTTTTAATGTTTTCAAACAGTTCTTGATATTTACAAACTAGTGTTAAAAAGTAGTGAAAAAAGTTAGATTTTGCATGTAAATCGCTATGTAATTAAAACTAGTGTAAAACATAAAAACTTAAATAAAACTTTGTCAAAACTTCTGAAACTAGTTAAAATCAATAAGTTTTGATTGATTTCATATCGATTTTCAATAATTTCATTGTTTTTCTAAAGTTTTCAAACAGTTATTGATATTTAAAATCTATCGTTAAAAAGTAGTCAAAACAGCTAGATTTTGCATGTAAATCGCTATGTAATTAAAAGTTGTGTAAAACATAAAATCTTAAATACAACCTTGTCAAAATTTCTGAAACTAGTTAAAATCAATAAGTTTTGATTGATTTCATATCGATTTTCAATAATTTCATTGTTTTTCTAATGTTTTCAAACAGTTATTGATATTTACAAACTAGTGTTAAAAATAGTGAAAAAAGCTAGATTTTGCATGTAAATCGCTATGTAATTAAAAGTTGTGTAAAACATAAAAACTTAAATAAAACTTTGTCAAAATTCCTGAAACTAGTTAAAATCAATAAGTTTTGATTGATTTCATATCGATTTTCAATAATTTCATTGTTTTTCTAATGTTTTCAAAGTGTTATTGATATTTACAATCTAGCGTTAAAAAGTAGTGAAAAAAGCTAGATTTTGCTTGTAAATCGCTATGTAATTAAAAGTTGTGTGAAACATAAAATCTTAAATACAACCTTGTCAAAACATCTGAAACTAGTTAAAATCAATAAGTTTTGATTGATTTCATATCGATTTTCAATAATTTCATTGTTTTTCTAATGTTTTCAAACAGTTATTGATATTTACAAACTAGTGTTAAAAAGTAGTGAAAAAAGCTAGATTTTGTATGTAAATCGCTATGTAATTAAAAGTTGTGTATAACATAAAAACTTAAATAAAACTTTGTCAAAACTTCTGAAACTAGTTAAAATCAATAAGTTTTGATTGCTTTCATATCGATTTTCAATAATTTCATTGTTTTTCTAAAGTTTTCAAACAGTTATTGATATTTACAAACTAGCGTTAAAAAGTAGTCAAAACAGCTAGATTTTGCATGTAAATCGCTATGTAATTAAATGTTGTGTAAAACATAAAATCTTAAATATAACTTTGTCAAAACATCTGTAACAAGTTAAAATCAATAAGTTTTAACTCATTTCATATCGATTTTCAATAATTTCATTGTTTTTCTAATGTTTTCAAAGAGTTATTGATATTTACAAACTAGCGTTAAAAAGTAGTCAAAACAGCTAGATTTTGCATGTAAATCGCTATGTAATTTAAAGTTGTGTAAAACATAAAAACTTAAATAAAACTTTGTCAAAACTTCTGAAACAAGTTAAAATCAATAAGTTTTGATTGATTTCATATCGATTTTCAATAATTTCATTGTTTTTCTAAAGTTTTCAAACAGTTATTGATATTTACAAACTAGCGTTAAAAAGTAGTCAAAACAGCTAGATTTTGCATGTAAATCGGTATGTAATTAAATGTTGTGTAAAACATAAAATCTTAAATATAACTTTGTCAAAACTTCTGAAACAAGTTAAAATCAATAAGTTTTGATTCATTTCATATCGATTTTCAATAATTTCATTGTTTTTCTAAAGTTTTCAAACAGTTATTGATATTTACAAACTAGCGTTAAAAAGTAGTCAAAACAGCTAGATTTGGCATGTAAATCGCTATGTAATTAAAAGTTGTGTAAAAAATAAATGCTTAAATACAACCTTGTCAAATTTTCTGAAACTAGTTAAAATCAATAAGTTTTGATTGATTTCATATCGATTTTCAATAATTTCATTGTTTTTCTAATGTTTTCAAACAGTTATTGATATTTACAAACTAGTGTTAAAAAGTAGTGAAAAAAGCTAGATTTTGCATGTAAATCGCTATGTAATTAAAAGTTGTGTAAAACATAAAAACTTAAATAAAACTTTGTCAAAACTTCTGAAACTAGTTAAAATCAATAAGTTTTGATTGATTTCATATCGATTTTCAATAATTTCATTGTTTTTCTAATGTTTTCAAAGAGTTATTTACATTTACAATCTAGCGTTAAAAAGTAGTGAAAAAAGCTAGATTTTGCATGTAAGTCGCTATGTAATTAAAAGTTGTGTAAAACATAAAATCTTAAATAAAACTTTGTCAAAACTTCTGAAACAAGTTAAAATCAATAAGTTTTGATTTATTTCATATCGATTTTCAATAATTTCATTGTTTTTCTTAAGTTTTCAAACAGTTATTGATATTTACAAACTAGCGTTAAAAAGTAGTCAAAACAGCTAGATTTTACATGTAAATCGCTTTGTAATTAAATGTTGTGTAAAACATAAAATCTTAAATATAACTTTGTCAAAACTTCTGAAACAAGTTAAAATCAATAAGTTTTGATTCATTTCATATCGATTTTCAATAATTTCATTGTTTTTCTAAAGTTTTCAAACAGTTATTGATATTTACAAACTAGCGTTAAAAAGTAGTCAAAACAGCTAGATTTTGCATGTAAATCGATATGTAATTAAAAGTTGTGTAAAACATAAAAACTTAAATAAATCTTTGTCACAACTTCTGAAACTAGTTCAAATCAATAAATTTTGATTGATTTCATATCGATTTTCAATAATTTCATTGTTTTTCTAATGTTTTCAAAGAGTTATTTATATTTACAATCTAGCGTTAAAAAGTAGTGAAAAAACCTAGATTTTGCATGTAAGTCGCTATGTAATTAAAAGTTGTGTAAAACATAAAATCTTCAATAAAACTTTGTCAAAACTTCTGAAACAAGTTAAAATCCATAAGTTTTGATTTATTTCATATCGATTTTCAATAATTTCATTGTTTTTCTAATGTTTTCAAACAGTTATTGATATTTACAAACTAGCGTTAAAAAGTAGTCAAAACAGCTAGATTTTACATGTAAATCGCTATGTAATTAAATGTTATGTAAAACATAAAATCTTAAATATAACTTTGTCAAAACTTCTGAAACAAGTTAAAATCAATAAGTTTTGATTCATTTCATATCGATTTTCAATAATTTCATTGTTTATCTAAAGTTTTCAAACAGTTATTGATATTTACAAACTAGCGTTAAAAAGTAGTCAAAACAGCTAGATTTTGCATGTAAATCGCTATGTAATTAAAAGTTGTGTAAAACATAAAATCTTAAATAAAACTTTGTCAAATTTTCTGTAACTAGTTAAAATCAATAAGTTTTGATTGATTTCATATCGATTTTCAATAATTTCATTGTTTTTCTAATGTTTTCAAACAGTTATTGATATTTACAAACTAGTGTTAAAAAGTAGTGAAAAAAGCTAGATTTTGCATGTAAATCGCTATGTAATTAAAAGTTGTGTAAAACATAAAAACTTAAATAAAACTTTGTCAAAACTTCTGAAACTAGTTAAAATCAATAAGTTTTGATTGATTTCATATCGATTTTCAATAATTTCATTGTTTTTCTAATGTTTTCAAAGAGTTATTTATATTTACAATCTAGCGTTAAAAAGTAGTGAAAAAAGCTAGATTTTGCATGTAAGTCGCTATGTAATTAAAAGTTGTGTAAAACATAAAATCTTAAATAAAACTTTGTCAAAACTTCTGAAACAAGTTAAAATCAATAAGTTTTGATTTATTTCATATCGATTTTCAATAATTTCATTGTTTTTCTTAAGTTTTCAAACAGTTATTGATATTTACAAACTAGCGTTAAAAAGTAGTCAAAACTGCTAGATTTTACATGTAAATCGCTATGTAATTAAATGTTGTGTAAAATATAAAATCTTAAATATAACATTGTCAAAACGTCTGAAACAAGTTAAAATCAATAAGTTTTGATTCATTTCATATCGATTTTCAATAATTTCATTGTTTTTCTAAAGTTTTCAAATAGTTATTGATATTTACAAACTAGCGTTAAAAAGTAGTCAAAACAGCTAGATTTTGCATGTAAATCGATATGTAATTAAAAGTTGTGTAAAACATAAAAACTTAAATAAATCTTTGTCACAACTTCTGAAACTAGTTCAAATCAATAAATTTTGATTGATTTCATATCGATTTTCAATAATTTCATTGTTTTTCTAATGTTTTCAAAGAATTATTTATATTTACAATCTAGCGTTAAAAAGTAGTGATAAAAGCTAGATTTTGCATGTAAGTGGCTATGTAATTAAAAGTTGTGTAAAACATAAAATCTTAAATACAACCTTGTCAAATTTTCTGAAACTAGTTAAAATCAATAAGTTTTGATTGATTTCATATCGATTTTCAATAATTTCATTGTTTTTCTAATGTTTTCAAACAGTTATTGATATTTACAAACTAGTGTTAAAAAGTAGTGAAAAAAGCTAGATTTTGCATGTAAATCGCTATGTAATTAAAAGTTGTGTAAAACATAAAAACTTAAATAAAACTTTGTCAAAACTTCTGAAACTAGTTAAAATCAATAACTTTTGATTGATTTCATATCGATTTTCAATAATTTCATTGTTTTTCTAATGTTTTCAAAGAGTTATTTATATTTACAATCTAGCGTTAAAAAGTAGTGAAAAAAGCTAGATTTTGCATGTAAGTCGCTATGTAATTAAAAGTTGTGTAAAACATAAAATCTTAAATAAAACTTTGTCAAAACTTCTGAAACAAGTTAAAATCAATAAGTTTTGATTTATTTCATATCGATTTTAAATAATTTCATTTTTTTCTAATGTTTTCAAACAGTTATTGATATTTACAAACTAGTGTTAAAATGTAGTGAAAAAAGCTAGATTTTGCATGTAAGTCGCTATGTAATTAAAAGTTGTGTAAAACATAAAATCTTAAATATAACTTTGTCAAAACTTCTGAAACAAGTTAAAATCAATAAGTTTTGATTGATTTCATATCGATTTTCAATAATTTCATTGTTTTTCTAAAGTTTTCAACCAGTTATTGATATTTACAATCTATCGTTAAAAAGTAGTCAAAACAGCTAGATTTTGCATGTAAATCGCTATGTAATTAAAAGTTGTGTAAAACATAAAATCTTAAATAAAACTTTGTCAAAACTTCTGAAACTAGTTAAAATCAATAAGTTTTGATTGATTTCATATCGATTTTCAATAATTTCATTGTTTTTCTTATGTTTTCAAACAGTTATTTATATTTACAAACTAGTTTTAAAAAGTAGTGAAAAAAGCGAGATTTTGCATGTAAATCGCTATGTAATTAAAAGTTGTGTAAAACATAAAAACTTAAATAAAACTTTGTCAAAACTTCTGAAACTAGTTAAAATCAATAAGTTTTGCTTGATTTCATGTCGATTTTCAATAATTTCATTGTTTTTCTTATGTTTTCAAAGAGTTATTGATATTTACAAACTAGCGTTAAAAATTAGTGAAAAAGGCTAGATTTTACATGTAAATCGCTATGTAATTAAAAGTTGTGTAAAACATATAATCTTAAATATAACTTTGTCAAAACTTCTGAAACAAGTTAAAATCAATAAGTTTTGATTGATTTCATATCGATTTTCAATAATTTCATTGTTTTTCTAAAGTTTTCAAACAATTATTGATATTTACAAACTAGTATTAAAAAGTAGTGAAAACAGCTAGATTTTGCATGTAAATCGCTATGTAATTAAAAGTTGTGTAAAACATAAAATCTTAAATATAACTATGTCAAAACTTCTGAAACTAGTTAAAATCAATAAGTTTTGATTGATTTCATATCGATTTTCAATAATTTCATTGTTTTTCTAAAGTTTTCAAACAGGTATCGATATTTACAATCTAGCGTTAAAAAGTAGTCAAAACAACTAGATTTTGCATGTAAATCGCTATGTAATTTAAAGTTGTGTAAAACATAAAATCTTAAAAATAATTTGTCAAAACTTCTGAAACTAGTTAAAATCAATGAGTTTTGATTGATTTCATATCGATTTTCAATAATTTCATTGTTTTTTTAATGTTTTCAAACAGTTATTGATATTTACAAACTATTGTTAAAAAGTAGTGAAAAAAGCTAGATTTTGCATGTAAATCGCTATGTAATTAAAAGTTGTGTAAAACATTAAAACTTAAATAAAACTTTGTCAAAACTTCTGAAACTAGTTAAAATCAATAAGTTTTGATTGATTTCATATCGATTTTCAATAATTTCATTGTTTTTCTAATGTTTTCAAAGAGTTATTGATGTTTACAAACTAGCGTTAAAAAGTAGTGAAAAAAGCTAGATTTTGCATGTAAATCGCTATGTAATTAAAAGTTGTGTAAAACATAAAATCTTAAATATAACTTTGTCAAAACACCTGAAACAAGTTAAAATCAATAAGTTTTGATTGATTTCATATCGATTTTCAATAATTTCATTTTTTTTCTAATGTTTTCTAAGAGTTATTGATATTTACAATCTAGCGTTAAAAAGTAGTCAAAACACCTAGATTTTGCATGTAAATCGCTATGTAATTTAAAGTTGTGTAAAACATAAAATCTTAAATAAAACTTTGTCAAAACTTCTGAAACTAGTTAAAATCAATAAGTTTTGATTTATTTCATATCGATTTTCAATAATTTCATTGTTTTTCTAATGTTTTCAAACAGTTATTGATATTTACAAACTAGTGTTAAAAAGTAGTGAAAAAAGCTAGATTTTGCATGTAAATCGCTATGTAATTAAAAGTTGTGTAAAACATAAAAACTTAAATAAAACTTTATGAAAACTTCTGAAACTAGTTAAAATCAATAAGTTTTGATTGATTTCATATCGATTTTCAATAATTTCATTGTTTTTCTAATGTTTTCAAAGAGTTATTGATATTTACAATCTAGCGTTAAAAAGTAGTGAAAAAAGCTAGATTTTGCATGTAAATCGCTATGTAATTAAAAGTTGTGTAAAACATAAAATCTTAAATATAACTTTGTCAAAACTCCTGAAACAAGTTAAAATCAATAAGTTTTGATTGATTTCATATCGATTTTCAATAATTTCATTGTTTTTCTAAAGTTTTCAAAAAGTTATTGATATTTACAAACTAGCGTTAAAAAGTAGTCAAAACAACTAGATTTTGCATGTAAATCGCTATGTAATTAAAAGTTGTGTAAAACATAAAATCTTAAATAAAACTTTGTCAAAACTTCTGAAACTGGTTAAAATCAATAAGTTTTGATTGATTTCATATCGATTTTCAATAATTCATTGTTTTTCTAATGTTTTCAAACAGTTATTGATATTTACAAACTAGCGTTAAAAAGTAGTCAAAACAGCTAGATTTTGCATTTAAATCGCTATGTAATTAAAAGTTGTGTAAAACATAAAATCTTAAATAAAACTTTGTCAAAACTTCTGAAACTAGTTAAAATCAATAAGTTTTGATTTATTTCATATCGATTTTCAATAATTTCATTGTTATTCTTATGTTTTCAAAGAGTTATTGATATTTACATACTAACGTTAAAAAGTAGTGAAAAAAGCTAGATTTTGCATGTAAATCGCTATGTAATTAAAAGTTGTGTAAAACATAAAATCTTAAATATAACTTTGTCAAAACTTCTGAAACAAGTTAAAATCAATAAGTTTTGATTGTTTTCATATCGATTTACAATAATTTCATTGTTTTTCTAAAGTTTTCAAACAGTTATTGATATTTACAAACTAGCGTTAAAAAGTAGTCAAAACAGCTAGATTTTGCATGTAAATCGCTATGTAATTAAAAGTTGTGTAAAACATAAAATATTAAATACAACCTTGTCAAAACTTCTGAAACTAGTTAAAATCAATAAGTTTTGATTTATTTCATATCGATTTTCAATAATTTCATTGTTTTTCTAAAGTTTTCAAAGAGTTATTGATGTTTACAAACTAGCGTTAAAAAGTAGTGAAAAAAGCTAGATTTTGCATGTAAATCGCTATGTAATTAAAAGTTGTGTAAAACATAAAATCTTAAATATAACTATGTCAAAACTTCTGAAACTAGTTAAAATCAATAAGTTTTTATTGATTTCATATCGATTTTCAATAATTTCATTGTTTTTCTAAAGTTTTCAAACAGTTATTGATATTTACAATCTAGCGATAAAAAGTAGTCAAAACAACTAGATTTTGCATGTAAATCGCTATGTAATTTAAAGTTGTGTAAAACATAAAATCTTAAACATAACTTTGTCAAAACTTCTGAAACTAGTTAAAATCAATAAGTTTTGATTGATTTCATATCGATTTTCAATAATTTCATTGTTTTTTTAATGTTTTCAAACAGTTATTGATATTTACACACTAGCGTTAAAAAGTAGTCAAAACAGCTAGATTTTGCATGTAAATCGCTATGTAATTAAAAGTTGTGTAAAACATAAAATCTTAAATAAAACTTTGTCAAAACTTCTGAAACTAGTTAAAATCAATAAGTTTTGATTGATTTCATATCGATTTTCAATAATTTCATTGTTTTTCTAATGTTTTTAAAGAGTTATTTAAATTTACACACTAGCGTTAAAAAGTAGTCAAAACAGCTAGATTTTGCATGTAAATCGCTATGTAATTAAAAGTTGTGTAAAAAATAAACTCTTAAATATAACTTTGTCAAAATTTCTGATCAAGTTAAAATCAATAAGTTTTGATTGATTTCATATCGATTTTCAATAATTTCATTGTTTTCTAATGTTTTCAAAGAGTTATTGATATTTACAAACTAGCGTTAAAAATTAGTGAAAAAAGCTAGATTTTGCATGTAAATCGCTATGTAATTAAAAGTTGTGTAAAACATAAAATCTTAAATATAACTTTGTCAAAACTTCTGAAACAAGTTAAAATCAATAAGTTTTGATTGATTTCATATCGATTTTCAATAATTTCATTGTTTTTCTTATGTTTTCAAAGAGTTATTGATATTTACAAACTAGAGTTAAAAAGTTGTGAAAAAAGCTAGATTTTGCATGTAAATCGCTATGTAATTAAAAGTTGTGTAAAACATAAAAACTTAAATAAAACTTTGTCAAAACTTCTGAAACTAGTTAAAATCAATAAGTTCTGAATGATTTCATATCGATTTTCAATAATTTCATTGTTTTTCTAATGTTTTCAAAGAGTTATTGATATTTACAAACTAGCGTTAAAAAATAGTGAAAAAAGCTAGATTTTGCATGTAAATCGCTATGTAATTAAAAGTTGTGTAAAACATAAAATCTTAAATAAAACTTTGTCAAAACTTCGGAAACTAGTTAAAATCAATAAGTTTTGATTGTTTTCATATCGATTTTCAATAATTTCATTGTTTTTCTAATGTTTTCAAACAGTTATTGATATTTAAAAACTAGTGTTAAAAAGTAGTGAAAAAAGCTAGATTTTGCATGTAAATAGCTATGTAATTAAAAGTTGTGTAAAACATAAATCTTAAATATAACTTTGTCAAAACTTCTGAAACATGTTTAAATCAATAAGTTTTGATTGATTTCATATCGATTTTCAATGATTTCATTGTTTTTCTTATGTTTTCAAACAGTTATTGATATTTACAAACTAGTGTTAAAAAGTATTGAAAAAAGCTAGATTTTGCATGTAAATCGCTATGTAATTTAAAGTTGTGTAAAACATAAAATCTTAAATAAAACTTTGTCAAAACTTCTGAAACTAGTTAAAATCAATAAGTTTTGAAAGATTTCATAACGATTTTCAATAATTTCATTGTTTTTCTTATGTTTTCAAATAGTTATTTATATTTACAAACTAGCGTTAAAAAGTAGTGAAAAAAGCTAAATTTTGCATGTAAATCGCTATGTAATTAAAAGTTGTGTAAAACATAAAATCTTAAATATAACTTTGTCAAAACTTCTGAAACTAGTTAAAATCAATAAGTTTTGATTGATTGCATATCGATTTTCAATAATTTCATTGTTTTTCTAAGGTTTTCAAAGAGTTATTGATATTTACAAACTAGGGTTAAAAAGTAGTGAAAAAAGCTAGATTTTGCATGTAAATCGCTATGTAATTTAAAGTTGTGTAAAACATAAAATCTTAAATATAACTTTGTCAAAACTTCTGAGACATGTTAAAATCAATAAGTTTTGATTGATTTCATATCGATTTTCAATAATTTCATTATTTTTCTAATGTTTTCAAACAGTTATTGATATTTACAAACTAGCGTTAAAAAGTAGTCAAAACAGATTTTCCATGTAAATCGCTATGTAATTTAAAGATGTGTAAAACATAAAATCTAAATAAAACTTTCTCACAACTTCTGAAACTAGTTAAAATCAATAAGTTTTGATTGATTTCATATCGATTTTCAATAATTTCATTGTTTTTCTTATGTTTTCAAACAGTTATTGATATTTACAAACTAGTGTTAAAAAGTAGTGAAAAAAGCTAGATTTTGCATGTAAATCGCTATGTAATTAAAAGTTGTGTAAAACATAAAATCTTAAATATAACTTTGTCAAAACTTCTGAAACAAGTTAAAATCAATAAGTTTTGATTGATTTCATATCGATTTTCAATAATTTCATTGTTTTTCTTATGTTTTCAAACAGTTATTGATATTTACAAACTAGTGTTAAAAAGTAGTGAAAAAAGCTAGATTTTGCATGTAAATCGCTATGTAATTAAAAGTTGTGTAAAACATAAAAACTTAAATAAAACTTTGTCAAAACTTCGGAAACTAGTTAAAATCAATAAGTTTTGATTGATTTCATATCGATTTTCAATAATTTCATTGTTTTTCTAATGTTTTCAAACAGTTATTGATATTTAAAAACTAGTGTTAAAAAGTAGTGAAAAAAGCTAAATTTTGCATGTAAATCGCTATGTAATTAAAAGTTGTGTAAAACATAAATCTTAAATATAACTTTGTCAAAACTTCTGAAACATGTTTAAATCAATAAGTTTTGATTGATTTCATATCGATTTTCAATAATTTCATTGTTTTTCTTATGTTTTCAAACAGTTATTGATATTTACAAACTAGTGTTAAGAAGTATTGAAAAAAGCTAGATTTTGCATGTAAATCGCTATGTAATTTAAAGTTGTGTAAAACATAAAATCTTAAATAAAACTTTGTCAAAACTTCTGAAACTAGTTAAAATCAATAAGTTTTGGAAGATTTCATAACGATTTTCAATAATTTCATTGTTTTTCTTATGTTTTCAAATAGTTATTGATATTTACAAACTAGCGTTAAAAAGTAGTGAAAAAAGCTAGATTTTGCATGTAAATCGCTATGTAATTAAAAGTTGTGTAAAACATAAAATCTTAAATAAAACTTAGTAAAAACTTCTGAAACTAGTTAAAATCAATAAGTTTTGATTGATTTGAAATCGATTTTTAATAATTTCATTGTTTTTCTAATGTTTTCAAAGAGTTATTGATATTTACAAACTAGCGTTAAAAAGTAGTCAAAACAGCTAGATTTTGCATGTAAATCGCTATGTAATTAAAAGTTGTGTAAAACATAAAATCTTAAATATAACTTTGTCAAAACTTCTGAAACTAGTTAAAATCAATAAGTTTTGATTGATTTCATATCGATTTTTAATAATTCAATTGTTTTCTAAGGTTTTCAAACAGTTATTGATATTTACAAACTAGCGTTAAAAAGTAGTGAAAAAAGCTAGATATACATGTAAATCGCTATGTAATTAAATGTTCTGTAAAACATAAAAACTTAAATAAAACTATGTCAAAACATCTTAATCTAGTTATAATCAATAAGTTTTCATTGATTTCATATCGATTTTTAATAATTTCATTGTTTTTCTAAGTGTGACGGGTACACACCTGGCCCAGTGTCGAATCCTTTGGTTACGGCGCCAACTGTGACGTCGCTCCTCCTGGTCGCTCCTCCTGGTTCCAAGCGTGCCGCTCCAACCTCTTGGTTAGATGATCACCAGCCTCGCTTTTCCCAACCCGCTTCCAATACCTGGTTGCTAAAGCAACTGTACTGATCTCCGGTCTGTCTACCCACGCTGTGTTTAGATCTTAGACAGACGGGACCAGCAGGGATTGGGCCGTATGCAAGTTGAGTCCGACGGGGGTGGCAAAACACAAGTAAAAGAAAAAAAAAAACTCACGAGACAAAAAATTACTGATAAAAAAAAAATGCTGACAACCTTTTATATCTAATGTCCGTTACATAAAGAAAAATTTTTCTCATTCCCGACCCGCTCTGTGGACTATGGCACCAAGCTTCTATCATACAACTTAACGATTTCGAATTGTCTACTCTCTAGAATTGTGTATGTCGGAGTGTGGTTTAGTTCGACACTGGGGCTAATTTCTATCAATCATTCGCAGATGATTCTTCTCTTCGACTTGAGTTGTATTTCTTCACTTCGATCTGGTTGGGTCGAATTCTGTTCTCGGCTGGGCTTGATTTTAACTTCTTCTTCTTCTTCCGTCCAGTAACTCTTTGGCCTTGTCTTCGACTTGGCTGCAACTTCTCCGCGGCTTTCGAGTAATCTTTTTCTTCGTCGACTTAGATAGAACTTCTCTTGTCTTTGACTTGGGCCGGAAGGATTTCTTGTTTTCGAATTGGGCTGGAAGGATTTCTTGTTTTCGACTTGGGCTGGAAGGATTTCTTGTTTTCGACTTGGGCTGGAAGGATTTCTTGTTTTCGACCTGGGGTGGAAGGATTTCTTGTTTTCGACTTGGGCTGGAAGGATTTCTTGTTCTCGACTTGGGCTGGAAGGATTTCTTGTTTTCGACTTGGGCTGGAAGGATTTCTTGCCGCAACTCAGCCGCAACTCTCTGTCGTCCGAGGTGATCTCTTCTCGCTGCCGTCCGGGGCTGAACTCATTTTTTGTCGATTGGGGTCCTGCTTTTATTGACGCCGCAGCAAACCGGGGTGGGTCTGTCGGCGTCAGGGCTCTCTCGATAATCCCAAAAGTCGCATTAGTTCTGATTTCCCATTATCGCTATTATTTTCACCCCTACTTCCTCACAGTGCCTCTGGGGGGAAGACGCATACCCATCTCTCCCGGTCTCTCGTATGTCAGGTGACCGTTTTCGACCAATGGTTCTTGATCGAGCATTCTCCCTCCTCTTTCCGCATATCACGTGACCGCTTTCGGCTAATGAGACTGTGGTGGGACCCCTCCCGTCTCCAATCGGGGGTGGCTTACATCGTTCTTGTTCTAAAAAAACAAAATCTAATTTGGCCTTTTTCACACGTACGAAAAATGATAATCTTGGCTTTTTCTCACCTGGGTTCTGTCAAAACAGCCTGCCGCTAATTAGATGTGACGTCAGGAAAGAATATTGGCGCTATCTGTGAGCCGAGACAATCGTTTTCTTTCCTTCTTTGTTTTTGGTCAGACCTGATAGTCAAAAATCTTAATTATCTGAATTGAAAATGTCTCCACTTCATCATCGTGGGGTTCCAATTTTTAACAGGTCAGAATCTGTATACAGTTCCACCGGTCACCCCCCTCAACACAAAAAAACACCTTTCCTCCGATTAAAATTTCGTTTCCATTGTTCTAAAAAATCTTTATTGTTTCAGCCAACCTTTAACAAACTTCCATCCTACGCGGACATGGAATTAGTTCAAGTGCTTGACCTGATAATTTTGACACTTGTTAGGTGCTGGTCGTACGTGTGTGTTTTCGCTTACGACCTGGTTTCGTATTATGTTTCTGTCTTTCCTCTTCTTTTTGTTTTATTTTATTATCTCCAAACTCTATTTCTTCAACCAAATATAACAATTTCTATTTCCCTGGATTTCGGTCAGGTAATTTGACCTGATATATTTTGACACCTGTCTTGTCTTAGTTTAACTTAAGACCGGGTTTTGTAACATCCATTCCTCTTTCTCTTTTTTTTTATTATTTTTTTCTTCTCTTTGGATCGCCTAAATACAGTTAGAGAATTATTCTCAAAACTCAATTATTCTTCGTTTCTAAATAACTAACAACTGGTTAATAAACCGAATAAAAATTAAATCATATTTCTATGAATATCTCTTTTTAGTCTTTCTAAAAATGCAGGGTGCCACATAAGGTTTTCAAAGAGTTATTGATATTTACAAACTAGCGTTAAAAAGTAGTGAAAAAAGCTAGATTTTGCATGTAAATCGCTATGTAATTAAAAGTTGTGTAAAGCATAAAAACTTAAATAAAACTTTGACAAAACTTCTAAAACTAGTTAAAATCAATAAGTTTTGATTGATTTCATATCGAATTTCAATAATTTCATTGTTTTTCTAATGTTTTCAAACAGTTATTGATATTTACAAACTAGCGTTAAAAAGTAGTCAAAACAGCTAGATTTTGCATGTAAATCGCTATGTAATTAAAAGTTGTGTAAAACATAAAATCTTAAATATAACTTTGTCAAAACTTCTGAAACTAGTTAAAATCAATAACTTTTGATTGATTTCATATCGATTTTTAATAATTCAATGGTTTTTCTAAGGTTTTCAAACAGTTATTGATATTTACAAACTAGCGTTAAAAAGTAGTGAAAAAAGCTAGATTTACATGTAAATCGCTATGTAATTAAAAGTTCTGTAAAACATAAAAACTTAAATAAAACTATGTCAAAACATCTTAAACTAGTTAAAATCAATAAGTTTTCATTGATTTCATATCGATTTTTAATAATTTCATTGTTTTTCTAAGGTTTTCAAAGAGTTATTGATATTTACAAACTAGCGTTAAAAAGTAGTGAAAAAAGCTAGATTTTGCATGTAAATCGCTATGTAATTAAAAGTTGTGTAAAGCATAAAAACTTAAATAAAACTTTGTCAAAACTTCTGAAACTAGTTAAAATCAATAAGTTTTGATTGATTTCATATCGATTTTCAATAATTTCATTGTTTTTCTAATGTTTTCAAAGAGTTCTTGATATTTACAAACTAGCGTTAAAAAGTAGTCAAAACAGCTAGATTTTGCATGTAAATAGCTATGTAATCAATAAAAGTTGTGTAAAACATAAAATCTTAAATATAACTTTGTCAAAACTTCTGAAACTAGTTAAAATCAATAAGTTTTGATTGATTTCATATCGATTTTTAATAATTCATTTGTTTTTCTCAGGTTTTCAAACAGTTATTGATATTTACAAACTAGCGTTAAAAAGTAGTGAAAAAAGCTAGATTTACATGTAAATCGTTATGTAATTAAAAGTTGTGTAAAGCATAAAAACTTAAATAAAACTTTGTCAAAACTTCTAAAACTCGTTAAAATCAATAAGTTTTGATTGATTTCATATCGATTTTCAATAATTTCATTGTTTTTCTAATGTTTTCAAACAGTTATTGATATTTACAAACTAGCGTTAAAAAGTAGTCAAAACAGCTAGATTTTGCATGTAAATCGCTATGTAATTAAAGGTTGTGTAAAACATAAAATCTTAAATATAACTTTGTCAAAAACTTCTGAAACTAGTTAAAATCAATAAGTTTTGATTGATTTCATATCGATTTTTAATAATTCATTTGTTTTTCTTATGTTTTCAAACAGTTATTGATATTTACAAACTAGCTTTAAAAAGTAGTGAAAAAAGCTAGATATTGCATGTAAATCGCTATGTAATTAAAAGTTGTGTAAAACATAAAATCTTAAATAAAACTTTGTCAAAACATCTGAAACTAGTTAAAATCAATAAGTTTTGATTTATTTCATATCGATTTTCAATAATTTCATTGTTTTTCTAATGTTTTCAAAGAGTTATTGATATTTACAAACTAGCGTTAAAAAGTAGTCAAAACAGCTAGATTTTGCATGTAAATCGCTATGTAATTAAAAGTTGTGTAAAACATAAAATCTTAAATATAACTTTGTCAAAACTTCTGAAACTAGTTAAAATCAATAAGTTTTGATTGATTTCATATCGATTTTTAATAATTCAATTGTTTTTCTAAGGTTTTCAAACAGTTATTGATATTTACAAACAAGCGTTAAAAAGTAGTGAAAAAAGCTAGATTTACATGTAAATCGCTATGTAATTAAAAGTTCTGTAAAACATAAAAACTTAAATAAAACTATGTCAAAACATCTTAAACTAGTTAAAATCAATAAGTTTTCATTGATTTCATATCGATTTTTAATAATTTCATTGTTTTTCTAAGGTTTTCAAAGAGTTATTGATATTTACAAACTAGCGTTAAAAAGTAGTGAAAAAAGCTAGATTTTGCATGTAAATCGCTATGTAATTAAAAGTTGTGTAAAGCATAAAAACTTAAATAAAACTTTGTCAAAACTTCTGAAACTAGTTAAAATCAATAAGTTTTGATTGATTTCATATCGATTTTCAATAATTTCATTGTTTTTCTAATGTTTTCAAACAGTTATTGATATTTACAAACTAGCGTTAAAAAGTAGTCAAAACAGCTAGATTTTGCATGTAAATCGCTATGTAATTAAAAGTTGTGTAAAACATAAAATCTTAAATATAACTTTGTCAAAACTTCTGAAACTAGTTAAAATCAATAAGTTTTGATTGATTTCATATCGATTTTTAATAATTCATTTGTTTTTCTTATGTTTTCAAACAGTTATTGATATTTACAAACTAGCGTTAACTTAAAAAGTAGTGAAAAAAGCTAGATATTGCATGTAAATCGCTATGTAATTAAAGTTGTGTAAAACATCAAATCTTAAATAAAACTTTGTCAAAACATCTGAAACTAGTTAAAATCAATAAGTTTTGATTTATTTCATATCGATTTTCAATAATTTCATTGTTTTTCTAATGTTTCCAAAGAGTTATTGATATTTACAAACTAGCGTTAAAAAGTAGTCAAAACAGCTAGATTTGGCATGTAAATCGCTATGTAATTAAAAGTTGTGTAAAACATAAATCCTTAAATACAACCTTGTCAAATTTTCTGAAACTAGTTAAAATCAATAAGTTTTGATTGATTTCATATCGATTTTCAATAATTTCATTGTTTTTCTAATGTTTTCAAACAGTTATTGATATTTACAAACTAGTGTTAAAAAGTAGTGAAAAAAGCTAGATTTTGCATGTAAATCGCTATGTAATTAAAAGTTGTGTAAAACATAAAAACTTAAATAAAACTTTGTCAAATCTTCTGAAACTAGTTAAAATCAATAAGTTTTGATTGATTTCATATCGATTTTCAATAATTTCCTTGTTTTTCTAAAGTTTTCAAACAGTTATTGATATTTACATACTAGCGTTAAAAAGTAGTCAAAACAGCTAGATTTTGCATGTAAATCGCTATGTAATTAAAAGTTGTGTAAAACATAAAATCTTAAATAAAACTTTGTCAAAACTTCTGAAACTAGTTAAAATCAATAAGTTTTGATTGATTTCATATCGATTTTCAATAATTTCATTGTTTTTCTAATGTTTTCAAAGAGTTATTGATGTTTACAAACTAGCGTTAAAAAGTAGTGAAAAAAGCTAGATTTTGCATGTAAATCGCTATGTAATTAAAAGTTGTGTAAACATAAAATCTTAAATATAACTTTGTCAAAACTTCTGAAACTAGTTAAAATCAATAAGTTTTGATTGATTTCATATCGATTTTCAATAATTTCATTGATTTTCTAATGTTTTCAAAGAGGTATTGATATTTACAAACTAGCGTTAAAAAGTAGTCAAAACAGCTAGATTTTGCATGTAAATCGCTATGTAATTAAAAGTTGTGTAAAACATAAAATCTTAAATATAACTTTGTCAAAACTTCTGAAACAAGTTAAAATCAATAAGTTTTGATTGATTTCATATCGATTTTCAATAATTTCATTGTTTTTCTAATGTTTTCAAAGAGTTATTTATATTTACAATCTAGCGTTAAAAAGTAGTGAAAAAAGCTAGATTTTGCATGTAAGTCGCTATGTAATTAAAAGTTGTGTAAAACATAAAATCTTCAATAACACTTTGTCAAAACTTCTGAAACAAGTTAAAATCAATAAGTTTTGATTTATTTCATATCGATTTTCAATAATTTCATTGTTTTTCTTAAGTTTTCAAACAGTTATTGATATTTACAAACTAGCGTTAAAAAGTAGTCAAAACAGCTAGATTTTGCATGTAAATCGCTATGTAATTAAAAGTTGTGTAAAACATAAAATCTTAAATAAAACTTTGTCAAAACTTCTGAAACTAGTTAAAATCAATAAGTTTTGATTGATTTCATATCGATTTTCAATAATTTCATTGTTTTTCTAATGTTTTCAAAGAGTTATTGATGTTTACACACTAGCGTTAAAAAGTAGTGAAAAAAGCTAGATTTTGCATGTAAATCGCTATGTAATTAAAAGTTGTGTAAACATAAAATCTTAAATATAACTTTGTCAAAACTTCTGAAACTAGTTAAAATCAATAAGTTTTGATTGATTTCATATCGATTTTCAATAATTTCATTGATTTTCTAATGTTTTCAAAGAGTTATTGATATTTACAAACTAGCGTTAAAAAGTAGTCAAAACAGCTAGATTTTGCATGTAAGTCGCTATGTAATTAAAAGTTGTGTAAAACATAAAATCTTAAATATAACTTTGTCAAAACTTCTGAAACAAGTTAAAATCAATAAGTTTTGATTGATTTCATATCGATTTTCAATAATTTCATTATTTTTCTAATGTTTTCAAAGAGTTATTTATATTTACAATCTAGCGTTAAAAAGTAGTGAAAAAAGCTAGATTTTGCATGTAAGTCGCTATGTAATTAAAAGTTGTGTAAAACATAAAATCTTCAATAACACTTTGTCAAAACTTCTGAAACAAGTTAAAATCAATAAGTTTTGATTTATTTCATATCGATTTTCAATAATTTCATTGTTTTTCTTAAGTTTTCAAACAGTTATTGATATTTACAAACTAGCGTTAAAAAGTAGTCAAAACAGCTAGATTTTACATGTAAATCGCTATGTAATTAAATGTTTTGTAAAACATAAAATCTTAAATATAACTTTGTCAAAACTTCTGAAACAAGTTAAAATCAATAAGTTTTGATTGATTTCATATCGATTTTCAATAATTTCATTGTTTTTCTAAAGTTTTCAAACAGTTATTGATATTTACAAACTAGCGTTAAAAAGTAGTCAAAACAGCTAGATTTTGCATGTAAATCGCTATGTAATTAAAAGTTGTGTAAAACATAAAATCTTAAATACAACCTTGTCAAATTTTCTGAAACTAGTTAAAATCAATAAGTTTTGATTGATTTCATATCGATTTTCAATAATTTCATTGTTTTTCTAATGTTTTCAAAGAGTTATTGATATTTACAAACTAGTGTTAAAAAGTAGTGAAAAAAGCTAGATTTTGCATGTAAATCGCTATGTAATTAAAAGTTGTGTAAAACATAAAAACTTAAATAAAACTTTGTCAAAATTTCTGAAACTAGTTAAAATCAATAAGTTTTGATTGATTTCATATCGATTTTCAATAATTTCCTTGTTTTTCTAATGTTTTCAAAGAGTTATTTACATTTACAATCTAGCGTTAAAAAGTAGTAAAAAAGGCTAGATTTTGCATGTAAATCGCTATGTAATTAAAAGTTGTGTAAAACATAAAATCTTAAATAAAACTTTGTCAAAACTTCTGAAACAAGTTAAAATCAATAAGTTTTGATTTATTTCATATCGATTTTCAATAATTTCATTGTTTTTCTTAAGTTTTCAAACAGTTATTGATATTTACAAACTAGCGTTAAAAAGTAGTCAAAACAGCTAGATTTTGCATGTAAATCGATATGTAATTAAAAGTTGTGTAAAACATAAAAACTTAAATAAATCTTTGTCACAACTTCTGAAACTTGTTCAAATCAATAAATTTTGATTTATTTCATATCGATTTTCAATAATTTCATTGTTTTTCTTAAGTTTTCAAACAGTTATTGATATTTACAAACTAGCGTTAAAAAGTAGTCAAAACAGCTAGATTTTACATGTAAATCGCTATGTAATTAAATGTTTTGTAAAACATAAAATCTTAAATATAACTTTGTCAAAACTTCTGAAACAAGTTAAAATCAAAAAGTTTTGATTGATTTCATATCGATTTTCAATAATTTCATTGTTTTTCTAAAGTTTTCAAACAGTTATTGATATTTACAAACTAGCGTTAAAAAGTAGTCAAAACAGCTAGATTTTGCATGTAAATCGCTATGTAATTAAAAGTTGTGTAAAACATAAAATCTTAAATAAAACCTTGTCAAATTTTCTGAAACTAGTTAAAATCAATAAGTTTTGATTGATTTCATATCGATTTTCAATAATTTCATTGTTTTTCTAAAGTTTTCAAACAGTTATTGATACTACTAGCGTTAAAAAGTAGTCAAAACAGCTAGATTTTGCATGTAAATCGATATGTAATTAAAAGTTGTGTAAAACATAAAAACTTAAATAAATCTTTGTCACAACTTCTGAAACTAGTTCAAATCAATAAATTTTGATTGATTTCATATCGATTTTCAATAATTTCATTGTTTTTCTAATGTTTTCAAAGAATTATTTATATTTACAATCTAGCGTTAAAAAGTAGTGAAAAAAGCTAGATTTTGCATGTAAGTCGCTATGTAATTAAAAGTTGTGTAAAACATAAAATCTTAAATATAACTTTGTCAAAACTTCTGAAACAAGTTAAAATCAATAAGTTTTGATTGATTTCATATCGATTTTCAATAATTTCATTGTTTTTCTTAAGTTTTCAAACAGTTATTGATATTTACAATCTAGCGTTAAAAAGTAGTCAATACAGCTAGATTTTGCATGTAAATCGCTATGTAATTTAAAGTTGTGTAAAACATAAAATCTTAAATAAAACTTTGTCAAAACTTCTGAAACTAGTTAAAATCAATAAGTTTTGATTGATTTCATATCGATTTTCAATAATTTCATTTTTTTTTTATGTTTTCAAACAGTTATTGATATTTACAAACTAGTTTTAAAAAGTAGTGAAAAAAGCGAGATTTTGCATGTAAATCGCTATGTAATTAAAAGTTGTGTAAAACATAAAAACTTAAATAAAACTTTGTCAAAACTTCTGAAACTAGTTAAAATCAATAAGTTTTGATTGATTTCATATCGATTTTCAATAATTTCATTGTTTTTCTAATGTTTTCAAAGAGTTATTTATATTTACAATCTAGCGTTAAAAAGTAGTGAAAAAAGCGAGATTTTGCATGTAAGTCGCTATGTAATTAAAAGTTGTGTAAAACATAAAATATTAAATAAAACTTTGTCAAAACTTCTGAAACAAGTTACAATCAATAAGTTTTGATTTATTTCATATCGATTTTCAATAATTTCATTGTTTTTCTAATGTATTCAAACAGTTATTGATATTTACAAACTAGCGTTAAAAAGTAGTCAAAACAGCTAGATTTTACATGTAAATCGCTATGTAATTAAATGTTATGTAAAACATAAAATCTTAAATATAACTTTGTCAAAACTTCTGAAACAAGTTAAAATCAATAAGTTTTGATTCATTTCATATCGATTTTCAATAATTTCATTGTTTATCTAAAGTTTTCAAACAGTTATTGATATTTACAAACTAGCGTTAAAAATTAGTCAAAACAGCTAGATTTTGCATGTAAATCGCTATGTAATTAAAAGTTGTGTAAAACATAAAATCTTAAATACAACCTTGTCAAATTTTCTGAAACTAGTTAAAATCAATAAGTTTTGATTGATTTCATATCGATTTTCAATAATTTCATTGTTTTTCTAATGTTTTCAAACAGTTATTGATATTTACAATCTAGTGTTAAAAAGTAGTGAAAAAAGCTAGATTTTGCATGTAAATCGCTATGTAATTAAAAGTTGTGTAAAACATAAAAACTTAAATAAAACTTTGTCAAAACTTCTGAAACTAGTTAAAATCGATAAGTTTTGATTGATTTCATATCGATTTTCAATAATTTCATTGTTTTTCTAATGTTTTCAAAGAGTTATTTATATTTACAATCTAGCGTTAAAAAGTAGTGAAAATGCTAGATTTTGCATGTAAGTCGCTATGTAATTAAAAGTTGTGTAAAACATAAAATCTTAAATAAAACTTTGTCAAAACTTCTGAAACAAGTTAAAATCAATAAGTTTTGATTCATTTCATATCGATTTTCAATAATTTCATTGTTTTTCTAAAGTTTTCAAACAGTTATTGATATTTACAAACTAGCGTTAAAAAGTCGTCAAAACAGCTAGATTTTGCATGTAAATCGCTCTGTAATTAAAAGTTGTGAAAAACATAAAATCTTAAATAAAACTTTGTCAAATTTTCTGAAACTAGTTAAAATCAATAAGTTTTGATTGATTTCATATCGATTTTCAATAATTTCATTGTTTTTCTAATGTTTTCAAACAGTTATTGATATTTACAAACTAGTGTTAAAAAGTAGTGAAAAAAGCTAGATTTTGCATGTAAATCGCTATGTAATTAAAAGTTGTGTAAAACATAAAAACTTAAATAAAACTTTGTCAAAACTTCTGAAACTAGTTAAAATCAATAAGTTTTGATTGATTTCATATCGATTTTCAATAATTTCATTGTTTTTCTAATGTTTTCAAAGAGTTATTTATATTTACAATCTAGCGTTAAAAAGTAGTGAAAAAAGCTAGATTTTGCATGTAAGTCGCTATGTAATTAAAAGTTGTGTAAAACATAAAATCTTAAATAAATCTTTGTCAAAACTTCTGAAACAAGTTAAAATCAATAAGTTTTGATTTATTTCATATCGATTTTCAATAATTTCATTGTTTTTCTTAAGTTTTCAAACAGTTATTGATATTTACAAACTAGCGTTAAAAAGTAGTCAAAACAGCTAGATTTTACATGTAAATCGCTATGTAATTAAATGTTGTGTAAAATATAAAATCTTAAATATAACATTGTCAAAACGTCTGAAACAAGTTAAAATCAATAAGTTTTGATTCATTTCATATCGATTTTCAATAATTTCATTGTTTTTCTAAAGTTTACAAATAGTTATTGATATTTACAAACTAGCGTTAAAAAGTAGTCAAAACAGCTAGATTTTGCATGTAAATCGATATGTAATTAAAAGTTGTGTAAAACATAAAAACTTAAATAAATCTTTGTCACAACTTCTGAAACTAGTTCAAATCAATAAATTTTGATTGATTTCATATCGATTTTCAATAATTTCATTGTTTTTCTAATGTTTTCAAAGAATTATTTATATTTACAATCTAGCGTTAAAAAGTAGTGATAAAAGCTAGATTTTGCATGTAAGTCGCTATGTAATTAAAAGTTGTGTAAAACATAAAATCTTAAATATAACTTTGTCAAAACTTCTGAAACAAGTTAAAATCAATAAGTTTTGATTGATTTCATATCGATTTTCAATAATTTCATTGTTTTTCTAATGTTTTCAAAGAGTTATTGATATTTACAAACTAGCGTTAAAAAGTAGTCAATACAGCTAGATTTTGCATGTAAATCGCTATGTAATTTAAAGTTGTGTAAAACATAAAATCTTAAATAAAACTTTGTCAAAACTTCTGAAACTAGTTAAAATCAATAAGTTTTGATTGATTTCATATCGATTTTCAATAATTTCATTGTTTTTCTAATGTTTTCAAAGAGTTATTTATATTTACAATCTAGCGTTAAAAAGTAGTGAAAAAAGCTAGATTTTGCATGTAAGTCGCTATGTAATTAAAAGTTGTGTAAAACATAAAATCTTAAATAAAACTTTGTCAAAACTTCTGAAACAAGTTACAATCAATAAGTTTTGATTTATTTCATATCGATTTTCAATAATTTCATTGTTTTTCTTAAGTTTTCAAACAGTTATTGATATTTACAAACTAGCGTAAAAAAGTAGTCAAAACAGCTAGATTTTGCATGTAAATCGCTATGTAATTAAAAATTGTGTAAAACATAAAATCTTAAATACAACCTTGTCAAATTTTCTGAAACTAGTTAAAATCAATAAGTTTTGATTGATTTCATATGGATTTTCAATAATTTCATTGTTTTTCTAATGTTTTCAAACAGTTATTGATATTTACAAACTAGTGTTAAAAAGTAGTGAAAAAATCTAGATTTTGCATGTAAATCGCTATGTAATTAAAAGTTGTGTAAAACATAAAAACTTAAATAAAACTTTGTCAAAGCTTCTGAAACTAGTTAAAATCAATAAGTTTTGATTGATTTCATATCGATTTTCAATAATTTAATTGTTTTTCTAAAGTTTTCAAACAGTTATTGATATTTAAAAACTAGCGTTAAAAAGTAGTGAAAAAAGCTAGATTTTGCATGTAAGTCGCTATGTAATTAAAAGTTGTGTAAAACATAAAATCTTAAATAAAACTTTGTCAAAACTTCTGTAACGAGTTAAAATCAATAAGTTTTGATTCATTTCATATCGATTTTCAATAATTTCATTGTTTTTCTTAAGTTTTCAAACAGTTATTTATATTTACAAACTAGCGTTAAAAAGTAGTCAAAACAGCTAGATTTTACATGTAAATCGCTATGTAATTAAATGTTGTGTAAAACATAAAATCTTAAATATAACTTTGTCAAAACTTCTGAAACAAGTTAAAATCAATAAGTTTTGATTCATTTCATATCGATTTTCAATAATTTCATTGTTTTTCTAAAGTTTTCAAACAGTTATTGATATTTACAAACTAGCGTTAAAAAGTAGTCAAAACAGCTAGATTTTACATGTAAATCGCTATGTAATTAAAAGTTGTGTAAAACATAAAATCTTAAATACAACCTTGTCAAATTTTCTGAAACTAGTTAAAATCAATAAGTTTTGATTGATTTCATATCGATGTTCAATAATTTCATTGTTTTTCTTAAGTTTTCAAACAGTTATTGATATTTACAAACTAGCGTTAAAAAGTAGTCAAAACAGCTAGATTTTACATGTAAATCGCTATGTAATTAAATGTTGTGTAAAATATAAAATCTTAAATATAACATTGTCAAAACGTCTGAAACAAGTTAAAATCAATAAGTTTTGATTCATTTCATATCGATTTTCAATAATTTCATTGTTTTTCTAAAGTTTACAAATAGTTATTGATATTTACAAACTAGCGTTAAAAAGTAGTCAAAACAGCTAGATTTTGCATGTAAATCGATATGTAATTAAAAGTTGTGTAAAACATAAAAACTTAAATAAATCTTTGTCACAACTTCTGAAACTAGTTCAAATCAATAAATTTTGATTGATTTCATATCGATTTTCAATAATTTCATTGTTTTTCTAATGTTTTCAAAGAATTATTTATATTTACAATCTAGCGTTAAAAAGTAGTGATAAAAGCTAGATTTTGCATGTAAGTCGCTATGTAATTAAAAGTTGTGTAAAACATAAAATCTTAAATATAACTTTGTCAAAACTTCTGAAACAAGTTAAAATCAATAAGTTTTGATTGATTTCATATCGATTTTCAATAATTTCATTGTTTTTCTAATGTTTTCAAAGAGTTATTGATATTTACAAACTAGCGTTAAAAAGTAGTCAATACAGCTAGATTTTGCATGTAAATCGCTATGTAATTTAAAGTTGTGTAAAACATAAAATCTTAAATAAAACTTTGTCAAAACTTCTGAAACTAGTTAAAATCAATAAGTTTTGATTGATTTCATATCGATTTTCAATAATTTCATTGTTTTTCTAATGTTTTCAAAGAGTTATTTATATTTACAATCTAGCGTTAAAAAGTAGTGAAAAAAGCTAGATTTTGCATGTAAGTCGCTATGTAATTAAAAGTTGTGTAAAACATAAAATCTTAAATAAAACTTTGTCAAAACTTCTGAAACAAGTTACAATCAATAAGTTTTGATTTATTTCATATCGATTTTCAATAATTTCATTGTTTTTCTTAAGTTTTCAAACAGTTATTGATATTTACAAACTAGCGTAAAAAAGTAGTCAAAACAGCTAGATTTTGCATGTAAATCGCTATGTAATTAAAAATTGTGTAAAACATAAAATCTTAAATACAACCTTGTCAAATTTTCTGAAACTAGTTAAAATCAATAAGTTTTGATTGATTTCATATGGATTTTCAATAATTTCATTGTTTTTCTAATGTTTTCAAACAGTTATTGATATTTACAAACTAGTGTTAAAAAGTAGTGAAAAAATCTAGATTTTGCATGTAAATCGCTATGTAATTAAAAGTTGTGTAAAACATAAAAACTTAAATAAAACTTTGTCAAAGCTTCTGAAACTAGTTAAAATCAATAAGTTTTGATTGATTTCATATCGATTTTCAATAATTTAATTGTTTTTCTAAAGTTTTCAAACAGTTATTGATATTTAAAAACTAGCGTTAAAAAGTAGTGAAAAAAGCTAGATTTTGCATGTAAGTCGCTATGTAATTAAAAGTTGTGTAAAACATAAAATCTTAAATAAAACTTTGTCAAAACTTCTGTAACGAGTTAAAATCAATAAGTTTTGATTCATTTCATATCGATTTTCAATAATTTCATTGTTTTTCTTAAGTTTTCAAACAGTTATTTATATTTACAAACTAGCGTTAAAAAGTAGTCAAAACAGCTAGATTTTACATGTAAATCGCTATGTAATTAAATGTTGTGTAAAACATAAAATCTTAAATATAACTTTGTCAAAACTTCTGAAACAAGTTAAAATCAATAAGTTTTGATTCATTTCATATCGATTTTCAATAATTTCATTGTTTTTCTAAAGTTTTCAAACAGTTATTGATATTTACAAACTAGCGTTAAAAAGTAGTCAAAACAGCTAGATTTTACATGTAAATCGCTATGTAATTAAAAGTTGTGTAAAACATAAAATCTTAAATACAACCTTGTCAAATTTTCTGAAACTAGTTAAAATCAATAAGTTTTGATTGATTTCATATCGATGTTCAATAATTTCATTGTTTTTCTAATGTTTTCAAACAGTTATTGATATTTACAAACTTGTGTTAAAAAGTAGTGAAAAAAGCTAGATTTTGCATGTAAATCGCTATGTAATTAAAAGTTGTGTAAAACATAAAAACTTAAATAAAACTTTGTCAAAACTTCTGAAACTAGTTAAAATCAATAACTTTTGATTGATTTCATATCGATTTTCAATAATTTCATTGTTTTTCTAATGTTTTCAAAGAGTTATTTATATTTACAATCTAGCGTTAAAAAGTAGTGAAAAAAGCTAGATTTTGCATGTAAGTCGCTATGTAATTAAAAGTTGTGTAAAACATAAAATCTTAAATAAAACTTTGTCAAAACTTCTGAAACAAGTTAAAATCAATAAGTTTTGATTTATTTCATATCGATTTTAAATAATTTCATTTTTTTCTAATGTTTTCAAACAGTTATTGATATTTACAAACTAGTGTTAAAATGTAGTGAAAAAAGCTAGATTTTGCATGTAAGTCGCTATGTAATTAAAAGTTGTGTAAAACATAAAATCTTAAATATAACTTTGTCAAAACTTCTGAAACAAGTTAAAATCAATAAGTTTTGATTGATTTCATATCGATTTTCAATAATTTCATTGTTTTTCTAAAGTTTTCAACCAGTTATTGATATTTACAATCTATCGTTAAAAAGTAGTCAAAACAGCTAGATTATGCATGTAAATCGCTATGTAATTAAAAGTTGTGTAAAACATAAAATCTAAAATAAAACTTTGTCAAAACTTCTGAAACTAGTTAAAATCAATAAGTTTTGATTGATTTCATATCGATTTTCAATAATTTCATTGTTTTTCTTATGTTTTCAAACAGTTGTTTATATTTACAAACTAGTTTTAAAAAGTAGTGAAAAAAGCGAGATTTTGCATGTAAATCGCTATGTAATTAAAAGTTGTGTAAAACATAAAAACTTAAATAAAACTTTGTCAAAACTTCTGAAACTAGTTACAATCAATAAGTTTTGATTCATTTCATATCGATTTTCAATAATTTCATTGTTTTTCTAATGTTTTCAAACAGTTATTGATATTTACAAACTTGTGTTAAAAAGTAGTGAAAAAAGCTAGATTTTGCATGTAAATCGCTATGTAATTAAAAGTTGTGTAAAACATAAAAACTTAAATAAAACTTTGTCAAAACTTCTGAAACTAGTTAAAATCAATAACTTTTGATTGATTTCATATCGATTTTCAATAATTTCATTGTTTTTCTAATGTTTTCAAAGAGTTATTTATATTTACAATCTAGCGTTAAAAAGTAGTGAAAAAAGCTCGATTTTGCATGTAAGTCGCTATGTAATTAAAAGTTGTGTAAAACATAAAATCTTAAATAAAACTTTGTCAAAACTTCTGAAACAAGTTAAAATCAATAAGTTTTGATTTATTTCATATCGATTTTAAATAATTTCATTTTTTTCTAATGTTTTCAAACAGTTATTGATATTTACAAACTAGTGTTAAAATGTAGTGAAAAAAGCTAGATTTTGCATGTAAGTCGCTATGTAATTAAAAGTTGTGTAAAACATAAAATCTTAAATATAACTTTGTCAAAACTTCTGAAACAAGTTAAAATCAATAAGTTTTGATTGATTTCATATCGATTTTCAATAATTTCATTGTTTTTCTAAAGTTTTCAACCAGTTATTGATATTTACAATCTATCGTTAAAAAGTAGTCAAAACAGCTAGATTTTGCATGTAAATCGCTATGTAATTAAAAGTTGTGTAAAACATAAAATCTAAAATAAAACTTTGTCAAAACTTCTGAAACTAGTTAAAATCAATAAGTTTTGATTGATTTCATATCGATTTTCAATAATTTCATTGTTTTTCTTATGTTTTCAAACAGTTGTTTATATTTACAAACTAGTTTTAAAAAGTAGTGAAAAAAGCGAGATTTTGCATGTAAATCGCTATGTAATTAAAAGTTGTGTAAAACATAAAAACTTAAATAAAACTTTGTCAAAACTTCTGAAACTAGTTACAATCAATAAGTTTTGATTCATTTCATATCGATTTTCAATAATTTCATTGTTTTTCTAATGTTTTCAAACAGTTATTGATATTTACAAACTTGTGTTAAAAAGTAGTGAAAAAAGCTAGATTTTGCATGTAAATCGCTATGTAATTAAAAGTTGTGTAAAACATAAAAACTTAAATAAAACTTTGTCAAAACTTCTGAAACTAGTTAAAATCAATAACTTTTGATTGATTTCATATCGATTTTCAATAATTTCATTGTTTTTCTAATGTTTTCAAAGAGTTATTTATATTTACAATCTAGCGTTAAAAAGTAGTGAAAAAAGCTAGATTTTGCATGTAAGTCGCTATGTAATTAAAAGTTGTGTAAAACATAAAATCTTAAATAAAACTTTGTCAAAACTTCTGAAACAAGTTAAAATCAATAAGTTTTGATTTATTTCATATCGATTTTAAATAATTTCATTTTTTTCTAATGTTTTCAAACAGTTATTGATATTTACAAACTAGTGTTAAAATGTAGTGAAAAAAGCTAGATTTTGCATGTAAGTCGCTATGTAATTAAAAGTTGTGTAAAACATAAAATCTTAAATATAACTTTGTCAAAACTTCTGAAACAAGTTAAAATCAATAAGTTTTGATTGATTTCATATCGATTTTCAATAATTTCATTGTTTTTCTCATGTTTTCAAAGAGTTATTGATATTTACACACTAGCGTTAAAAATTAGTGAAAAAAGCTAGATTTTGCATGTAAATCGCTATGTAATTAAAAGTTGTGTAAAACATAAAATCTTAAATAAAACTTTGTCAAAACTTCTGAAACTAGTTAAAATCAATAAGTTTTGATTGATTTCATATCGATTTTCAATAATTTCATTGTTTTTCTAAAGATTTCAAACAGTTATTGATATTTACAAACTAGCGTTAAAAAGTAGTCAAAGCAGCTAGATTTTGCATGTAAATCGCTATGTAATTAAAAGTTGTGTAAAACATAAAATCTTAAATACAACCTTGTCAAAACTTCTGAAACTAGTTAAAATCAATAAGTTTTGATTGATTTCATATCGATTTTCAATAATTTCATTGTTTTTCTAAAGTTTTCAAACAGTTATTGATATTTACAAACTAGCGTTAAAAAGTAGTCAAAACAGCTAGATTTTGCATGTAAATCGCTATGTAATTAAATGTTGTGTAAAACATAAAATCTTAAATATAACTTTGTCAAAACTTCTGAAACATGTTAAAATCAATAAGTTTTGATTCATTTCATATCGATTTTCAATAATTTCATTGTTTTTCTTATGTTTTCAAAGAGTTATTGATATTTACAAACTAGCGTTAAAAATTAGTGAAAAAAGCTAGATTTTGCATGTAAATCGCTATGTAATTAAAAGTTGTGTAAAACATAAAATCTTAAATACAACCTTGTCAAATTATCTGAAACTAGTTAAAATCAAAAAGTTTTGATTTATTTCATATCGATTTTCAATAATTTCATTGTTTTTCTAAAGTTTTCAAACAGTTATTGATATTTAAAATCTATCGTTAAAAAGTAGTCAAAACAGCTAGATTTTGCATGTAAATCGCTATGTAATTAAAAGTTGTGTAAAACATAAAATCTTAAATAAAACTTTGTCAAAACATCTGAAACTAGTTAAAATCAATAAGTTTTGATTGATTTCATAGCGATTTTCAATAATTTCATTGTTTTTTTAATGTTTTCAAACATTTCTTGATATTTACAAACTAGTGTTAAAAAGTAGTGAAAAAAGTTAGATTTTGCATGTAAATCGCTATGTAATTAAAACTAGTGTAAAATATAAAAACTTAAATAAAACTTTGTCAAAACTTCTGAAACAATTTAAAATCAATAAGTTTTGATTGATTTCATATCGATTTTCAATAATTTCATTGTTTTTCTAAAGTTTTCAAACAGTTATTGATATTTACAAACTAGCGTTAAAAAGTAGTCAAAACAGCTAGATTTTGCATGTAAATCGCTATGTAATTAAAAGTTGTGTAAAACATAAAATCTTAAATACAACCTTGTCAAAACTTCTGAAACTAGTTAAAATCAATAAGTTATGATTGATTTTATATCGATTTTCAATAATTTCATTGTTTTTCTAATGTTTTCAAACATTTATTGATATTTACAAACTAGTGTTAAAAAGTAGTGAAAAAAGCTCGATTTTGCATGTAAATCGCTATGTAATTAAAAGTTGTGTAAAACATAAAAACTTAAATAAAACTTTGTCAAAACTTCTGAAACTAGTTAAAATCAATAAGTTTTGATTGATTTCATATCGATTTTCAATAATTTCATTGTTTTCTAAAGTTTTCAAACAGTTATTGATATTTAAAATCTATCGTTAAAAAGTAGTCAAAACAGCTAGATTTTGGATGTAAATCGCTATGTAATTAAAAGTTGTGTAAAACATAAAATCTTAAATACAACCTTGTCAAAACTTCTGAAACTAGTTAAAATCAATAAGTTTTGATTGATTTCATATCGATTTTCAATAATTTCATTGTTTTTCTAATGTTTTCAAACAGTTATTGATATTTACAAACTAGTGTTAAAAAGTATTGAAAAAAGCTAGATTTTGCATGTAAATCGCTATGTAATTTAAAGTTGTGTAAAACATAAAATCTTAAATAAAACTTTGTCAAAACTTCTGAAACTAGTTAAAATCAATAAGTTTTGAAAGATTTCATAACGATTTTCAATAATTTCATTGTTTTTCTTATGTTTTCAAATAGTTATTTATATTTACAAACTAGCGTTAAAAAGTAGTGAAAAAAGCTAGATTTTGCTTGTAAATCGCTATGTAATTAAAAGTTGTGTGAAACATAAAATCTTAAATACAACCTTGTCAAAACTTCTGAAACTAGTTAAAATCAATAAGTTTTGATTGATTTCATATCGATTTTCAATAATTTCATTGTTTTTCTAATGTTTTCAAACAGTTATTGATATTTACAAACTAGTGTTAAAAAGTAGCGAAAAAAACTAGATTTTGTATGTAAATCGCTATGTAATTAAAAGTTGTGTATAACATAAAAACTTAAATAAAACTTTGTCAAAACTTCTGAAACTAGTTAAAATCAATAAGTTTTGATTGCTTTCATATCGATTTTCAATAATTTCATTGTTTTTCTAAAGTTTTCAAACAGTTATTGATATTTACAAACTATCGTTAAAAAGTAGTCAAAACAGCTAGATTTTACATGTAAATCGCTATGTAATTAAATGTTGTGTAAAACATAAAATCTTAAATATAACTTTGTCAAAACTTCTGAAACAAGTTAAAATCAATAAGTTTTGATTCATTTCATATCGATTTTCAATAATTTCATTGTTTTTCTAAAGTTTTCAAACAGTTATTGATATTTACATACTAGCGTTAAAAAGTCGTCAAAAAAGCTAGATTTTGCATGTAAGTCGCTATGTAATTAAAAGTTGTGTAAAACATAAAATCTTAAATATAACTTTGTCAAAACTTCTGAAACAAGTTAAAATCAATAAGTTTTGATTGATTTCATATCGATTTTCAAAAATTTCATTGTTTTTCTAATGTTTTCAAAGAGGTATTGATATTTACAAACTAGCGTTAAAAAGTAGTCAATACAGCTAGATTTTGCATGTAAATCGCTATGTAATTTAAAGTTGTGTAAAACATAAAATCTTAAATAAAACTTTGTCAAAACTTCTGAAACTAGTTAAAATCAAAAAGTTTTGATTGATTTCATATCGATTTTCAATAATTTCATTGTTTTTCTTATGTTTTCAAACAGTTATTGATATTTACAAACTAGTTTTAAAAAGTAGTGAAAAAAGCGAGATTTTGCATGTAAATCGCTATGTAATTAAAAGTTGTGTAAAACATAAAATCTTAAATATAACTTTGTCAAAACTTCTGAAACAAGTTGAAATCAATAAGTTCTGATTGATTTCATATCGATTTTCAATAATTTCATTGTTTTTCTAATGTTTTCAAAGAGTTATTTATATTTACAATCTAGCGTTAAAAAGTAGTGAAAAAAGCTAGATTTTGCATGTAAGTCACTATGTAATTAAAAGTTGTGTAAAACATAAAATCTTCAATAAAACTTTGTCAAAACTTCTGAAACAAGTTAAAATCAATAAGTTTTGATTTATTTCATATCGATTTTCAATAATTTCATTGTTTTTCTAATGTTTTCAAACAGTTATTGATATTTACAAACTAGCGTTAAAAAGTAGTCAAAACAGCTAGATTTTACATGTAAATCGCTATGTAATTAAATGTTATGTAAAACATAAAATCTTAAATATAACTTTGTCAAAACTTCTGAAACAAGTTAAAATCAATAAGTTTTGATTCATTTCATATCGATTTTCAATAATTTCATTGTTTATCTAAAGTTTTCAAACAGTTATTGATATTTACAAACTAGCGTTAAAAATTAGTCAAAACAGCTAGATTTTGCATGTAAATCGCTATGTAATTAAAAGTTGTGTAAAACATAAAAACTTAAATAAAACTTTGTCAAAACTTCTGAAACTAGTTAAAATCGATAAGTTTTGATTGATTTCATATCGATTTTCAATAATTTCATTGTTTTTCTAATGTTTTCAAAGAGTTATTTATATTTACAATCTAGCGTTAAAAAGTAGTGAAAAAAGCTAGATTTTGCATGTAAGTCGCTATGTAATTAAAAGTTGTGTAAAACATAAAATCTTAAATAAAACTTTGTCAAAACTTCTGAAACAAGTTAAAATCAATAAGTTTTGATTTATTTCATATCGATTTTCAATAATTTCATTGTTTTTCTTAAGTTTTCAAACAGTTATTGATATTTACAAACTATCGTTAAAAAGTAGTCAAAACAGCTAGATTTTACATGTAAATCGCTATGTAATTAAATGTTGTGTAAAACATAAAATCTTAAATATAACTTTGTCAAAACTTCTGAAACAAGTTAAAATCAATAAGTTTTGATTCATTTCATATCGATTTTCAATAATTTCATTGTTTTTCTAAAGTTTTCAAACAGTTATTGATATTTACAAACTAGCGTTAAAAAGTCGTCAAAAAAGCTAGATTTTGCATGTAAATCGCTATGTAATTAAAAGTTGTGTAAAACATAAAAACTTAAATAAAACTTTGTCAAAACTTCTGAAACTAGTTAAAATCGATAAGTTTTGATTGATTTCATATCGATTTTCAATAATTTCATTGTTTTTCTAATGTTTTCAAAGAGTTATTTATATTTACAATCTAGCGTTAAAAAGTAGTGAAAAAAGCTAGATTTTGCATGTAAGTCGCTATGTAATTAAAAGTTGTGTAAAACATAAAATCTTAAATAAAACTTTGTCAAAACTTCTGAAACAAGTTAAAATCAATAAGTTTTGATTTATTTCATATCGATTTTCAATAATTTCATTGTTTTTCTTAAGTTTTCAAACAGTTATTGATATTTACAAACTATCGTTAAAAAGTAGTCAAAACAGCTAGATTTTACATGTAAATCGCTATGTAATTAAATGTTGTGTAAAACATAAAATCTTAAATATAACTTTGTCAAAACTTCTGAAACAAGTTAAAATCAATAAGTTTTGATTCATTTCATATCGATTTTCAATAATTTCATTGTTTTCTAAAGTTTTCAAACAGTTATTGATATTTACAAACTAGCGTTAAAAAGTCGTCAAAAAAGCTAGATTTTGCATGTAAATCGCTATGTAATTAAAAGTTGTGTAAAACATAAAAACTTAAATAAAACTTTGTCAAAACTTCTGAAACTAGTTAAAATCGATAAGTTTTGATTGATTTCATATCGATTTTCAATAATTTCATTGTTTTTCTAATGTTTTCAAAGAGTTATTTATATTTACAATCTAGCGTTAAAAAGTAGTGAAAAAAGCTAGATTTTGCATGTAAGTCGCTATGTAATTAAAAGTTGTGTAAAACATAAAATCTTAAATAAAACTTTGTCAAAACTTCTGAAACAAGTTAAAATCAATAAGTTTTGATTCATTTCATATCGATTTTCAATAATTTCATTGTTTTTCTAAAGTTTTCAAACAGTTATTGATATTTACAAACTAGCGTTAAAAAGTAGTCAAAACAGCTAGATTTTACATGTAAATCGCTATGTAATTAAAAGTTGTGTAAAACATAAAATCTTAAATACAACCTTGTCAAATTTTCTGAAACTAGTTAAAATCAATAAGTTTTGATTGATTTCATATCGATGTTCAATAATTTCATTGTTTTTCTTAAGTTTTCAAACAGTTATTGATATTTACAAACTAGCGTTAAAAAGTAGTCAAAACAGCTAGATTTTACATGTAAATCGCTATGTAATTAAATGTTGTGTAAAATATAA
This sequence comes from Acanthosepion lycidas, assembly GCA_963932145.1. Classification (NCBI taxonomy): domain Eukaryota; kingdom Metazoa; phylum Mollusca; class Cephalopoda; order Sepiida; family Sepiidae; genus Acanthosepion; species Acanthosepion lycidas. The sequence goes on from OZ010615.1 coordinate 54,975,585, forward strand.
AATCTTAAATATAACATTGTCAAAACGTCTGAAACAAGTTAAAATCAATAAGTTTTGATTCATTTCATATCGATTTTCAATAATTTCATTGTTTTTCTAAAGTTTACAAATAGTTATTGATATTTACAAACTAGCGTTAAAAAGTAGTCAAAACAGCTAGATTTTGCATGTAAATCGATATGTAATTAAAAGTTGTGTAAAACATAAAAACTTAAATAAATCTTTGTCACAACTTCTGAAACTAGTTCAAATCAATAAATTTTGATTGATTTCATATCGATTTTCAATAATTTCATTGTTTTTCTAATGTTTTCAAAGAATTATTTATATTTACAATCTAGCGTTAAAAAGTAGTGATAAAAGCTAGATTTTGCATGTAAGTCGCTATGTAATTAAAAGTTGTGTAAAACATAAAATCTTAAATATAACTTTGTCAAAACTTCTGAAACAAGTTAAAATCAATAAGTTTTGATTGATTTCATATCGATTTTCAATAATTTCATTGTTTTTCTAATGTTTTCAAAGAGTTATTGATATTTACAAACTAGCGTTAAAAAGTAGTCAATACAGCTAGATTTTGCATGTAAATCGCTATGTAATTTAAAGTTGTGTAAAACATAAAATCTTAAATAAAACTTTGTCAAAACTTCTGAAACTAGTTAAAATCAATAAGTTTTGATTGATTTCATATCGATTTTCAATAATTTCATTGTTTTTCTAATGTTTTCAAAGAGTTATTTATATTTACAATCTAGCGTTAAAAAGTAGTGAAAAAAGCTAGATTTTGCATGTAAGTCGCTATGTAATTAAAAGTTGTGTAAAACATAAAATCTTAAATAAAACTTTGTCAAAACTTCTGAAACAAGTTACAATCAATAAGTTTTGATTTATTTCATATCGATTTTCAATAATTTCATTGTTTTTCTTAAGTTTTCAAACAGTTATTGATATTTACAAACTAGCGTAAAAAAGTAGTCAAAACAGCTAGATTTTGCATGTAAATCGCTATGTAATTAAAAATTGTGTAAAACATAAAATCTTAAATACAACCTTGTCAAATTTTCTGAAACTAGTTAAAATCAATAAGTTTTGATTGATTTCATATGGATTTTCAATAATTTCATTGTTTTTCTAATGTTTTCAAACAGTTATTGATATTTACAAACTAGTGTTAAAAAGTAGTGAAAAAATCTAGATTTTGCATGTAAATCGCTATGTAATTAAAAGTTGTGTAAAACATAAAAACTTAAATAAAACTTTGTCAAAGCTTCTGAAACTAGTTAAAATCAATAAGTTTTGATTGATTTCATATCGATTTTCAATAATTTAATTGTTTTTCTAAAGTTTTCAAACAGTTATTGATATTTAAAAACTAGCGTTAAAAAGTAGTGAAAAAAGCTAGATTTTGCATGTAAGTCGCTATGTAATTAAAAGTTGTGTAAAACATAAAATCTTAAATAAAACTTTGTCAAAACTTCTGTAACGAGTTAAAATCAATAAGTTTTGATTCATTTCATATCGATTTTCAATAATTTCATTGTTTTTCTTAAGTTTTCAAACAGTTATTTATATTTACAAACTAGCGTTAAAAAGTAGTCAAAACAGCTAGATTTTACATGTAAATCGCTATGTAATTAAATGTTGTGTAAAACATAAAATCTTAAATATAACTTTGTCAAAACTTCTGAAACAAGTTAAAATCAATAAGTTTTGATTCATTTCATATCGATTTTCAATAATTTCATTGTTTTTCTAAAGTTTTCAAACAGTTATTGATATTTACAAACTAGCGTTAAAAAGTAGTCAAAACAGCTAGATTTTACATGTAAATCGCTATGTAATTAAAAGTTGTGTAAAACATAAAATCTTAAATACAACCTTGTCAAATTTTCTGAAACTAGTTAAAATCAATAAGTTTTGATTGATTTCATATCGATGTTCAATAATTTCATTGTTTTTCTAATGTTTTCAAACAGTTATTGATATTTACAAACTTGTGTTAAAAAGTAGTGAAAAAAGCTAGATTTTGCATGTAAATCGCTATGTAATTAAAAGTTGTGTAAAACATAAAAACTTAAATAAAACTTTGTCAAAACTTCTGAAACTAGTTAAAATCAATAACTTTTGATTGATTTCATATCGATTTTCAATAATTTCATTGTTTTTCTAATGTTTTCAAAGAGTTATTTATATTTACAATCTAGCGTTAAAAAGTAGTGAAAAAAGCTAGATTTTGCATGTAAGTCGCTATGTAATTAAAAGTTGTGTAAAACATAAAATCTTAAATAAAACTTTGTCAAAACTTCTGAAACAAGTTAAAATCAATAAGTTTTGATTTATTTCATATCGATTTTAAATAATTTCATTTTTTTCTAATGTTTTCAAACAGTTATTGATATTTACAAACTAGTGTTAAAATGTAGTGAAAAAAGCTAGATTTTGCATGTAAGTCGCTATGTAATTAAAAGTTGTGTAAAACATAAAATCTTAAATATAACTTTGTCAAAACTTCTGAAACAAGTTAAAATCAATAAGTTTTGATTGATTTCATATCGATTTTCAATAATTTCATTGTTTTTCTAAAGTTTTCAACCAGTTATTGATATTTACAATCTATCGTTAAAAAGTAGTCAAAACAGCTAGATTATGCATGTAAATCGCTATGTAATTAAAAGTTGTGTAAAACATAAAATCTAAAATAAAACTTTGTCAAAACTTCTGAAACTAGTTAAAATCAATAAGTTTTGATTGATTTCATATCGATTTTCAATAATTTCATTGTTTTTCTTATGTTTTCAAACAGTTGTTTATATTTACAAACTAGTTTTAAAAAGTAGTGAAAAAAGCGAGATTTTGCATGTAAATCGCTATGTAATTAAAAGTTGTGTAAAACATAAAAACTTAAATAAAACTTTGTCAAAACTTCTGAAACTAGTTACAATCAATAAGTTTTGATTCATTTCATATCGATTTTCAATAATTTCATTGTTTTTCTAATGTTTTCAAACAGTTATTGATATTTACAAACTTGTGTTAAAAAGTAGTGAAAAAAGCTAGATTTTGCATGTAAATCGCTATGTAATTAAAAGTTGTGTAAAACATAAAAACTTAAATAAAACTTTGTCAAAACTTCTGAAACTAGTTAAAATCAATAACTTTTGATTGATTTCATATCGATTTTCAATAATTTCATTGTTTTTCTAATGTTTTCAAAGAGTTATTTATATTTACAATCTAGCGTTAAAAAGTAGTGAAAAAAGCTCGATTTTGCATGTAAGTCGCTATGTAATTAAAAGTTGTGTAAAACATAAAATCTTAAATAAAACTTTGTCAAAACTTCTGAAACAAGTTAAAATCAATAAGTTTTGATTTATTTCATATCGATTTTAAATAATTTCATTTTTTTCTAATGTTTTCAAACAGTTATTGATATTTACAAACTAGTGTTAAAATGTAGTGAAAAAAGCTAGATTTTGCATGTAAGTCGCTATGTAATTAAAAGTTGTGTAAAACATAAAATCTTAAATATAACTTTGTCAAAACTTCTGAAACAAGTTAAAATCAATAAGTTTTGATTGATTTCATATCGATTTTCAATAATTTCATTGTTTTTCTAAAGTTTTCAACCAGTTATTGATATTTACAATCTATCGTTAAAAAGTAGTCAAAACAGCTAGATTTTGCATGTAAATCGCTATGTAATTAAAAGTTGTGTAAAACATAAAATCTAAAATAAAACTTTGTCAAAACTTCTGAAACTAGTTAAAATCAATAAGTTTTGATTGATTTCATATCGATTTTCAATAATTTCATTGTTTTTCTTATGTTTTCAAACAGTTGTTTATATTTACAAACTAGTTTTAAAAAGTAGTGAAAAAAGCGAGATTTTGCATGTAAATCGCTATGTAATTAAAAGTTGTGTAAAACATAAAAACTTAAATAAAACTTTGTCAAAACTTCTGAAACTAGTTACAATCAATAAGTTTTGATTCATTTCATATCGATTTTCAATAATTTCATTGTTTTTCTAATGTTTTCAAACAGTTATTGATATTTACAAACTTGTGTTAAAAAGTAGTGAAAAAAGCTAGATTTTGCATGTAAATCGCTATGTAATTAAAAGTTGTGTAAAACATAAAAACTTAAATAAAACTTTGTCAAAACTTCTGAAACTAGTTAAAATCAATAACTTTTGATTGATTTCATATCGATTTTCAATAATTTCATTGTTTTTCTAATGTTTTCAAAGAGTTATTTATATTTACAATCTAGCGTTAAAAAGTAGTGAAAAAAGCTAGATTTTGCATGTAAGTCGCTATGTAATTAAAAGTTGTGTAAAACATAAAATCTTAAATAAAACTTTGTCAAAACTTCTGAAACAAGTTAAAATCAATAAGTTTTGATTTATTTCATATCGATTTTAAATAATTTCATTTTTTTCTAATGTTTTCAAACAGTTATTGATATTTACAAACTAGTGTTAAAATGTAGTGAAAAAAGCTAGATTTTGCATGTAAGTCGCTATGTAATTAAAAGTTGTGTAAAACATAAAATCTTAAATATAACTTTGTCAAAACTTCTGAAACAAGTTAAAATCAATAAGTTTTGATTGATTTCATATCGATTTTCAATAATTTCATTGTTTTTCTCATGTTTTCAAAGAGTTATTGATATTTACACACTAGCGTTAAAAATTAGTGAAAAAAGCTAGATTTTGCATGTAAATCGCTATGTAATTAAAAGTTGTGTAAAACATAAAATCTTAAATAAAACTTTGTCAAAACTTCTGAAACTAGTTAAAATCAATAAGTTTTGATTGATTTCATATCGATTTTCAATAATTTCATTGTTTTTCTAAAGATTTCAAACAGTTATTGATATTTACAAACTAGCGTTAAAAAGTAGTCAAAGCAGCTAGATTTTGCATGTAAATCGCTATGTAATTAAAAGTTGTGTAAAACATAAAATCTTAAATACAACCTTGTCAAAACTTCTGAAACTAGTTAAAATCAATAAGTTTTGATTGATTTCATATCGATTTTCAATAATTTCATTGTTTTTCTAAAGTTTTCAAACAGTTATTGATATTTACAAACTAGCGTTAAAAAGTAGTCAAAACAGCTAGATTTTGCATGTAAATCGCTATGTAATTAAATGTTGTGTAAAACATAAAATCTTAAATATAACTTTGTCAAAACTTCTGAAACATGTTAAAATCAATAAGTTTTGATTCATTTCATATCGATTTTCAATAATTTCATTGTTTTTCTTATGTTTTCAAAGAGTTATTGATATTTACAAACTAGCGTTAAAAATTAGTGAAAAAAGCTAGATTTTGCATGTAAATCGCTATGTAATTAAAAGTTGTGTAAAACATAAAATCTTAAATACAACCTTGTCAAATTATCTGAAACTAGTTAAAATCAAAAAGTTTTGATTTATTTCATATCGATTTTCAATAATTTCATTGTTTTTCTAAAGTTTTCAAACAGTTATTGATATTTAAAATCTATCGTTAAAAAGTAGTCAAAACAGCTAGATTTTGCATGTAAATCGCTATGTAATTAAAAGTTGTGTAAAACATAAAATCTTAAATAAAACTTTGTCAAAACATCTGAAACTAGTTAAAATCAATAAGTTTTGATTGATTTCATAGCGATTTTCAATAATTTCATTGTTTTTTTAATGTTTTCAAACATTTCTTGATATTTACAAACTAGTGTTAAAAAGTAGTGAAAAAAGTTAGATTTTGCATGTAAATCGCTATGTAATTAAAACTAGTGTAAAATATAAAAACTTAAATAAAACTTTGTCAAAACTTCTGAAACAATTTAAAATCAATAAGTTTTGATTGATTTCATATCGATTTTCAATAATTTCATTGTTTTTCTAAAGTTTTCAAACAGTTATTGATATTTACAAACTAGCGTTAAAAAGTAGTCAAAACAGCTAGATTTTGCATGTAAATCGCTATGTAATTAAAAGTTGTGTAAAACATAAAATCTTAAATACAACCTTGTCAAAACTTCTGAAACTAGTTAAAATCAATAAGTTATGATTGATTTTATATCGATTTTCAATAATTTCATTGTTTTTCTAATGTTTTCAAACATTTATTGATATTTACAAACTAGTGTTAAAAAGTAGTGAAAAAAGCTCGATTTTGCATGTAAATCGCTATGTAATTAAAAGTTGTGTAAAACATAAAAACTTAAATAAAACTTTGTCAAAACTTCTGAAACTAGTTAAAATCAATAAGTTTTGATTGATTTCATATCGATTTTCAATAATTTCATTGTTTTCTAAAGTTTTCAAACAGTTATTGATATTTAAAATCTATCGTTAAAAAGTAGTCAAAACAGCTAGATTTTGGATGTAAATCGCTATGTAATTAAAAGTTGTGTAAAACATAAAATCTTAAATACAACCTTGTCAAAACTTCTGAAACTAGTTAAAATCAATAAGTTTTGATTGATTTCATATCGATTTTCAATAATTTCATTGTTTTTCTAATGTTTTCAAACAGTTATTGATATTTACAAACTAGTGTTAAAAAGTATTGAAAAAAGCTAGATTTTGCATGTAAATCGCTATGTAATTTAAAGTTGTGTAAAACATAAAATCTTAAATAAAACTTTGTCAAAACTTCTGAAACTAGTTAAAATCAATAAGTTTTGAAAGATTTCATAACGATTTTCAATAATTTCATTGTTTTTCTTATGTTTTCAAATAGTTATTTATATTTACAAACTAGCGTTAAAAAGTAGTGAAAAAAGCTAGATTTTGCTTGTAAATCGCTATGTAATTAAAAGTTGTGTGAAACATAAAATCTTAAATACAACCTTGTCAAAACTTCTGAAACTAGTTAAAATCAATAAGTTTTGATTGATTTCATATCGATTTTCAATAATTTCATTGTTTTTCTAATGTTTTCAAACAGTTATTGATATTTACAAACTAGTGTTAAAAAGTAGCGAAAAAAACTAGATTTTGTATGTAAATCGCTATGTAATTAAAAGTTGTGTATAACATAAAAACTTAAATAAAACTTTGTCAAAACTTCTGAAACTAGTTAAAATCAATAAGTTTTGATTGCTTTCATATCGATTTTCAATAATTTCATTGTTTTTCTAAAGTTTTCAAACAGTTATTGATATTTACAAACTATCGTTAAAAAGTAGTCAAAACAGCTAGATTTTACATGTAAATCGCTATGTAATTAAATGTTGTGTAAAACATAAAATCTTAAATATAACTTTGTCAAAACTTCTGAAACAAGTTAAAATCAATAAGTTTTGATTCATTTCATATCGATTTTCAATAATTTCATTGTTTTTCTAAAGTTTTCAAACAGTTATTGATATTTACATACTAGCGTTAAAAAGTCGTCAAAAAAGCTAGATTTTGCATGTAAGTCGCTATGTAATTAAAAGTTGTGTAAAACATAAAATCTTAAATATAACTTTGTCAAAACTTCTGAAACAAGTTAAAATCAATAAGTTTTGATTGATTTCATATCGATTTTCAAAAATTTCATTGTTTTTCTAATGTTTTCAAAGAGTTATTGATATTTACAAACTAGCGTTAAAAAGTAGTCAATACAGCTAGATTTTGCATGTAAATCGCTATGTAATTTAAAGTTGTGTAAAACATAAAATCTTAAATAAAACTTTGTCAAAACTTCTGAAACTAGTTAAAATCAAAAAGTTTTGATTGATTTCATATCGATTTTCAATAATTTCATTGTTTTTCTTATGTTTTCAAACAGTTATTGATATTTACAAACTAGTTTTAAAAAGTAGTGAAAAAAGCGAGATTTTGCATGTAAATCGCTATGTAATTAAAAGTTGTGTAAAACATAAAATCTTAAATATAACTTTGTCAAAACTTCTGAAACAAGTTGAAATCAATAAGTTCTGATTGATTTCATATCGATTTTCAATAATTTCATTGTTTTTCTAATGTTTTCAAAGAGTTATTTATATTTACAATCTAGCGTTAAAAAGTAGTGAAAAAAGCTAGATTTTGCATGTAAGTCACTATGTAATTAAAAGTTGTGTAAAACATAAAATCTTCAATAAAACTTTGTCAAAACTTCTGAAACAAGTTAAAATCAATAAGTTTTGATTTATTTCATATCGATTTTCAATAATTTCATTGTTTTTCTAATGTTTTCAAACAGTTATTGATATTTACAAACTAGCGTTAAAAAGTAGTCAAAACAGCTAGATTTTACATGTAAATCGCTATGTAATTAAATGTTATGTAAAACATAAAATCTTAAATATAACTTTGTCAAAACTTCTGAAACAAGTTAAAATCAATAAGTTTTGATTCATTTCATATCGATTTTCAATAATTTCATTGTTTATCTAAAGTTTTCAAACAGTTATTGATATTTACAAACTAGCGTTAAAAATTAGTCAAAACAGCTAGATTTTGCATGTAAATCGCTATGTAATTAAAAGTTGTGTAAAACATAAAAACTTAAATAAAACTTTGTCAAAACTTCTGAAACTAGTTAAAATCGATAAGTTTTGATTGATTTCATATCGATTTTCAATAATTTCATTGTTTTTCTAATGTTTTCAAAGAGTTATTTATATTTACAATCTAGCGTTAAAAAGTAGTGAAAAAAGCTAGATTTTGCATGTAAGTCGCTATGTAATTAAAAGTTGTGTAAAACATAAAATCTTAAATAAAACTTTGTCAAAACTTCTGAAACAAGTTAAAATCAATAAGTTTTGATTTATTTCATATCGATTTTCAATAATTTCATTGTTTTTCTTAAGTTTTCAAACAGTTATTGATATTTACAAACTATCGTTAAAAAGTAGTCAAAACAGCTAGATTTTACATGTAAATCGCTATGTAATTAAATGTTGTGTAAAACATAAAATCTTAAATATAACTTTGTCAAAACTTCTGAAACAAGTTAAAATCAATAAGTTTTGATTCATTTCATATCGATTTTCAATAATTTCATTGTTTTTCTAAAGTTTTCAAACAGTTATTGATATTTACAAACTAGCGTTAAAAAGTCGTCAAAAAAGCTAGATTTTGCATGTAAATCGCTATGTAATTAAAAGTTGTGTAAAACATAAAAACTTAAATAAAACTTTGTCAAAACTTCTGAAACTAGTTAAAATCGATAAGTTTTGATTGATTTCATATCGATTTTCAATAATTTCATTGTTTTTCTAATGTTTTCAAAGAGTTATTTATATTTACAATCTAGCGTTAAAAAGTAGTGAAAAAAGCTAGATTTTGCATGTAAGTCGCTATGTAATTAAAAGTTGTGTAAAACATAAAATCTTAAATAAAACTTTGTCAAAACTTCTGAAACAAGTTAAAATCAATAAGTTTTGATTTATTTCATATCGATTTTCAATAATTTCATTGTTTTTCTTAAGTTTTCAAACAGTTATTGATATTTACAAACTATCGTTAAAAAGTAGTCAAAACAGCTAGATTTTACATGTAAATCGCTATGTAATTAAATGTTGTGTAAAACATAAAATCTTAAATATAACTTTGTCAAAACTTCTGAAACAAGTTAAAATCAATAAGTTTTGATTCATTTCATATCGATTTTCAATAATTTCATTGTTTTCTAAAGTTTTCAAACAGTTATTGATATTTACAAACTAGCGTTAAAAAGTCGTCAAAAAAGCTAGATTTTGCATGTAAATCGCTATGTAATTAAAAGTTGTGTAAAACATAAAAACTTAAATAAAACTTTGTCAAAACTTCTGAAACTAGTTAAAATCGATAAGTTTTGATTGATTTCATATCGATTTTCAATAATTTCATTGTTTTTCTAATGTTTTCAAAGAGTTATTTATATTTACAATCTAGCGTTAAAAAGTAGTGAAAAAAGCTAGATTTTGCATGTAAGTCGCTATGTAATTAAAAGTTGTGTAAAACATAAAATCTTAAATAAAACTTTGTCAAAACTTCTGAAACAAGTTAAAATCAATAAGTTTTGATTTATTTCATATCGATTTTCAATAATTTCATTGTTTTTCTTAAGTTTTCAAACAGTTATTGATATTTACAAACTATCGTTAAAAAGTAGTCAAAACAGCTAGATTTTACATGTAAATCGCTATGTAATTAAATGTTGTGTAAAACATAAAATCTTAAATATAACTTTGTCAAAACTTCTGAAACAAGTTAAAATCAATAAGTTTTGATTCATTTCATATCGATTTTCAATAATTTCATTGTTTTTCTAAAGTTTTCAAACAGTTATTGATATTTACAAACTAGCGTTAAAAAGTCGTCAAAAAAGCTAGATTTTGCATGTAAATCGCTATGTAATTAAAAGTTGTGTAAAACATAAAATCTTAAATATAACTTTGTCAAAACTTCTGAAACAAGTTAAAATCAATAAGTTTTGATTGATTTCATATCGATTTTCAATAATTTCATTGTTTTTCTAATGTTTTCAAAGAGTTATTGATATTTACAAACTAGCGTTAAAAAGTAGTCAATACAGCTAGATTTTGCATGTAAATCGCTATGTAATTTATAGTTGTGTAAAACATAAAATCTTAAATAAAACTTTGTCAAAACTTCTGAAACTAGTTAAAATCAATAAGTTTTGATTGATTTCATATCGATTTTCAATAATTTCATTGTTTTTCTTATGTTTTCAAACAGTTATTGATATTTACAAACTAGTTTTAAAAAGTAGTGAAAAAAGCGAGATTTTGCATGTAAATCGCTATGTAATTAAAAGTTGTGTAAAACATAAAATCTTAAATATAACTTTGTCAAAACTTCTGAAACAAGTTAAAATCAATAAGTTCTGATTGATTTCATATCGATTTTCAATAATTTCATTGTTTTTCTAATGTTTTCAAAGAATTATTTATATTTACAATCTAGCGTTAAAAAGTAGTGAAAAAAGCTAGATTTTGCATGTAAGTCGCTATGTAATTAAAAGTTGTGTAAAACATAAAATCTTCAATAAAACTTTGTCAAAACTTCTGAAACAAGTTAAAATCAATAAGTTTTGATTTATTTCATATCGATTTTCAATAATTTCATTGTTTTTCTAATGTTTTCAAACAGTTATTGATATTTACAAACTAGCGTTAAAAAGTAGTCAAAACAGCTAGATTTTACATGTAAATCGCTATGTAATTAAATGTTATGTAAAACATAAAATCTTAAATATAACTTTTTCAAAACTTCTGAAACAAGTTAAAATCAATAAGTTTTGATTCATTTCATATCGATTTTCAATAATTTCATTGTTTATCTAAAGTTTTCAAACAGTTATTGATATTTACAAACTAGCGTTAAAAATTAGTCAAAACAGCTAGATTTTGCATGTAAATCGCTATGTAATTAAAAGTTGTGTAAAACATAAAATCTTAAATACAACCTTGTCAAATTTTCTGAAACTAGTTAAAATCAATAAGTTTTGATTGATTTCATATCGATTTTCAATAATTTCTTGTTTTTCTAATGTTTTCAAACAGTTATTGATATTTACAATCTAGTGTTAAAAAGTAGTGAAAAAAGCTAGATTTTGCATGTAAATCGCTATGTAATTAAAAGTTGTGTAAAACATAAAAACTTAAATAAAACTTTGTCAAAACTTCTGAAACTAGTTAAAATCGATAAGTTTTGATTGATTTCATATCGATTTTCAATAATTTCATTGTTTTTCTAATGTTTTCAAAGAGTTATTTATATTTACAATCTAGCGTTAAAAAGTAGTGAAAAAAGCTAGATTTTGCATGTAAGTCGCTATGTAATTAAAAGTTGTGTAAAACATAAAATCTTAAATAAAACTTTGTCAAAACTTCTGAAACAAGTTAAAATCAATAAGTTTTGATTTATTTCATATCGATTTTCAATAATTTCATTGTTTTTCTTAAGTTTTCAAACAGTTATTGATATTTACAAACTATCGTTAAAAAGTAGTCAAAACAGCTAGATTTTACATGTAAATCGCTATGTAATTAAATGTTGTGTAAAACATAAAATCTTAAATATAACTTTGTCAAAACTTCTGAAACAAGTTAAAATCAATAAGTTTTGATTCATTTCATATCGATTTTCAATAATTTCATTGTTTTTCTTAAGTTTTCAAACAGGTATTGATATTTACAAACTAGCGTTAAAAAGTCGTCAAAACAGCTAGATTTTGCATGTAAATCGCTATGTAATTAAAAGTTGTGTAAAACATAAAATCTTAAATAAAACTTTGTCAAATTTTCTGTAACTAGTTAAAATCAATAAGTTTTGATTGATTTCATATCGATTTTCAATAATTTCATTGTTTTTCTAATGTTTTCAAACAGTTATTGATATTTACAAACTAGTGTTAAAAAGTAGTGAAAAAAGCTAGATTTTGCATGTAAATCGCTATGTAATTAAAAGTTGTGTAAAACATAAAAACTTAAATAAAACTTTGTCAAAACTTCTGAAACTAGTTAAAATCAATAAGTTTTGATTGATTTCATATCGATTTTCAATAATTTCATTGTTTTTCTAATGTTTTCAAAGAGTTATTTATATTTACAATCTAGCGTTAAAAAGTAGTGAAAAAAGCTAGATTTTGCATGTAAGTCGCTATGTAATTAAAAGTTGTGTAAAACATAAAATCTTAAATAAAACTTTGTCAAAACTTCTGAAACAAGTTAAAATCAATAAGTTTTGATTTATTTCATATCGATTTTCAATAATTTCATTGTTTTTCTTAAGTTTTCAAACAGTTATTGATATTTACAAACTAGCGTTAAAAAGTAGTCAAAACAGCTAGATTTTACATGTAAATCGCTATGTAATTAAATGTTGTGTAAAATATAAAATCTTAAATATAACATTGTCAAAACGTCTGAAACAAGTTAAAATCAGTAAGTTTTGATGGATTTCATATCGATTTTCAATAATTTCATTGTTTTTCTAAAGTTTTCAAATAGTTATTGATATTTACAAACTAGCGTTAAAAAGTAGTCAAAACAGCTAGATTTTGCATGTAAATCGATATGTAATTAAAAGTTGTGTAAAACATAAAAACTTAAATAAATATTTGTCACAACTTCTGAAACTAGTTCAAATCAATAAATTTTGATTGATTTCATATCGATTTTCAATAATTTCATTGTTTTTCTAATGTTTTCAAAGAATTATTTATATTTACAATCTAGCGTTAAAAAGTAGTGATAAAAGCTAGATTTTGCATGTAAGTCGCTATGTAATTAAAAGTTGTGTAAAACATAAAATCTTAAATATAACTTTGTCAAAACTTCTGAAACAAGTTAAAATCAATAAGTTTTGATTGATTTCATATCGATTTTCAATAATTTCATTGTTTTTCTAATGTTTTCAAAGAGTTATTGATATTTACAAACTAGCGTTAAAAAGTAGTCAATACAGCTAGATTTTGCATGTAAATCGCTATGTAATTTAAAGTTGTGTAAAACATAAAATCTTAAATAAAACTTTGTCAAAACTTCTGAAACTAGTTAAAATCAATAAGTTTTGATTGATTTCATATCGATTTTCAATAATTTCATTGTTTTTCTAATGTTTTCAAAGAGTTATTTATATTTACAATCTAGCGTTAAAAAGTAGTGAAAAAAGCTAGATTTTGCATGTAAGTCGCTATGTAATTAAAAGTTGTGTAAAACATAAAATCTTAAATAAAACTTTGTCAAAACTTCTGAAACTAGTTAAAATCAATAAGTTTTGATTGATTTCATATCGATTTTCAATAATTTCATTGTTTTTCTAATGTTTTCAAACAGTTATTGATATTTACAAACTAGTGTTAAAAAGTATTGAAAAAAGCTAGATTTTGCATGTAAATCGCTATGTAATTTAAAGTTGTGTAAAACATAAAATCTTAAATAAAACTTTGTCAAAACTTCTGAAACTAGTTAAAATCAATAAGTTTTGAAAGATTTCATAACTATTTTCAATAATTTCATTGTTTTTCTTATGTTTTCAAATAGTTATTGATATTTACAAACTAGCGTTAAAAAGTCGTCAAAAAAGCTAGATTTTGCATGTAAGTCGCTATGTAATTAAAAGTTGTGTAAAACATAAAATCTTAAATATAACTTTGTCAAAACTTCTGAAACAAGTTAAAATCAATAAGTTTTGATTGATTTCATATCGATTTTCAATAATTTCATTGTTTTTCTAATGTTTTCAAAGAGTTATTGATATTTACAAACTAGCGTTAAAAAGTAGTCAATACAGCTAGATTTTGCATGTAAATCGCTATGTAATTTAAAGTTGTGTAAAACATAAAATCTTAAATAAAACTTTGTCAAAACTTCTGAAACTAGTTAAAATCAATAAGTTTTGATTGATTTCATATCGATTTTCAATAATTTCATTGTTTTTCTTATGTTTTCAAACAGTTATTGATATTTACAAACTAGTTTTAAAAAGTAGTGAAAAAAGCGAGATTTTGCATGTAAATCGCTATGTAATTAAAAGTTGTGTAAAACATAAAATCTTAAATATAACTTTGTCAAAACTTCTGAAACAAGTTGAAATCAATAAGTTCTGATTGATTTCATATCGATTTTCAATAATTTCATTGTTTTTCTAATGTTTTCAAAGAGTTATTTATATTTACAATCTAGCGTTAAAAAGTAGTGAAAAAAGCTAGATTTTGCATGTAAGTCACTATGTAATTAAAAGTTGTGTAAAACATAAAATCTTCAATAAAACTTTGTCAAAACTTCTGAAACAAGTTAAAATCAATAAGTTTTGATTCATTTCATATCGATTTTCAATAATTTCATTGTTTATCTAAAGTTTTCAAACAGTTATTGATATTTACAAACTAGCGTTAAAAATTAGTCAAAACAGCTTGATTTTGCATGTAAATCGCTATGTAATTAAAAGTTGTGTAAAACATAAAATCTTAAATACAACCTTGTCAAATTTTCTGAAACTAGTTAAAATCAATAAGTTTTGATTGATTTCATATCGATTTTCAATAATTTCTTGTTTTTCTAATGTTTTCAAACAGTTATTGATATTTACAATCTAGTGTTAAAAAGTAGTGAAAAAAGCTAGATTTTGCATGTAAATCGCTATGTAATTAAAAGTTGTGTAAAACATAAAAACTTAAATAAAACTTTGTCAAAACTTCTGAAACTAGTTAAAATCGATAAGTTTTGATTGATTTCATATCGATTTTCAATAATTTCATTGTTTTTCTAATGTTTTCAAAGAGTTATTTATATTTACAATCTAGCGTTAAAAAGTAGTGAAAAAAGCTAGATTTTGCATGTAAATCGCTATGTAATTAAAAGTTGTGTAAAACATAAAATCTTAAATAAAACTTTGTCAAAACTTCTGAAACAAGTTAAAATCAATAAGTTTTGATTTATTTCATATCGATTTTCAATAATTTCATTGTTTTTCTTAAGTTTTCAAACAGTTATTGATATTTACAAACTATCGTTAAAAAGTAGTCAAAACAGCTAGATTTTACATGTAAATCGCTATGTAATTAAATGTTGTGTAAAACATAAAATCTTAAATATAACTTTGTCAAAACTTCTGAAACAAGTTAAAATCAATAAGTTTTGATTCATTTCATATCGATTTTCAATAATTTCATTGTTTTTCTAAAGTTTTCAAACAGTTATTGATATTTACAAACTAGCGTTAAAAAGTCGTCAAAAAAGCTAGATTTTGCATGTAAATCGATATGTAATTAAAAGTTGTGTAAAACATAAAATCTTAAATATAACTTTGTCAAAACTTCTGAAACAAGTTAAAATCAATAAGTTTTGATTGATTTCATATCGATTTTCAATAATTTCATTGTTTTTCTAATGTTTTCAAAGAGTTATTGATATTTACAAACTAGCGTTAAAAAGTAGTCAATACAGCTAGATTTTGCATGTAAATCGCTATGTAATTTAAAGTTGTGTAAAACATAAAATCTTAAATAAAACTTTGTCAAAACTTCTGAAACTAGTTAAAATCAATAAGTTTTGATTGATTTCATATCGATTTTCAATAATTTCATTGTTTTTCTTATGTTTTCAAACAGTTATTGATATTTACAAACTAGTTTTAAAAAGTAGTGAAAAAAGCGAGATTTTGCATGTAAATCGCTATGTAATTAAAAGTTGTGTAAAACATAAAATCTTAAAAATAACTTTGTCAAAACTTCTGAAACAAGTTAAAATCAATAAGTTCTGATTGATTTCATATCGATTTTCAATAATTTCATTGTTTTTCTAATGTTTTCAAAGAATTATTTATATTTACAATCTAGCGTTAAAAAGTAGTGAAAAAAGCTAGATTTTGCATGTAAGTCGCTATGTAATTAAAAGTTGTGTAAAACATAAAATCTTCAATAAAACTTTGTCAAAACTTCTGAAACAAGTTAAAATCAATAAGTTTTGATTTATTTCATATCGATTTTCAATAATTTCATTGTTTTTCTAATGTTTTCAAACAGTTATTGATATTTACAAACTAGCGTTAAAAAGTAGTCAAAACAGCTAGATTTTACATGTAAATCGCTATGTAATTAAATGTTATGTAAAACATAAAATCTTAAATATAACTTTTTCAAAACTTCTGAAACAAGTTAAAATCAATAAGTTTTGATTCATTTCATATCGATTTTCAATAATTTCATTGTTTATCTAAAGTTTTCAAACAGTTATTGATATTTACAAACTAGCGTTTAAAATTAGTCAAAACAGCTAGATTTTGCATGTAAATCGCTATGTAATTAAAAGTTGTGTAAAACATAAAATCTTAAATACAACCTTGTCAAATTTTCTGAAACTAGTTAAAATCAATAAGTTTTGATTGATTTCATATCGATTTTCAATAATTTCTTGTTTTTCTAATGTTTTCAAACAGTTATTGATATTTACAATCTAGTGTTAAAAAGTAGTGAAAAAAGCTAGATTTTGCATGTAAATCGCTATGTAATTAAAAGTTGTGTAAAACATAAAAACTTAAATAAAACTTTGTCAAAACTTCTGAAACTAGTTAAAATCGATAAGTTTTGATTGATTTCATATCGATTTTCAATAATTTCATTGTTTTTCTAATGTTTTCAAAGAGTTATTTATATTTACAATCTAGCGTTAAAAAGTAGTGAAAAAAGCTAGATTTTGCATGTAAGTCGCTATGTAATTAAAAGTTGTGTAAAACATAAAATCTTAAATAAAACTTTGTCAAAACTTCTGAAACAAGTTAAAATCAATAAGTTTTGATTTATTTCATATCGATTTTCAATAATTTCATTGTTTTTCTTAAGTTTTCAAACAGTTATTGATATTTACAAACTATCGTTAAAAAGTAGTCAAAACAGCTAGATTTTACATGTAAATCGCTATGTAATTAAATGTTGTGTAAAACATAAAATCTTAAATATAACTTTGTCAAAACTTCTGAAACAAGTTAAAATCAATAAGTTTTGATTCATTTCATATCGATTTTCAATAATTTCATTGTTTTTCTAAAGTTTTCAAACAGGTATTGATATTTACAAACTAGCGTTAAAAAGTCGTCAAAACAGCTAGATTTTGCATGTAAATCGCTATGTAATTAAAAGTTGTGTAAAACATAAAATCTTAAATAAAACTTTGTCAAATTATTGTAACTAGTTAAAATCAATAAGTTTTGATTGATTTCATATCGATTTTCAATAATTTCATTGTTTTTCTAATGTTTTCAAACAGTTATTGATATTTACAAACTAGTGTTAAAAAGTAGTGAAAAAAGCTAGATTTTGCATGTAAATCGCTATGTAATTAAAAGTTGTGTAAAACATAAAAACTTAAATAAAACTTTGTCAAAACTTCTGAAACTAGTTAAAATCAATAAGTTTTGATTGATTTCATATCGATTTTCAATAATTTCATTGTTTTTCTAATGTTTTCAAAGAGTTATTTATATTTACAATCTAGCGTTAAAAAGTAGTGAAAAAAGCTAGATTTTGCATGTAAGTCGCTATGTAATTAAAAGTTGTGTAAAACATAAAATCTTAAATAAAACTTTGTCAAAACTTCTGAAACAAGTTAAAATCAATAAGTTTTGATTTATTTCATATCGATTTTCAATAATTTCATTGTTTTTCTTAAGTTTTCAAACAGTTATTGATATTTACAAACTAGCGTTAAAAAGTAGTCAAAACAGCTAGATTTTACATGTAAATC
Organism: Acanthosepion lycidas; assembly: GCA_963932145.1. Classification (NCBI taxonomy): domain Eukaryota; kingdom Metazoa; phylum Mollusca; class Cephalopoda; order Sepiida; family Sepiidae; genus Acanthosepion; species Acanthosepion lycidas. Next base: position 54,993,761 of record OZ010615.1, read on the forward strand.
GCTATGTAATTAAATGTTGTGTAAAATATAAAATCTTAAATATAACATTGTCAAAACGTCTGAAACAAGTTAAAATCAATAAGTTTTGATGGATTTCATATCGATTTTCAATAATTTCATTGTTTTTCTAAAGTTTTCAAATAGTTATTGATATTTACAAACTAGCGTTAAAAAGTAGTCAAAACAGCTAGATTTTGCATGTAAATCGATATGTAATTAAAAGTTGTGTAAAACATAAAAACTTAAATAAATATTTGTCACAACTTCTGAAACTAGTTCAAATCAATAAATTTTGATTGATTTCATATCGATTTTCAATAATTTCATTGTTTTTCTAATGTTTTCAAAGAATTATTTATATTTACAATCTAGCGTTAAAAAGTAGTGATAAAAGCTAGATTTTGCATGTAAGTCGCTATGTAATTAAAAGTTGTGTAAAACATAAAATCTTAAATATAACTTTGTCAAAACTTCTGAAACAAGTTAAAATCAATAAGTTTTGATTGATTTCATATCGATTTTCAATAATTTCATTGTTTTTCTAATGTTTTCAAAGAGTTATTGATATTTACAAACTAGCGTTAAAAAGTAGTCAATACAGCTAGATTTTGCATGTAAATCGCTATGTAATTTAAAGTTGTGTAAAACATAAAATCTTAAATAAAACTTTGTCAAAACTTCTGAAACTAGTTAAAATCAATAAGTTTTGATTGATTTCATATCGATTTTCAATAATTTCATTGTTTTTCTAATGTTTTCAAAGAGTTATTTATATTTACAATCTAGCGTTAAAAAGTAGTGAAAAAAGCTAGATTTTGCATGTAAGTCGCTATGTAATTAAAAGTTGTGTAAAACATAAAATCTTAAATACAACCTTGTCAAAACTTCTGAAACTAGTTAAAATCAATAAGTTTTGATTGATTTCATATCGATTTTCAATAATTTCGTTGTTTTTCTAATGTTTTCAAACAGTTATTGATATTTACACACTAGCGTTAAAAAGTAGTCAAAACAGCTAGATTTTGCATGTAAATCGCTATGTAATTAAAAGTTGTGTAAAACATAAAATATTAAATAAAACTTTGTCAAAACTTCTGAAACTAGTTAAAATCAATAAGTTTTGATTGATTTCATATCGATTTTCAATAATTTCATTGTTTTTCTAATGTTTTCAAAGAGTTATTGATATTTACAAACTAGCGTTAAAAAGTAGTGAAAAAAGCTAGATTTTGCATGTAAATCGCTATGTAATTAAAACTTGTGCAAAACATAAAAACTTAAATAAAACTTTGTCAAAACTTCTGAAACTAGTTAAAATCAATAAGTTTTGATTGATTTCATATCGATTTTCAATAATTTCATTGTTTTTCTAATGTTTTCAAAGAGTTATTGATAATTACAAACTAGCGTTAAAAAGTAGTGAAAAAAGCTAGATTTTGCATGTAAATCGCTATGTAATTAAATGTTGTGTAAAACATAAAATCTTAGATATGACTTTGTCAAAACTTCTGAAACAAGTTAAAATCAATAAGTTTTGATTGATTTCATATCGATTTTCAATAATTTCATTGTTTTTCTTATGTTTTCAAAGAGTTATTGATGTTTACAAACTAGCGTTAAAAAGTAGTGAAAAAAGCTAGATTTTGCATGTAAATCGCTATGTAATTAAAAGTTGTGTAAAACATAAAATCTTAAATATAACTATGTCAAAACTTCTGAAACTATTTAAAATCAATAAGTTTTTATTGATTTCATATCGATTTTCAATAATTTCATTGTTTTTCTAAAGTTTTCAAACAGTTATTGATATTTACAATCTAGCGTTAAAAAGTAGTCAAAACAACTAGATTTTGCATGTAAATCGCTACGTAATTTAAAGTTGTGTAAAACATAAAATCTTAAACATAACTTTGTCAAAACTTCTGAAACTAGTTAAAATCAATAAGTTTTGATTGATTTCATATCGATTTTCAATAATTTCATTGTTTTTTTAATGTTTTCAAACAGTTATTGATATTTACAAACTATTGTTAAAAAGTAGTGAAAAAAGCTAGATTTTGCATGTAAATCGCTATGTAATTAAAAGTTGTGTAAAACATAAAATCTTAAATAAAACTTTGTCAAAACTTCTAAAAACTAGTTAAAATCAATAAGTTTTGATTGATTTCATATTGATTTTCAATAATTTCATTGTTTTTTTAATGTTTTCAAACAGTTTTTGATATTTACAAACTAGTGTTAAAAAGTAGTGAAAAAAGCTAGATTTTGCATGTAAATCGCTATGTAATTAAAAGTTGTGTAAAACATAAAATCTTAAATATAACTTTGTCAAAACTTCTGAAACAAGTTAAAATCAATAAGTTTTGATTGATTTCATATCGATTTTCAATAATTTCATTGTTTTTCTAAAGTTTTCAAACAATTATTGATATTTACAAACTAGCGTTAAAAAGTAGTCAAAACTGCTAAATTTTGCATGTAAATCGCTATGTAATTAAAAGTTGTGTAAAACATAAAATCTTCAATAAAACTTTGTCAAAACTTCTGAAACAAGTTAAAATCAATAAGTTTTGATTGATTTCATATCGATTTTCAATAATTTCATTGTTTTTCAAAAGTTTTCAAACAGTTATTGATATTTACAATCTATCGTTAAAAAGTAGTCAAAACACCTAGATTTTGCATGTAAATCGCTATGTAATTAAAAGGTGTGTAAAACATAAAATCTTAAATAAAACTTTGTCAAAACTTCTGAAACTAGTTAAAATCAATAAGTTTTGATTGTTTTCATATCGATTTTCAATAATTTCATTGTTTTTCTAATGTTTTCAAAAAGTTATTGATATTTACAAACTAGCGTTAAAAAGTAGTGAAAAAAGCTAGATTTTGCATGTAAATCGCTATGTAATTAAAAGTTGTGTAAAACATATAAACTTAAATAAAACTTTGTCAAAACTTCTGAAACTAGTTAAAATCAATAAGTTTTGATTGATTTCATATCGATTTTCAATAATTTCATTGTTTTTCTAATGTTTTCAAAGAGTTATTTAAATTTACAAACTAGCGTTAAAAAGTAGTCAAAACAGCTAGATTTTGCATGTAAATCGCTATGTAATTAAAAGTTGTGTAAAACATAAAATCTTAAATAAAACTTTGACAAAACTTCTAAAAACTAGTTAAAATCTATAAGTTTTGATTGATTTCATATTGATTTTCAATAATTTCATTGTTTTTTTAATGTTTTCAAACAGTTATTGATATTTACAAACTAGTGATAAAAAGTAGTGAAAAAAGCTAGATTTTGCATGTAAATCGCTATGTAATTAAAAGTTGTGTAAAACATAAAATCTTAAATATAACTTTGTCAAAACTTCTGAAACAAGTTAAAATCAATAAGTTTTGATTGATTTCATATCGATTTTCAATAATTTCATTGTTTTTCTAAAGTTTTCAAACAATTATTGATATTTACAAACTAGCGTTAAAAAGTAGTCAAAACAGCTAGATTTTGCATGTAAATCGCTATGTAATTAAAAGTTGTGTAAAACATAAAATCTTCAATAAAACTTTGTCAAATCTTCTGAAACTAGTTAAAATCAATAAGTTTTGATAGTTTTCATATCGATTTTCAATAATTTCATTGTTTTTCTAATGTTTTCAAACAGTTATTGATATTTACACACTAGCGTTAAAAAGTAGTGAAAAAAGCTAGATTTTGCATGTAAATCGCTATGTAATTAAAAGTTGTGTAAAACATAAAATCTTAAATATAACTTTGTCAAAACTTCTGATCAAGTTAAAATCAATAAGTTTTGATTGTTTTCATATCGATTTTCAATAATTTCATTGTTTTTCTAATGTTTTCAAAGAGTTATTGATATTTACAAACTAGCGTTAGAAATTATTGAAAAAAGCTAGATTTTGCATGTAAATCGCTATGTAATTAAAAGTTGTGTAAAACATAAAATCTTAAATAAAACTTTGTCAAATCTTCTGAAACTAGTTAAAATCAATAAGTTTTGATTGATTTCATATCGATTTTCAATAATTTCATTGTTTTTCTAATGTTTTCAAAAACTTATTGATATTTACAAACTAGCGTTAAAAAGTAGTGAAAAAAGCTAGATTTTGCATGTAAATCGCTATGTAATTAAAAGTTGTTTAAACATATAAACTTAAATAAAACTTTGTCAAAACTTCTGAAACTAGTTAAAATCAATAAGTTTTGATTGATTTCATATCGATTTTCAATAATTTCATTGTTTTTCTAATGTTTTCAAAGAGTTATTTAAATTTACAAACTAGCGTTAAAAAGTAGACAAAACAGCTAGATTTTGCGTGTAAATCGCTATGTAATTAAAAGTTGTGTAAAACATAAAATCTTCAATAAAACTTTGTCAAATCTTCTGAAACTAGTTAAAATTAATAAGTTTTGATAGTTTTCATATCGATTTTCAATAATTTCATTGTTTTTCTAATGTTTTCAAACAGTTATTGATATTTACAAACTAGCGTTAAAAAGTAGTCAAAACAGATTTTGCATGTAAATCGCTATGTAATTTAAAGATGTGTAAAACATAAAATCTTAAATAAAACTTTGTCACAACTTCTGAAACTAGTTAAAATCAATAAGTTTTGATTGATTTCATATCGATTTTCAATAATTTCATTGTTTTCTAATGTTTTCAAAGAGTTATTGATATTTACAAACTAGCGTTAAAAATTAGTGAAAAAAGCTAGATTTTGCATGTAAATCGCTATGTAATTAAAAGTTGTGTAAAACATAAAATCTTAAATATAAATTTGTCAAAACTTCTGAAACAAGTTAAAATCAATAAGTTTTGATTGATTTCATATCGATTTTCAATAATTTCATTGTTTTTCTTATGTTTTCAAACAGTTATTGATATTTACAAACTAGTGTTAAAAAGTAGTGAAAAAAGCTAGATTTTGCATGTAAATCGCTATGTAATTAAAAGTTGTGTAAAACATAAAAACTTAAATAAAACTTTGTCAAAAATTCTGAAACTAGTTAAAATCAATAAGTTCTGAATGATTTCATATCGATTTTCAATAATTTCATTGTTTTTCTAATGTTTTCAAAGAGTTATTGATATTTACAAACTAGCGTTAAAAAATAGTGAAAAAAGCTAGATTTTGCATGTAAATCGCTATGTAATTAAAAGTTGTGTAAAACATAAAATCTTAAATAAAACTTTGTCAAAACTTCGGAAACTAGTTAAAATCAATAAGTTTTGATTGTTTTCATATCGATTTTCAATAATTTCATTGTTTTTCTAATGTTTTCAAACAGTTATTGATATTTAAAAACTAGTGATAAAAAGTAGTGAAAAAAGCTAGATTTTGCATGTAAATAGCTATGTAATTAAAAGTTGTGTAAAACATAAATCTTAAATATAACTTTGTCAAAACTTCTGAAACATGTTTAAATCAATAAGTTTTGATTGATTTCATATCGATTTTCAATAATTTCATTGTTTTTCTTATGTTTTCCAACAGTTATTGATATTTACAAACTAGTGTTAAAAAGTATTGAAAAAAGCTAGATTTTGCATGTAAATCGCTATGTAATTTAAAGTTGTGTAAAACATAAAATCTTAAATAAAACTTTGTCAAACCTTCTGAAACTAGTTAAAATCAATAAGTTTTGAAAGATTTCATAACGATTTTCAATAATTTCATTGTTTTTCTTATGTTTTCAAATAGTTATTTATATTTACAAACTAGCGTTAAAAAGTAGTGAAAAAAGCTAAATTTTGCATGTAAATCGCTATGTAATTAAAAGTTGTGTAAAACATAAAATCTTAAATAAAACTTTGTCAAAACTTCTGAAACTAGTTAAAATCAATAAGTTTTGATTGATTGCATATCGATTTTCAATAATTTCATGGTTTTTCTAAGGTTTTAAAAGAGTTATTGATATTTACAAACTAGGGTTAAAAAGTAGTGAAAAAAGCTAGATTTTGCATGTAAATAGCTATGTAATTTAAAGTTGTGTAAAACATAAAATCTTAAATATAACTTTGTCAAAACTTCTGAGACATGTTAAAATCAATAAGTTTTGATTGATTTCATATCGATTTTCAATAATTTCATTATTTTTCTAATGTTTTCAAACAGTTATTGATATTTACAAACTAGCGTTAAAAAGTAGTCAAAACAGATTTTCCATGTAAATCGCTATGTAATTTAAAGATGTGTAAAACATAAAATCTTAAATAAAACTTTGTCACAACTTCTGAAACTAGTTAAAATCAATAAGTTTTGATTGATTTCATATCGATTTTCAATAATTTCATTGTTTTTCTTATGTTTTCAAACAGTTATTGATATTTACAAACTAGTGTTAAAAAGTAGTGAAAAAAGCTAGATTTTGCATGTAAATCGCTATGTAATTAAAAGTTGTGTAAAACATAAAATCTTAAATATAACTTTGTCAAAACTTCTGAAACAAGTTAAAATCAATAAGTTTTGATTGATTTCATATCGATTTTCAATAATTTCATTGTTTTTCTTATGTTTTCAAACAGTTATTGATATTTACAAACTAGTGTTAAAAAGTAGTGAAAAAAGCTAGATTTTGCATGTAAATCGCTATGTAATTAAAAGTTGTGTAAAACATAAAAACTTAAATAAAACTTTGTCAAAACTTCTGAAACTAGTTAAAATCAATAAGTTCTGAATGATTTCATATCGATTTTCAATAATTTCATTGTTTTTCTAATGTTTTCAAAGAGTTATTGATATTTACAAACTAGCGTTAAAAAATTGTGAAAAAAGCTAGATTTTGCATGTAAATCGCTATGTAATTAAAAGTTGTGTAAAACATAAAATCTTAAATAAAACTTTGTCACAACTTCTGAAACTAGTTAAAATCAATAAGTTTTGATTGATTTCATATCGATTTTCAATAATTTCATTGTTTTCTAATGTTTTCAAAGAGTTATTGATATTTACAAACTAGCGTTAAAAATTAGTGAAAAAGCTAGATTTTGCATGTAAATCGCTATGTAATTAAAAGTTGTGTAATACATAAAATCTTAAATATAACTTTGTCAAAACTTCTGAAACAAGTTAAAATCAATAAGTTTTGATTGATTTCATATCGATTTTCAATAATTTCATTGTTTTTCTTATGTTTTCAAACAGTTATTGATATTTACAAACTAGTGTTAAAAAGTAGTGAAAAAAGCTAGATTTTGCATGTAAATCGCTAGGTAATTAAAAGTTGTGTAAAACATAAAAACTTAAATAAAACTTTGTCAAAAATTCTGAAACTAGTTAAAATCAATAAGTTCTGAATGATTTCATATCGATTTTCAATAATTTCATTGTTTTTCTAATGTTTTCAAAGAGTTATTGATATTTACAAACTAGCGTTAAAAAATAGTGAAAAAAGCTAGATTTTGCATGTAAATCGCTATGTAATTAAAAGTTGTGTAAAACATAAAATCTTAAATAAAACTTTGTCAAAACTTCGGAAACTAGTTAAAATCAATAAGTTTTGATTGTTTTCATATCGATTTTCAATAATTTCATTGTTTTTCTAATGTTTTCAAACAGTTATTGATATTTAAAAACTAGTGATAAAAAGTAGTGAAAAAAGCTAGATTTTGCATGTAAATAGCTATGTAATTAAAAGTTGTGTAAAACATAAATCTTAAATATAACTTTGTCAAAACTTCTGAAACAAGTTTAAATCAATAAGTTTTGATTGATTTCATATCGATTTTCAATAATTTCATTGTTTTTCTTATGTTTTCAAACAGTTATTGATATTTACAAACTAGTGTTAAAAAGTATTGAAAAAAGCTAGATTTTGCATGTAAATCGCTATGTAATTTAAAGTTGTGTAAAACATAAAATCTTAAATAAAACTTTGTCAAACCTTCTGAAACTAGTTAAAATCAATAAGTTTTGAAAGATTTCATAACGATTTTCAATAATTTCATTGTTTTTCTTATGTTTTCAAATAGTTATTTATATTTACAAACTAGCGTTAAAAAGTGGTGAAAAAAGCTAAATTTTGCATGTAAATCGCTATGTAATTAAAAGTTGTGTAAAACATAAAATCTTAAATAAAACTTTGTCAAAACTTCTGAAACTAGTTAAAATCAATAAGTTTTGATTGATTGCATATCGATTTTCAATAATTTCATTGTTTTTCTAAGGTTTTCAAAGAGTTATTGATATTTACAAACTAGGGTTAAAAAGTAGTGAAAAAAGCTAGATTTTGCATGTAAATCGCTATGTAATTTAAAGTTGTGTAAAACATAAAATCTTAAATATAACTTTGTCAAAACTTCTGAGACATGTTAAAATCAATAAGTTTTGATTGATTTCATATCGATTTTCAATAATTTCATTATTTTTCTAATGTTTTCAAACAGTTATTGATATTTACAAACTAGCGTTAAAAAGTAGTCAAAACAGATTTTCCATGTAAATCGCTATGTAATTTAAAGATGTGTAAAACATAAAATCTTAAATAAAACTTTGTCACAACTTCTGAAACTAGTTAAAATCAATAAGTTTTGATTGATTTCATATCGATTTTCAATAATTTCATTGTTTTTCTTATGTTTTCAAACAGTTATTGATATTTACAAACTAGTGTTAAAAAGTAGTGAAAAAAGGTAGATTTTGCATGTAAATCGCTATGTAATTAAAAGTTGTGTAAAACATAAAATCTTAAATATAACTTTGTCAAAACTTCTGAAACAAGTTAAAATCAATAAGTTTTGATTGATTTCATATCGATTTTCAATAATTTCATTGTTTTTCTTATGTTTTCAAACAGTTATTGATATTTACAAACTAGTGTTAAAAAGTAGTGAAAAAAGCTAGATTTTGCATGTAAATCGCTATGTAATTAAAAGTTGTGTAAAACATAAAAACTTAAATAAAACTTTGTCAAAACTTCTGAAACTAGTTAAAATCAATAAGTTCTGAATGATTTCATATCGATTTTCAATAATTTCATTGTTTTTCTAATGTTTTCAAAGAGTTATTGATATTTACAAACTAGCGTTAAAAAATTGTGAAAAAAGCTAGATTTTGCATGTAAATCGCTATGTAATTAAAAGTTGTGTAAAACATAAAATCTTAAATAAAACTTTGTCAAAACTTCGGAAACTAGTTAAAATCAATAAGTTTTGATTGATTTCATATCGATTTTCAATAATTTCATTGTTTTTCTAATGTTTTCAAACAGTTATTGATATTTAAAAACTAGTGTTAAAAAGTAGTGAAAAAAGCTAAATTTTGCATGTAAATCGCTATGTAATTAAAAGTTGTGTAAAACATAAATCTTAAATATAACTTTGTCAAAACTTCTGAAACATGTTTAAATCAATAAGTTTTGATTGATTTCATATCGATTTTCAATAATTTCATTGTTTTTCTTATGTTTTCAAACAGTTATTGATATTTACAAACTAGTGTTAAGAAGTATTGAAAAAAGCTAGATTTTGCATGTAAATCGCTATGTAATTTAAAGTTGTGTAAAACATAAAATCTTAAATAAAACTTTGTCAAAACTTCTGAAACTAGTTAAAATCAATAAGTTTTGAAAGATTTCATAACGATTTTCAATAATTTCATTGTTTTTCTTATGTTTTCAAATAGTTATTGATATTTACAAACTAGCGTTAAAAAGTAGTGAAAAAAGCTAGATTTTGCATGTAAATCGCTATGTAATTAAAAGTTGTGTAAAACATAAAATCTTAAATAAAACTTAGTAAAAACTTCTGAAACTAGTTAAAATCAATAAGTTTTGATTGATTTGAAATCGATTTTTAATAATTTCATTGTTTTTCTAATGTTTTCAAAGAGTTATTCATATTTACAAACTAGCGTTAAAAAGTAGTCAAAACATCTAGATTTTGCATGTAAATCGCTATGTAATTAAAAGTTGTGTAAAACATAAAATCTTAAATATAACTTTGTCAAAACTTCTGAAACTAGTTAAAATCAATAAGTTTTGATTGATTTCATATCGATTTTTAATAATTCAATTGTTTTCTAAGGTTTTCAAACAGTTATTGATATTTACAAACTAGCGTTAAAAAGTAGTGAAAAAAGCTAGATATACATGTAAATCGCTATGTAATTAAATGTTCTGTAAAACATAAAAACTTAAATAAAACTATGTCAAAACATCTTAATCTAGTTATAATCAATAAGTTTTCATTGATTTCATATCGATTTTTAATAATTTCATTGTTTTTCTAAGTGTGACGGGTACACACCTGGCCCAGGGTCGAATCCTTTGGTTACGGCGCCAACTGTGACGTCGCTCCTCCTGGTCGCTCCTCCTGGTTCCAAGCGTGCCGCTCCAACCTCTTGGTTAGATGATCACCAGCCTCGCTTTTCCCAACCCGCTTCCAATACCTGGTTGCTAAAGCAACTGTACTGATCTCCGGTCTGTCTACCCACGCTGTGTTTAGATCTTAGACAGACGGGACCAGCAGGGATTGGGCCGTATGCAAGTTGAGTCCGACGGGGGTGGCAAAACACAAGTAAAAGAAAAAAAAAAAACTCACGAGACAAAAAATTACTGATAAAAAAAAATGCTGACAACCTTTTATATCTAATGTCCGTTACATAAAGAAAAATTTTTCTCATTCCCGACCCGCTCTGTGGACTATGGCACCAAGCTTCTATCATACAACTTAACGATTTCGAATTGTCTACTCTCTAGAATTGTGTATGTCGGAGTGTGGTTTAGTTCGACACTGGGGCTAATTTCTATCAATCATTCGCAGATGATTCTTCTCTTCGACTTGAGTTGTATTTCTTCACTTCGATCTGGTTGGGTCGAATTCTGTTCTCGGCTGGGCTTGATTTTAACTTCTTCTTCTTCTTCCGTCCAGTAACTCTTTGGCCTTGTCTTCGACTTGGCTGCAACTTCTCCGCGGCTTTCGAGTAATCTTTTTCTTCGTCGACTTAGATAGAACTTCTCTTGTCTTTGACTTGGGCCGGAAGGATTTCTTGTTTTCGACTTGGGCTGGAAGGATTTCTTGTTTTCGACTTGGGCTGGAAGGATTTCTTGTTTTCGACCTGGGGTGGAAGGATTTCTTGTTTTCGACTTGGGCTGGAAGGATTTCTTGTTCTCGACTTGGGCTGGAAGGATTTCTTGTTTTCGACTTGGGCTGGAAGGATTTCTTGCCGCAACTCAGCCGCAACTCTCTGTCGTCCGAGGTGATCTCTTCTCGCTGCCGTCCGGGGCTGAACTCATTTTTTGTCGATTGGGGTCCTGCTTTTATTGACGCCGCAGCAAACCGGGGTGGGTCTGTCGGCGTCAGGGCTCTCTCGATAATCCCAAAAGTCGCATTAGTTCTGATTTCCCATTATCGCTATTATTTTCACCCCTACTTCCTCACAGTGCCTCTGGGGGGAAGACGCATACCCATCTCTCCCGGTCTCTCGTATGTCAGGTGACCGTTTTCGACCAATGGTTCTTGATCGAGCATTCTCCCTCCTCTTTCCGCATATCACGTGACCGCTTTCGGCTAATGAGACTGTGGTGGGACCCCTCCCGTCTCCAATCGGGCGTGGCTTACATCGTTCTTGTTCTAAAAAAACAAAATCTAATTTGGCCTTTTTCACACGTACGAAAAATGATAATCTTGGCTTTTTCTCACCTGGGTTCTGTCAAAACAGCCTGCCGCTAATTAGATGTGACGTCAGGAAAGAATATTGGCGCTATCTGTGAGCCGAGACAATCGTTTTCTTTCCTTCTTTGTTTTTGGTCAGACCTGATAGTCAAAAATCTTAATTATCTGAATTGAAAATGTCTCCACTTCATCATCGTGGGGTTCCAATTTTTAACAGGTCAGAATCTGTATACAGTTCCACCGGTCACCCCCCTCAACACAAAAAAACACCTTTCCTCCGATTAAAATTTCGTTTCCATTGTTCTAAAAAATCTTTATTGTTTCAGCCAACCTTTAACAAACTTCCATCCTACGCGGACATGGAATTAGTTCAAGTGCTTGACCTGATAATTTTGACACTTGTTAGGTGCTGGTCGTACGTGTGTGTTTTCGCTTACGACCTGGTTTCGTATTATGTTTCTGTCTTTCCTCTTGTTTTTGTTTTATTTTATTATCTCCAAACTCTATTTCTTCAACCAAATATAACAATTTCTATTTCCCTGGATTTCGGTCAGGTAATTTGACCTGATATATTTTGACACCTGTCTTGTCTTAGTTTAACTTAAGACCGGGTTTTGTAACATCCATTCCTCTTTCTCTTTTTTTTTATTATTTTTTTTCTTCTCTTTGGATCGCCTAAATACAGTTAGAGAATTATTCTCAAAACTCAATTATTCTTCGTTTCTAAATAACTAACAACTGGTTAATAAACCGAATAAAAATTAAATCATATTTCTATGAATATCTCTTTTTAGTCTTTCTAAAAATGCAGGGTGCCACATAAGGTTTTCAAAGAGTTATTGATATTTACAAACTAGCGTTAAAAAGTAGTGAAAAAAGCTAGATTTTGCATGTAAATCGCTATGTAATTAAAAGTTGTGTAAAGCATAAAAACTTAAATAAAACTTTGACAAAACTTCTAAAACTAGTTAAAATCAATAAGTTTTGATTGATTTCATATCGAATTTCAATAATTTCATTGTTTTTCTAATGTTTTCAAACAGTTATTGATATTTACAAACTAGCGTTAAAAAGTAGTCAAAACAGCTAGATTTTGCATGTAAATCGCTATGTAATTAAAAGTTGTGTAAAACATAAAATCTTAAATATAACTTTGTCAAAACTTCTGAAACTAGTTAAAATCAATAAGTTTTGATTGATTTCATATCGATTTTTAATAATTCAATTGTTTTTCTAAGGTTTTCAAACAGTTATTGATATTTACAAACTAGCGTTAAAAAGTAGTGAAAAAAGCTAGATTTACATGTAAATCGCTATGTAATTAAAAGTTATGTAAAACATAAAAACTTAAATAAAACTATGTCAAAACATCTTAAACTAGTTAAAATCAATAAGTTTTCATTGATTTCATATCGATTTTTAATAATTTCATTGTTTTTCTAAGGTTTTCAAAGAGTTATTGATATTTACAAACTAGCGTTAAAAAGTAGTGAAAAAAGCTAGATTTTGCATGTAAATCGCTATGTAATTAAAAGTTGTGTAAAGCATAAAAACTTAAATAAAACTTTGTCAAAACTTCTGAAACTAGTTAAAATCAATAAGTTTTGATTGATTTCATATCGATTTTCAATAATTTCATTGTTTTTCTAATGTTTTCAAAGAGTTCTTGATATTTACAAACTAGCGTTAAAAAGTAGTCAAAACAGCTAGATTTTGCATGTAAATCGCTATGTAATTAATAAAAGTTGTGTAAAACATAAAATCTTAAATATAACTTTGTCAAAACTTCTGAAACTAGTTAAAATCAATAAGTTTTGATTGATTTCATATCGATTTTTAATAATTCAATTGTTTTTCTAAGGTTTTCAAACAGTTATTGATATTTACAAACTAGCGTTAAAAAGTAGTGAAAAAAGCTAGATTTACATGTAAATCGTTATGTAATTAAAAGTTGTGTAAAGCATAAAAACTTAAATAAAACTTTATCAAAACTTCTGAAACTCGTTAAAATCAATAAGTTTTGATTGATTTCATATCGATTTTCAATAATTTCATTGTTTTTCTAATGTTTTCAAACAGTTATTGATATTTACAAACTAGCGTTAAAAAGTAGTCAAAACAGCTAGATTTTGCATGTAAATCGCTATGTAATTAAAGGTTGTGTAAAACATAAAATCTTAAATATAACTTTGTCAAAAACTTCTGAAACTAGTTAAAATCAATAAGTTTTGATTGATTTCATATCGATTTTTAATAATTCATTTGTTTTTCTTATGTTTTCAAACAGTTATTGATATTTACAAACTAGCGTTAAAAAGTAGTGAAAAAAGCTAGATATTGCATGTAAATCGCTATGTAATTAAAAGTTGTGTAAAACATAAAATCTTAAATAAAACTTTGTCAAAACATCTGAAACTAGTTAAAATCAATAAATTTTGATTGATTTCATATCGATTTTTAATAATTCAATTGTTTTTCTAAGGTTTTCAAACAGTTATTGATATTTACAAACTAGCGTTAAAAAGTAGTGAAAAAAGCTAGATTTACATGTAAATCGCTATGTAATTAAAAGTTCTGTAAAACATAAAAACTTAAATAAAACTATGTCAAAACATCTTAAACTAGTTAAAATCAATAAGTTTTCATTGATTTCATATCGATTTTTAATAATTTCATTGTTTTTCTAAGGTTTTCAAAGAGTTATTGATATTTACAAACTAGCGTTAAAAAGTAGTGAAAAAAGCTAGATTTTGCATGTAAATCGATATGTAATTAAAAGTTGTGTAAAGCATAAAAACTTAAATAAAACTTTGTCAAAACTTCTGAAACTAGTTAAAATCAATAAGTTTTGATTGATTTCATATCGATTTTCAATAATTTCATTGTTTTTCTAATGTTTCCAAAGAGTTATTGATATTTACAAACTAGCGTTAAAAAGTAGTCAAAACAGCTAGATTTTGCAAGTAAATCGCTATGTAATTAAAAGTTGTGTAAAACATAAAATCTTAAATATAACTTTGTCAAAACTTCTGAAACTAGTTAAAATCAATAAGTTTTGATTGATTTCATATCGATTTTTAATAATTCAATTGTTTTTCTAAGGTTTTCAAACAGTTATTGATATTTACAAACTAGCGTTAAAAAGTAGTGAAAAAAGCTAGATTTACATGTAAATCGCTATGTAATTAAAAGTTCTGTAAAACATAAAAACTTAAATAAAACTATGTCAAAACATCTTAAACTAGTTAAAATCAATAAGTTTTCATTGATTTCATATCGATTTTTAATAATTTCATTGTTTTTCTAAGGTTTTCAAAGAGTTATTGATATTTACAAACTAGCGTTAAAAAGTAGTGAAAAAAGCTGGATTTTTCATGTAAATCGCTATGTAAATAAAAGTTGTGTAAAACATAAAATCTTAAATATAACTTTGACAAACATCTGAAACTAGTTAAAATCAATAAGTTTTGATTGATTTCATATCGATTTTCAATAATTTCATTGTTTTTCTAATGTTTTCAAAGAGTTATTGATATTTACAAACTAGCGTTAAAAAGTAGTCAAAACAGCTAGATTTTGCATGTAAATCGCTATGTAATTAAAAGTTGTGTAAAACATAAAATCTTAAATATAACTTAGTAAAAACTTCTGAAACTAGTTAAAATCAATAAGTTTTGATTGATTTGAAATCGATTTTTAATAATTTCATTGTTTTTCTAATGTTTTCAAACAGTTATTGATATTTACAAACTAGCGTTAAAAAGTAGTCAAAACAGCTAGATTTTGCATGTAAATCGCTATGTAATTAAAAGTTGTGTAAAACATAAAATCTTAAATATAACTTTGTCAAAACTTCTGAAACTAGTTAAAATCAATAAGTTTTGATTGATTTCATATCGATTTTTAATAATTCAATTGTTTTTCTAAGGTTTTCAAACAGTTATTGATATTTACAAACTAGCGTTAAAAAGTAGTGAAAAAAGCTAGATTTACATGTAAATCGCTATGTAATTAAAAGTTCTGTAAAACATAAAAACTTAAATAAAACTATGTCAAAACATCTTAAACTAGTTAAAATCAATAAGTTTTCATTGATTTCATATCGATTTTTAATAATTTCATTGTTTTTCTAAGGTTTTCAAAGAGTTATTGATATTTACAAACTAGCGTTAAAAAGTAGTGAAAAAAGCTAGATTTTGCATGTAAATCGCTATGTAATTAAAAGTTGTGTAAGGCATAAAAACTTAAATAAAACTTTGTCAAAACTTCTGAAACTAGTTAAAATCAATAAGTTTTGATTGATTTCATATCGATTTTCAATAATTTCATTGTTTTTCTAATGTTTTCAAAGAGTTCTTGATATTTACAAACTAGCGTTAAAAAGTAGTCAAAACAGCTAGATTTTGCATGTAAATCGCTATGTAATTAATAAAAGTTGTGTAAAACATAAAATCTTAAATATAACTTTGTCAAAACTTCTGAAACTAGTTAAAATCAATAAGTTTTGATTGATTTCATATCGATTTTTAATAATTCAATTGTTTTTCTAAGGTTTTCAAACAGTTATTGATATTTACAAACTAGCGTTAAAAAGTAGTGAAAAAAGCTAGATTTACATGTAAATCGTTATGTAATTAAAAGTTGTGTAAAGCATAAAAACTTAAATAAAACTTTATCAAAACTTCTGAAACTCGTTAAAATCAATAAGTTTTGATTGATTTCATATCGATTTTCAATAATTTCATTGTTTTTCTAATGTTTTCAAACAGTTATTGATATTTACAAACTAGCGTTAAAAAGTAGTCAAAACAGCTAGATTTTGCATGTAAATCGCTATGTAATTAAAGGTTGTGTAAAACATAAAATCTTAAATATAACTTTGTCAAAAACTTCTGAAACTAGTTAAAATCAATAAGTTTTGATTGATTTCATATCGATTTTTAATAATTCATTTGTTTTTCTTATGTTTTCAAACAGTTATTGATATTTACAAACTAGCGTTAAAAAGTAGTGAAAAAAGCTAGATATTGCATGTAAATCGCTATGTAATTAAAAGTTGTGTAAAACATAAAATCTTAAATAAAACTTTGTCAAAACATCTGAAACTAGTTAAAATCAATAAATTTTGATTGATTTCATATCGATTTTTAATAATTCAATTGTTTTTCTAAGGTTTTCAAACAGTTATTGATATTTACAAACTAGCGTTAAAAAGTAGTGAAAAAAGCTAGATTTACATGTAAATCGCTATGTAATTAAAAGTTCTGTAAAACATAAAAACTTAAATAAAACTATGTCAAAACATCTTAAACTAGTTAAAATCAATAAGTTTTCATTGATTTCATATCGATTTTTAATAATTTCATTGTTTTTCTAAGGTTTTCAAAGAGTTATTGATATTTACAAACTAGCGTTAAAAAGTAGTGAAAAAAGCTAGATTTTGCATGTAAATCGATATGTAATTAAAAGTTGTGTAAAGCATAAAAACTTAAATAAAACTTTGTCAAAACTTCTGAAACTAGTTAAAATCAATAAGTTTTGATTGATTTCATATCGATTTTCAATAATTTCATTGTTTTTCTAATGTTTCCAAAGAGTTATTGATATTTACAAACTAGCGTTAAAAAGTAGTCAAAACAGCTAGATTTTGCAAGTAAATCGCTATGTAATTAAAAGTTGTGTAAAACATAAAATCTTAAATATAACTTTGTCAAAACTTCTGAAACTAGTTAAAATCAATAAGTTTTGATTGATTTCATATCGATTTTTAATAATTCAATTGTTTTTCTAAGGTTTTCAAACAGTTATTGATATTTACAAACTAGCGTTAAAAAGTAGTGAAAAAAGCTAGATTTACATGTAAATCGCTATGTAATTAAAAGTTCTGTAAAACATAAAAACTTAAATAAAACTATGTCAAAACATCTTAAACTAGTTAAAATCAATAAGTTTTCATTGATTTCATATCGATTTTTAATAATTTCATTGTTTTTCTAAGGTTTTCAAAGAGTTATTGATATTTACAAACTAGCGTTAAAAAGTAGTGAAAAAAGCTGGATTTTTCATGTAAATCGCTATGTAAATAAAAGTTGTGTAAAACATAAAATCTTAAATATAACTTTGACAAACATCTGAAACTAGTTAAAATCAATAAGTTTTGATTGATTTCATATCGATTTTCAATAATTTCATTGTTTTTCTAATGTTTTCAAACAGTTATTGATATTTACAAACTAGCGTTAAAAAGTAGTCAAAACAGCTAGATTTTGCATGTAAATCGCTATGTAATTAAAAGTTGTGTAAAACATAAAATCTTAAATATAACTTTGTCAAAACTTCTGAAACTAGTTAAAATCAATAAGTTTTGATTGATTTCATATCGATTTTTAATAATTCAATTGTTTTTCTAAGGTTTTCAAACACTTATTGATATTTACAAACTAGCGTTAAAAAGTAGTCAAAACAGCTAGATTTTGCATGTAAGTCGCTATGTAATTAAAAGTTGTGTAAAGCATAAAATCTTAAATATAACTTTGTCAAAACTTCTGAAACAAGTTAAAATCAATAAGTTTTGATTGATTTCATATCGATTTTCAATAATTTCATTGTTTTTCTAATGTTTTCAAAGAGTTATTTATATTTACAATCTAGCGTTAAAAAGTAGTGAAAAAAGCTAGATTTTGCATGTAAGTCGCTATGTAATTAAAAGTTGTGTAAAGCATAAAAACTTAAATAAAACTTTGTCAAAACTTCTGAAACTCGTTAAAATCAATAAGTTTTGATTGATTTCATATCGATTTTCAATAATTTCATTGTTTTTCTTAAGTTTTCAAACAGTTATTGATATTTACAAACTAGCGTTAAAAAGTAGTCAAAACAGCTAGATTTTACATGTAAATCGCTATGTAATTAAATGTTTTGTAAAACATAAAATCTTAAATATAACTTTGTCAAAACTTCTGAAACAAGTTAAAATCAATAAGTTTTGATTGATTTCATATCGATTTTCAATAATTTCATTGTTTTTCTAAAGTTTTCAAACAGTTATTGATATTTACAAACTAGCGTTAAAAAGTAGTCAAAACAGCTAGATTTTGCATGTAAATCGCTATGTAATTAAAAGTTGTGTAAAACATAAAATCTTAAATACCACCTTGTCAAATTTTCTGAAACTAGTTAAAATCAATAAGTTTTGATTGATTTCATATCGATTTTCAATAATTTCATTGTTTTTCTAATGTTTTCAAACAGTTATTTACATTTACAATCTAGCGTTAAAAAGTAGTGAAAAAAGCTAGATTTTGCATTTAAGTCGCTATGTAATTAAAAGTTGTGTAAAACATAAAATCTTAAATAAAACTTTGTCAAAACTTCTGAAACAAGTTAAAATCTATAAGTTTTGATTTATTTCATATCGATTTTCAATAATTTCATTGTTTTTCTTAAGTTTTCAAACAGTTATTGATATTTACAAACTAGCGTTAAAAAGTAGTCAAAACAGCTAGATTTTACATGTAAATCGCTATGTAATTAAATGTTGTGTAAAACATAAAATCTTAAATATAACTTTGTCAAAACTTCTGAAACAAGTTAAAATCAATAAGTATTGATTCATTTCATATCGATTTTCAATAATTTCATTGTTTTTCTCAAGTTTTCAAACAGTTATTGATATTTACAAACTAGCGTTAAAAAGTAGTCAAAACAGCTAGATTTTGCATGTAAATCGATATGTAATTAAAAGTTGTGTAAAACATAAAATCTTAAATATAACTTTGTCAAAACTTCTGAAACAAGTTAAAATCAATAAGTTTTGATTGATTTCATATCGATTTTCAATAATTTCATTGTTTTTCTAATGTTTTCAAAGAGTTATTGATATTTACAAACTAGCGTTAAAAAGTAGTCAATACAGCTAGATTTTGCATGTAAATCGCTATGTAATTTAAAGTTGTGTAAAACATAAAATCTTAAATACAACCTTGTCAAAATTTCTGAAACTAGTTAAAATCAATAAGTTTTGATTGATTTCATATCGATTTTCAATAATTTCATTGTTTTTCTTATGTTTTCAAACAGTTATTGATATTTACAAACTAGTTTTAAAAAGTAGTGAAAAAAGCGAGATTTTGCATGTAAATCGCTATGTAATTAAAAGTTGTGTAAAACATAAAATCTTAAATACAACCTTGTCAAATTTTCTGAAACTAGTTAAAATCAATAAGTTTTGATTGATTTCATATCGATTTTCAATAATTTCATTGTTTTTCTAAAGTTTTCAAACAGTTATTGATACTACTAGCGTTAAAAAGTAGTCAAAACAGCTAGATTTTGCATGTAAATCGATATGTAATTAAAAGTTGTGTAAAACATAAAAACTTAAATAAATCTTTGTCACAACTTCTGAAACTAGTTCAAATCAATAAGTTTTGATTGATTTCATATCGATGTTCAATAATTTCATTGTTTTTCTAATGTTTTCAAACAGTTATTGATATTTACAAACTAGTGTTAAAAAGTAGTGAAAAAAGCTAGATTTTGCATGTAAATCGCTATGTAATTAAAAGTTGTGTAAAACATAAAAACTTAAATAAAACTTTATCAAAACTTCTGAAACTAGTTAAAATCAATAACTTTTGATTGATTTCATATCGATTTTCAATAATTTCATTGTTTTTCTAATGTTTTCAAAGAGTTATTTATATTTACAATCTAGCGTTAAAAAGTAGTGAAAAAAGCTAGATTTTGCATGTAAGTCGCTATGTAATTAAAAGTTGTGTAAAACATAAAATCTTAAATAAAACTTTGTCAAAACTTCTGAAACAAGTTAAAATCAATAAGTTTTGATTTATTTCATATCGATTTTAAATAATTTCATTTTTTTCTAATGTTTTCAAACAGTTATTGATATTTACAAACTAGTGTTAAAATGTAGTGAAAAAAGCTAGATTTTGCATGTAAGTCGCTATGTAATTGAAAGTTGTGTAAAACATAAAATCTTAAATATAACTTTGTCAAAACTTCTGAAACAAGTTAAAATCAATAAGTTTTGATTGATTTCATATCGATTTTCAATAATTTCATTGTTTTTCTAAAGTTTTCAACCAGTTATTGATATTTACAATCTATCGTTAAAAAGTAGTCAAAACAGCTAGATTTTGCATGTAAATCGCTATGTAATTAAAAGTTGTGTAAAACATAAAATCTAAAATAAAACTTTGTCAAAACTTCTGAAACTAGTTAAAATCAATAAGTTTTGATTGATTTCATATCGATTTTCAATAATTTCATTGTTTTTCTTATGTTTTCAAACAGTTGTTTATATTTACAAACTAGTTTTAAAAAGTAGTGAAAAAAGCGAGATTTTGCATGTAAATCGCTATGTAATTAAAAGTTGTGTAAAACATAAAAACTTAAATAAAACTTTGTCAAAACTTCTGAAACTAGTTACAATCAATAAGTTTTGATTCATTTCATATCGATTTTCAATAATTTCATTGTTTTTCTCATGTTTTCAAAGAGTTATTGATATTTACAAACTAGCGTTAAAAAGTAGTGAAAAAAGCTAGATTTTGCATGTAAATCGCTATGTAATTAAAAGTTGTGTAAAACATAAATCTTAAATAAAACTTTGTCAAAACTTCTGAAACTAGTGAAAATCAATAAGTTTTGATTGATTTCATATCGATTTTCAATAATTTCATTGTTTTTCTAAAGTTTTCAAACAGTTATTGATATTTACGAACTAGCGTTAAAAAGTAGTCAAAACAGCTAGATTTTGCATGTAAATCGCTATGTAATTAAATGTTGTGTAAAACATAAAATCTTAAATATAACTTTGTCAAAACTTCTGAAACATGTTAAAATCAATAAGTTTTGATTCATTTCATATCGATTTTCAATAATTTCATTGTTTTCTTATGTTTTCAAAGAGTTATTGATATTTACAAACTAGCGTTAAAAATTAGTGAAAAAAGCTAGATTTTGCATGTAAATCGCTATGTAATTAAAAGTTGTGTAAAACATAAAATCTTAAATAAAACTTTGTCAAAACTTCTGAAACTAGTTAAAATCAATAAGTTTTGATTGATTTCATATCGATTTTCAATAATTTCATTGTTTTTCTAAAGATTTCAAACAGTTATTGATATTTACAAACTAGCGTTAAAAAGTAGTCAAAGCAGCTAGATTTTGCATGTAAATCGCTATGTAATTAAAAGTTGTGTAAAACATAAAATCTTAAATACAACCTTGTCAAAACTTCTGAAACTAGTTAAAATCAATAAGTTTTGATTGATTTCATATCGATTTTCAATAATTTCATTGTTTTTCTAAAGTTTTCAAACAGTTATTGATATTTACAAACTAGCGTTAAAAAGTAGTCAAAACAGCTAGATTTTGCATGTAAATCGCTATGTAATTAAATGTTGTGTAAAACATAAAATCTTAAATATAACTTTGTCAAAACTTCTGAAACACGTTAAAATCAATAAGTTTTGATTCATTTCATATCGATTTTCAATAATTTCATTGTTTTTCTTATGTTTTCAAAGAGTTATTGATATTTACAAACTAGCGTTAAAAATTAGTGAAAAAAGCTAGATTTTGCATGTAAATCGCTATGTAATTAAAAGTTGTGTAAAACATAAAATCTTAAATACGACCTTGTCAAATTATCTGAAACTAGTTAAAATCAATAAGTTTTGATTTATTTCATATCGATTTTCAATAATTTCATTGTTTTTCTAAAGTTTTCAAACAGTTATTGATATTTAAAATCTATCGTTAAAAAGTAGTCAAAACAGCTAGATTTTGCATGTAAATCGCTATGTAATTAAAAGTTGTGTAAAACATAAAATCTTAAATAAAACTTTGTCAAAACATCTGAAACTAGTTAAAATCAATAAGTTTTGATTGATTTCATAGCGATTTTCAATAATTTCATTGTTTTTTTAATGTTTTCAATCATTTCTTGATATTTACAAACTAGTGTTAAAAAGTAGTGAAAAAAGTTAGATTTTGCATGTAAATCGCTATGTAATTAAAACTAGTGTAAAACATAAAAACTTAAATAAAACTTTGTCAAAACTTCTGAAACAAGTTAAAATCAATAAGTTTTGATTGATTTCATATCGATTTTCAATAATTTCATTGTTTTTCTAAAGTTTTCAAACAGTTATTGATATTTACAAACTAGCGTTAAAAAGTAGTCAAAACAGCTAGATTTTGCATGTAAATCGCTATGTAATTAAAAGTTGTGTAAAACATAAAATCTTAAATACAACCTTGTCAAAACTTCTGAAACTAGTTAAAATCAATAAGTTATGATTGATTTTATATCGATTTTCAATAATTTCATTGTTTTTCTAATGTTTTCAAACATTTATTGATATTTACAAACTAGTGTTAAAAAGTAGTGAAAAAAGCTAGATTTTGCATGTAAATCGCTATGTAATTAAAAGTTGTGTAAAACATAAAAACTTAAATAAAACTTTGTCAAAACTTCTGAAACTAGTTAAAATCAATAAGTTTTGATTGATTTCATATCGATTTTCAATAATTTCATTGTTTTTCTAATGTTTTCAAACAGTTATTGATATTTACAAACTAGTGTTAAAAAGTATTGAAAAAAGCTAGATTTTGCATGTAAATCGCTATGTAATTTAAAGTTGTGTAAAACATAAAATCTTAAATAAAACTTTGTCAAAACTTCTGAAACTAGTTAAAATCAATAAATTTTGAAAAATTTCATAACGATTTTCAATAATTTCATTGTTTTTCTTATGTTTTCAAATAGTTATTTATATTTACAAACTAGCGTTAAAAAGTAGTGAAAAAAGCTAGATTTTGCTTGTAAATCGCTATGTAATTAAAAGTTGTGTGAAACATAAAATCTTAAATACAACCTTGTCAAAACTTCTGAAACTAGTTAAAATCAATAAGTTTTGATTGATTTCATATCGATTTTCAATAATTTCATTGTTTTTCTAATGTTTTCAAACAGTTATTGATACTACTAGCGTTAAAAAGTAGTCAAAACAGCTAGATTTTGCATGTAAATCGATATGTAATTAAAAGTTGTGTAAAACATAAAAACTTAAATAAATCTTTGTCACAACTTCTGAAACTAGTTCAAATCAATAAGTTTTGATTGATTTCATATCGATGTTCAATAATTTCATTGTTTTTCTAATGTTTTCAAACAGTTATTGATATTTACAAACTAGTGTTAAAAAGTAGTGAAAAAAGCTAGATTTTGCATGTAAATCGCTATGTAATTAAAAGTTGTGTAAAACATAAAAACTTAAATAAAACTTTATCAAAACTTCTGAAACTAGTTAAAATCAATAACTTTTGATTGATTTCATATCGATTTTCAATAATTTCATTGTTTTTCTAATGTTTTCAAAGAGTTATTTATATTTACAATCTAGCGTTAAAAAGTAGTGAAAAAAGCTAGATTTTGCATGTAAGTCGCTATGTAATTAAAAGTTGTGTAAAACATAAAATCTTAAATAAAACTTTGTCAAAACTTCTGAAACAAGTTAAAATCAATAAGTTTTGATTTATTTCATATCGATTTTAAATAATTTCATTTTTTTCTAATGTTTTCAAACAGTTATTGATATTTACAATCTATCGTTAAAAAGTAGTCAAAACAGCTAGATTTTGCATGTAAATCGCTATGTAATTAAAAGTTGTGTAAAACATAAAATCTAAAATAAAACTTTGTCAAAACTTCTGAAACTAGTTAAAATCAATAAGTTTTGATTGATTTCATATCGATTTTCAATAATTTCATTGTTTTTCTCATGTTTTCAAAGAGTTATTGATATTTACAAACTAGTGTTAAAAAGTAGTGAAAAAAGCTAGATTTTGCATGTAAATCGCTATGTAATTAAAAGTTGTGTAAAACATAAAAACTTAAATAAAACTTTGTCAAAACTTCTGAAACTAGTTACAATCAATAAGTTTTGATTCATTTCATATCGATTTTCAATAATTTCATTGTTTTTCTCATGTTTTCAAAGAGTTATTGATATTTACAAACTAGCGTTAAAAAGTAGTGAAAAAAGCTAGATTTTGCATGTAAATCGCTATGTAATTAAAAGTTGTGTAAAACATAAATCTTAAATAAAACTTTGTCAAAACTTCTGAAACTAGTGAAAATCAATAAGTTTTGATTGATTTCATATCGATTTTCAATAATTTCATTGTTTTTCTAAAGTTTTCAAACAGTTATTGATATTTACGAACTAGCGTTAAAAAGTAGTCAAAACAGCTAGATTTTGCATGTAAATCGCTATGTAATTAAATGTTGTGTAAAACATAAAATCTTAAATATAACTTTGTCAAAACTTCTGAAACATGTTAAAATCAATAAGTTTTGATTCATTTCATATCGATTTTCAATAATTTCATTGTTTTCTTATGTTTTCAAAGAGTTATTGATATTTACAAACTAGCGTTAAAAATTAGTGAAAAAAGCTAGATTTTGCATGTAAATCGCTATGTAATTAAAAGTTGTGTAAAACATAAAATCTTGAATACAACCTTGTCAAATTTTCTGAAACTAGTTAAAATCAATAAGTTTTGATTTATTTCATATCGATTTTCAATAATTTCATTGTTTTTCTAAAGTTTTCAAACAGTTATTGAAAATTAAAATCTATCGTAAAAAGTAGTGAAAAAAGCTAGATTTTGCATGTAAATCGCTATGTAATTAAAAGTTGTGTAAAACATAAAATCTTAAATAAAACTTTGTCAAAACTTCTGAAACTAGTTAAAATCAATAAGTTTTGATTGATTTCATATCGATTTTCAATAATTTCATTGTTTTTCTAAAGATTTCAAACAGTTATTGATATTTACAAACTAGCGTTAAAAAGTAGTCAAAGCAGCTAGATTTTGCATGTAAATCGCTATGTAATTAAAAGTTGTGTAAAACATAAAATCTTAAATATAACTTTGTCAAAACTTCTGAAACATGTTAAAATCAATAAGTTTTGATTCATTTCATATCGATTTTCAATAATTTCATTGTTTTTCTTATGTTTTCAAAGAGTTATTGATATTTACAAACTAGCGTTAAAAATTAGTGAAAAAAGCTAGATTTTGCATGTAAATCGCTATGTAATTAAAAGTTGTGTAAAACATAAAATCTTAAATACAACCTTGTCAAATTATCTGAAACTAGTTAAAATCAATAAGTTTTGATTTATTTCATATCGATTTTCAATAATTTCATTGTTTTTCTAAAGTTTTCAAACAGTTATTGATATTTAAAATCTATCGTTAAAAAGTAGTCAAAACAGCTAGATTTTGCATGTAAATCGCTATGTAATTAAAAGTTGTGTAAAACATAAAATCTTAAATAAAACTTTGTCAAAACATCTGAAACTAGTTAAAATCAATAAGTTTTGATTGATTTCATAGCGATTTTCAATAATTTCATTGTTTTTTTAATGTTTTCAATCATTTCTTGATATTTACAAACTAGTGTTAAAAAGTAGTGAAAAAAGTTAGATTTTGCATGTAAATCGCTATGTAATTAAAACTAGTGTAAAACATAAAAACTTAAATAAAACTTTGTCAAAACTTCTGAAACAAGTTAAAATCAATAAGTTTTGATTGATTTCATATCGATTTTCAATAATTTCATTGTTTTTCTAAAGTTTTCAAACAGTTATTGATATTTACAAACTAGCGTTAAAAAGTAGTCAAAACAGCTAGATTTTGCATGTAAATCGCTATGTAATTAAAAGTTGTGTAAAACATAAAATCTTAAATACAACCTTGTCAAAACTTCTGAAACTAGTTAAAATCAATAAGTTATGATTGATTTTATATCGATTTTCAATAATTTCATTGTTTTTCTAATGTTTTCAAACATTTATTGATATTTACAAACTAGTGTTAAAAAGTAGTGAAAAAAGCTAGATTTTGCATGTAAATCGCTATGTAATTAAAAGTTGTGTAAAACATAAAAACTTAAATAAAACTTTGTCAAAACTTCTGAAACTAGTTAAAATCAATAAATTTTGAAAAATTTCATAACGATTTTCAATAATTTCATTGTTTTTCTTATGTTTTCAAATAGTTATTTATATTTACAAACTAGCGTTAAAAAGTAGTGAAAAAAGCTAGATTTTGCTTGTAAATCGCTATGTAATTAAAAGTTGTGTGAAACATAAAATCTTAAATACAACCTTGTCAAAACTTCTGAAACTAGTTAAAATCAATAAGTTTTGATTGATTTCATATCGATTTTCAATAATTTCATTGTTTTTCTAATGTTTTCAAACAGTTATTGATATTTACAAACTAGTGTTAAAAAGTAGCGAAAAAACTAGATTTTGTATGTAAATCGCTATGTAATTAAAAGTTGTGTATAACGTAAAAACTTAAATAAAACTTTGTCAAAACTTCTGAAACTAGTTAAAATCAATAAGTTTTGATTGCTTTCATATCGATTTTCAATAATTTCATTGTTTTTCTAAAGTTTTCAAACAGTTATTGATATTTACAAACTAGCGTTAAAAAGTAGTCAAAACAGCTAGATTTTGCATGTAAATCGCTATGTAATTAAATGTTGTGTAAAACATAAAATCTTAAATATAACTTTGTTAAAACATCTGAAACAAGTTAAAATCAATAAGTTTTAACTCATTTCATATCGATTTTCAATAATTTCATTGTTTTTCTTAAGTATTCAAACAGTTATTGATATTTACAAACTAGCGTTAAAAAGTAGTCAAAACAGCTAGATTTTGCATGTAAATCGCTATGTAATTAAAAGTTGTGTAAAACATAAAATCTTAAATACAACCTTGTCAAATTTTCTGAAACTAGTTAAAATCAATAAGTTTTGATTGATTTCATATCGATTTTCAATAATTTCATTGTTTTTCTTATGTTTTCAAAGTGTTTTTGATATTTACAAACTAGCGTTAAAAATTAGTGAAAAAAGCTAGATTTTGCATGTAAATCGCTATGTAATTAAAAGTTGTGCAAAACATAAAATCTTAAATATAACTTTGTCAAAACTTCTGAAACAAGTTAAAATCAATAAGTTTTGATTTATTTCATATCGATTTTCAATAATTTCATTGTTTTTCTAAAGTTTTCAAACAGTTATTGATATTTACAAACTAGCGTTAAAAAGTAGTCAAAACAGCTAGATTTTGCATGTAAGTCGCTATGTAATTAAAAGTTGTGTAAAACATAAAATCTTAAATATAACTTTGTCAAAACTTCTGAAACAAGTTAAAATCAATAAGTTTTGATTGATTTCATATCGATTTTCAATAATTTCATTGTTTTTCTAATGTTTGCAAAGAATTATTGATATTTACAATCTATCGTTAAAAAGTAGTCAAAACAGCTAGATTTTGCATGGAAGTCGCTATGTAATTAAAAGTTGTGTAAAACATAAAATCTTAAATAAAACTTTGTGAAATTTTCTGAAACCAGTTAAAATCAATAAGTTTTGATTGATTTCATATCGATTTTCAATAATTTCATTGTTTTTCTAATGTTTTCAAACAGTTATTGATATTTACAAACTAGTGTTAAAAAGTAGTGTAAAAAGCTAGATTTTGCATGTAAATCGGTATGTAATTAAAAGTTCTGTAAAACATAAAAACTTAAATAAAACTTTGTCAAAACTTCTGAAACTAGTTAAAATCAATAAGTTTTGATTGATTTCATATCGATTTTCAATAATTTCATTGTTTTTCTAAAGTTTTCAAACAGTTATTGATATTTACAAACTAGCGTTAAAAAGTAGTCAAAACAGCTAGATTTTGCATGTAAGTCGCTATGTAATTAAAAGTTGTGTAAAACATAAAATCTTAAATATAACTTTGTCAAAATTTCTGAAACAAGTTAAAATCAATAAGTTTTGATTGATTTCATATCGATTTTCAATACTTTCATTGTTTTTCTAATGTTTTCAAAGAGTTATTGATATTTACAATCTAGCGTTAAAAAGTAGTCAAAACAGCTAGATTTTGCATGTAAATCGCTATGTAATTTAAAGTTGTGTAAAACATAAAAACTTAAATAAAACTTTGTCAAAACTTCTGAAACAAGTTAAAATCAATAAGTTTTGATTGATTTCATATCGATTTTCAATAATTTCATTGTTTTTCTAAAGTTTTCAAACAGTTATTGATATTTACAAACTAGCGTTAAAAAGTAGTCAAAACAGCTAGATTTTGCATGTAAATCGGTATGTAATTAAATGTTGTGTAAAACATAAAATCTTAAATATAACTTTGTCAAAACTTCTGAAACAAGTTAAAATCAATAAGTTTTGATTCATTTCATATCGATTTTCAATAATTTCATTGTTTTTCTAAAGTTTTCAAACAGTTATTGATATTTACAAACTAGCGTTAAAAAGTAGTCAAAACAGCTAGATTTGGCATGTAAATCGCTATGTAATTAAAAGTTGTGTAAAACATAAATGCTTAAATACAACCTTGTCAAATTTTCTGAAACTAGTTAAAATCAATAAGTTTTGATTGATTTCATATCGATTTTCAATAATTTCATTGTTTTTCTAATGTTTTCAAACAGTTATTGATATTTACAAACTAGTGTTAAAAAGTAGTGAAAAAAGCTAGATTTTGCATGTAAATCGCTATGTAATTAAAAGTTGTGTAAAACATAAAAACTTAAATAAAACTTTGTCAAATCTTCTGAAACTAGTTAAAATCAATAAGTTTTGATTGATTTCATATCGATTTTCAATAATTTCCTTGTTTTTCTAAAGTTTTCAAACAGTTATTTATATTTACATACTAGCGTTAAAAAGTAGTCAAAACAGCTAGATTTTGCATGTAAATCGCTATGTAATTAAAAGTTGTGTAAACATAAAATCTTAAATATAACTTTGTCAAAACTTCTGAAACTAGTTAAAATCAATAAGTTTTGATTGATTTCATATCGATTTTCAATAATTTCATTGATTTTCTAATGTTTTCAAAGAGTTATTGATATTTACAAACTAGCGTTAAAAAGTAGTCAAAACAGCTAGATTTTGCATGTAAGTCGCTATGTAATTAAAAGTTGTGTAAAACATAAAATCTTAAATATAACTTTGTCAAAACTTCTGAAACAAGTTAAAATCAATAAGTTTTGATTGATTTCATATCGATTTTCAATAATTTCATTGTTTTTCTAATGTTTTCAAAGAGTTATTTATATTTACAATCTAGCGTTAAAAAGTAGTGAAAAAAGCTAGATTTTGCATGTAAGTCGCTATGTAATTAAAAGTTGTGTAAAACATAAAATCTTCAATAACACTTTGTCAAAACTTCTGAAACAAGTTAAAATCAATAAGTTTTGATTTATTTCATATCGATTTTCAATAATTTCATTGTTTTTCTTAAGTTTTCAAACAGTTATTGATATTTACAAACTAGCGTTGAAAAGTAGTCAAAACAGCTAGATTTTACATGTAAATCGCTATGTAATTAAATGTTTTGTAAAACATAAAATCTTAAATATAACTTTGTCAAAACTTCTGAAACAAAATAAAATCAATAAGTTTTGATTGATTTCATATCGATTTTCAATAATTTCATTGTTTTTCTAAAGTTTTCAAACAGTTATTGATATTTACAAACTAGCGTTAAAAAGTAGTCAAAACAGCTAGATTTTGCATGTAAATTGCTATGTAATTAAAAGTTGTGTAAAACATAAAATCTTAAATACAACCTTGTCAAATTTTCTGAAACTAGTTAAAATCAATAAGTTTTGATTGATTTCATATCGATTTTCAATAATTTCATTGTTTTTCTAATGTTTTCAAACAGTTATTGATATTTACAAACTAGTGTTGAAAAGTAGTGAAAAAAGCTAGATTTTGCATGTAAATCGCTATGTAATTAAAAGTTGTGTAAAACATAAAAACTTAAATAAAACTTTGTCAAAACTTCTGAAACTAGTTAAAATCAATAAGTTTTGATTGATTTCATATCGATTTTCAATAATTTCATTGTTTTTCTAATGTTTTCAAAGAGTTATTTACATTTACAATCTAGCGTTAAAAAGTAGTGAAAAAAGCTAGATTTTGCATGTAAGTCGCTATGTAATTAAAAGTTGTGTAAAACATAAAATCTTAAATAAAACTTTGTCAAAACTTCTGAAACAAGTTAAAATCAATAAGTTTTGATTTATTTCATATCGATTTTCAATAATTTCATTGTTTTTCTTTAGTTTTCAAACAGTTATTGATATTTACAAACTAGCGTTAAAAAGTAGTCAAAACAGCTAGATTTTACATGTAAATCGCTATGTAATTAAATGTTGTGTAAAACATAAAATCTTAAATATAACTTTGTCAAAACTTCTGAAACAAGTTAAAATCAATAAGTTTTGATTCATTTCATATCGATTTTCAATAATTTCATTGTTTTTCTAAAGTTTTCAAACAGTTATTGATATTTACAAACTAGCGTTAAAAAGTAGTCAAAACAGCTAGATTTTGCATGTAAATCGATATGTAATTAAAAGTTGTGTAAAACATAAAAACTTAAATAAATCTTTGTCACAACTTCTGAAACTAGTTCAAATCAATAAATTTTGATTGATTTCATATCGATTTTCAATAATTTCATTGTTTTTCTAATGTTTTCAAAGAATTATTTATATTTGCAATCTAGCGTTAAAAAGTAGTGAAAAAATCTAGATTTTGCATGTAAGTCGCTATGTAATTAAAAGTTGTGTAAAACATAAAATCTTAAATATAACTATGTCAAAACTTCTGAAACTAGTTAAAATCAATAAGTTTTGATTGATTTCATATCGATTTTCAATAATTTCATTGTTTTTCTAAAGTTTTCAAACAGGTATTGATATTTACAATCTAGCGTTAAAAAGTAGTCAAAACAACTAGATTTTGCATGTAAATCGCTATGTAATTTAAAGTTGTGTAAAACATAAAATCTTAAAAATAATTTGTCAAAACTTCTGAAACTAGTTAAAATCAATGAGTTTTGATTGATTTCATATCGATTTTCAATAATTTCATTGTTTTTTTAATGTTTTCAAACAGTTATTGATATTTACAAACTATTGTTAAAAAGTAGTGAAAAAAGCTAGATTTTGCATGTAAATCGCTATGTAATTAAAAGTTGTGTAAAACATTAAAACTTAAATAAAACTTTGTCAAAACTTCTGAAACTAGTTAAAATCAATAAGTTTTGATTGATTTCATATCGATTTTCAATAATTTCATTGTTTTTCTAATGTTTTCAAAGAGTTATTGATGTTTACAAACTAGCGTTAAAAAGTAGTGAAAAAAGCTAGATTTTGCATGTAAATCGCTATGTAATTAAAAGTTGTGTAAAACATAAAAACTTAAATAAAACTTTATGAAAACTTCTGAAACTAGTTAAAATCAATAAGTTTTGATTGATTTCATATCGATTTTCAATAATTTCATTGTTTTTCTAATGTTTTCAAAGAGTTATTGATATTTACAATCTAGCGTTAAAAAGTAGTGAAAAAAGCTAGATTTTGCATGTAAATCGCTATGTAATTAAAAGTTGTGTAAAACATAAAATCTTAAATATAACTTTGTCAAAACTTCTGAAACAAGTTAAAATCAATAAGTTTTGATTGATTTCATATCGATTTTCAATAATTTCATTGTTTTTCTAAAGTTTTCAAAAAGTTATTGATATTTACAAACTAGCGTTAAAAAGTAGTCAAAACAACTTGATTTTGCATGTAAATCGCTATGTAATTAAAAGTTGTGTAAAACATAAAATCTTAAATAAAACTTTGTCAAAACTTCTGAAACTGGTTAAAATCAATAAGTTTTGATTGATTTCATATCGATTTTCAATAATTTCATTGTTTTTCTAATGTTTTCAAAAAGTTATTGATATTTACAAACTAGTGTTAAAAAGTAGTGAAAAAAGATAGATTTTGCATGTAAATCGCTATGTAATTACAAGTTATGAAAAACATAAAATCTTAAATATAACTTTGTCAAAACTTCTGAAACTAGTTAAAATCAATAAGTTTTGATTGATTTCATATCGATTTTCAATAATTTCATTGTTTTTCTAATGTTTTCAAACAGTTATTGATATTTACAAACTAGCGTTAAAAAGTAGTCAAAACAGCTAGATTTTGCATTTAAATCGCTATGTAATTAAAAGTTGTGTAAAACATAAAATCTTAAATAAAACTTTGTCAAAACTTCTGAAACTAGTTAAAATCAATAAGTTTTGATTTATTTCATATCGATTTTCAATAATTTCATTGTTATTCTTATGTTTTCAAAGAGTTATTGATATTTACATACTAACGTTAAAAAGTAGTGAAAAAAGCTAGATTTTGCATGTAAATCGCTATGTAATTAAAAGTTGTGTAAAACATAAAATCTTAAATATAACTTTGTCAAAACTTCTGAAACAAGTTAAAATCAATAAGTTTTGATTGTTTTCATATCGATTTTCAATAATTTCATTGTTTTTCTAAAGTTTTCAAACAGTTATTGATATTTACAAACTAGCGTTAAAAAGTAGTCAAAACAGCTAGATTTTGCATGTAAATCGCTATGTAATTAAAAGTTGTGTAAAACATAAAATCTTAAATACAACCTTGTCAAAACTTCTGAAACTAGTTAAAATCAATAAGTTTTGATTTATTTCATATCGATTTTCAATAATTTCATTGTTTTTCTAAAGTTTTCAAAGAGTTATTGATGTTTACAAACTAGCGTTAAAAAGTAGTGAAAAAAGCTAGATTTTGCATG
The DNA here is from genome assembly GCA_963932145.1 of Acanthosepion lycidas. Classification (NCBI taxonomy): domain Eukaryota; kingdom Metazoa; phylum Mollusca; class Cephalopoda; order Sepiida; family Sepiidae; genus Acanthosepion; species Acanthosepion lycidas. The sequence continues at coordinate 55,027,178 of OZ010615.1, forward strand.
TAAATCGCTATGTAATTAAAAGTTGTGTAAAACATAAAATCTTAAATATAACTATGTCAAAACTTCTGAAACTAGTTAAAATCAATAAGTTTTGATTGATTTCATATCGATTTTCAATAATTTCATTGTTTTTCTAAAGTTTTCAAACAGTTATTGATATTTACAATCTAGCGTTAAAAAGTAGTCAAAACAACTAGATTTTGCATGTAAATCGCTATGTAATTTAAAGTTGTGTAAAACATAAAATCTTAAACATAACTTTGTCAAAACTTCTGAAACAAGTTAAAATCAATAAGTTTTGATTGATTTCATATCGATTTTCAATAATTTCATTGTTTTTTTAATGTTTTCAAACAGTTATTGATATTTACAAACTATTGTTAAAAAGTAGTGAAAAAAGCTAGATTTTGCATGTAAATCGCTATGTAATTTAAAGTTGTGTAAAACATTAAAACTTAAATAAAACTTTGTCAAAACTTCTGAAACTAGTTAAAATCAATAAGTTTTGATTGATTTCATATCGATTTTCAATAATTTCATTTTTTTTCTAATGTTTTCCAAGAGTTATTGATATTTACAATCTAGCGTTAAAAAGTAGTCAAAACACCTAGATTTTGCATGTAAATCGCTATGTAATTTAAAGTTGTGTAAAACATAAAATCTTAAATAAAACTTTGTCAAAACTTCTGAAACTAGTTAAAATCAATAAGTTTTGATTTATTTCATATCGATTTTCAATAATTTCATTGTTTTTCTTATGTTTTCAAAGAGTTATTGATATTTACATACTAACGTTAAAAAGTAGTGAAAAAAGCTAGATTTTGCATGTAAATCGCTATGTAATTAAAAGTTGTGTAAAACATAAAATCTTAAATATAAATTTGTCAAAGCTTCTGAAACAAGTTAAAATCAATAAGTTTTGATTGATTTCATATCGATTTTCAATAATTTCATTGTTTTTCTAAAGTTTTCTAACAGTTATTGATATTTACAAACTAGCGTTAAAAAGTAGTCAAAACAGCTAGATTTTGCATGTAAATCGCTATGTAATTAAAAGTTGTGTAAAACATAAAATCTTAAATACAACCTTGTCAAATCTTCTGAAACTAGTTAAAATCAATAAGTTTTGATTGATTTCATATCGATTTTCAATAATTTCGTTGTTTTTCTAATGTTTTCAAACAGTTATTGATATTTACACACTAGCGTTAAAAAGTAGTCAAAACAGCTAGATTTTGCATGTAAATCGCTATGTAATTAAAAGTTGTGTAAAACATAAAAACTTAAATAAAACTTTGTCAAAACTTCTGAAACTAGTTAAAATCAATAAGTTTTGATTGATTTCATATCGATTTTCAATAATTTCATTGTTTTTCTAATGTTTTCAAAGAGTTATTGATAATTACAAACTAGCGTTAAAAAGTAGTGAAAAAAGCTAGATTTTGCATGTAAATCGCTATGTAATTAAATGTTGTGTAAAACATAAAATCTTAGATATAACTTTGTCAAAACTTCTGAAACTAGTTAAAATCAATAAGTTTTGATTGATTTCATATCGATTTTCAATAATTTCATTGTTTTTCTAAAGTTTTCAAAGAGTTATTGATATTTACAAACTAGCGTTAAAAAGTAGTGAAAAAAGCTAGATTTTGCATGTAAGTCGCTATGTAATTAAAAGTTGTGTAAAACATAAAATATAAATATAACTTTGTCAAAACTTCTGAAACAAGTTAAAATCAATAAGTTTTGATTGATTTCATATCGATTTTCAATAATTTCATTGTTTTTCAAAAGTTTTCAAACAGTTATTGATATTTACAAACTAGCGTTAAAAAGTAGTCAAAACAACTAGATTTTGCATGTAAATCGCTATGTAATTAAAAGTTGTGTAAAACATAAAATCTTAAATAAAACTTTGTCAAAACTTCTGAAACTAGTTAAAATCAATAAGTTTTGATTTATTTCATATCGATTTGCAATAATTTCATTGTTATTCTTATGTTTTCAAAGAGTTATTGATATTTACATACTAACGTTAAAAAGTAGTGAAAAAAGCTAGATTTTGCATGTAAATCGCTATGTAATTAAAAGTTGTGTAAAACATAAAATCTTAAATATAACTTTGTCAAAACTTCTGAAACAAGTTAAAATCAATAAGTTTTGATTGATTTCATATCGATTTTCAATAATTTCATTGTTTTTCTAAAGTTTTCAAACAGTTATTGATATTTACAAACTAGCGTTAAAAAGTAGTCAAAACAGCTAGATTTTGCATGTAAATCGCTATGTAATTAAAAGTTGTGTGAAACATAAAATCTTAAATACAACCTTGTCAAAACTTCTGAAACTAGTTAAAATCAATAAGTTTTGATTGATTTCATATCGATTTTCAATAATTTCATTGTTTTTCTAATGTTTTCAAAGAGTTATTGATGTTTACAAACTAGCGTTAAAAAGTAGTGAAAAAAGCTAGATTTTGCATGTAAATCGCTATGTAATTAAAAGTTGTGTAAAACATAAAATCTTAAATATAACTATGTCAAAACTTCTGAAACTATTTAAAATCAATAAGTTTTTATTGATTTCATATCGATTTTCAATAATTTCATTGTTTTTCTAAAGTTTTCAAACAGTTATTGATATTTACAATCTAGCGTTAAAAAGTAGTCAAAACAACTAGATTTTGCATGTAAATCGCTACGTAATTTAAAGTTGTGTAAAACATAAAATCTTAAACATAACTTTGTCAAAACTTCTGAAACTAGTTAAAATCAATAAGTTTTGATTGATTTCATATCGATTTTCAATAATTTCATTGTTTTTTTAATGTTTTCAAAGAGTTATTGATATTTACATACTAACGTTAAAAAGTAGTGAAAAAAGCTAGATTTTGCATGTAAATCGCTATGTAATTAAAAGTTGTGTAAAACATAAAATCTTAAATATAACTTTGTCAAAACTTCTGAAACAAGTTAAAATCAATAAGTTTTGATTGATTTCATATCGATTTTCAATAATTTCATTGTTTTTCTAAAGTTTTCAAACAGTTATTGATATTTACAAACTAGCGTTAAAAAGTAGTCAAAACAGCTAGATTTTGCATGTAAATCGCTATGTAATTAAAAGTTGTGTGAAACATAAAATCTTAAATACAACCTTGTCAAAACTTCTGAAACTAGTTAAAATCAATAAGTTTTGATTGATTTCATATCGATTTTCAATAATTTCATTGTTTTTCTAATGTTTTCAAAGAGTTATTGATGTTTACAAACTAGCGTTAAAAAGTAGTGAAAAAAGCTAGATTTTGCATGTAAATCGCTATGTAATTAAAAGTTGTGTAAAACATAAAATCTTAAATATAACTATGTCAAAACTTCTGAAACTATTTAAAATCAATAAGTTTTTATTGATTTCATATCGATTTTCAATAATTTCATTGTTTTTCTAAAGTTTTCAAACAGTTATTGATATTTACAATCTAGCGTTAAAAAGTAGTCAAAACAACTAGATTTTGCATGTAAATCGCTACGTAATTTAAAGTTGTGTAAAACATAAAATCTTAAACATAACTTTGTCAAAACTTCTGAAACTAGTTAAAATCAATAAGTTTTGATTGATTTCATATCGATTTTCAATAATTTCATTGTTTTTTTAATGTTTTCAAACAGTTATTGATATTTACAAACTATTGTTAAAAAGTAGTGAAAAAAGCTAGATTTTGCATGTAAATCGCTATGTAATTAAAAGTTGTGTAAAACATTAAAACTTAAATATAACTTTGTCAAAACTTCTGAAACAAGTTAAAATCAATAAGTTTTGATTGATTTCATATCGATTTTCAATAATTTCATTGTTTTTCTAAAGTTTTCAAACAGTTATTGATATTTACAAACTAGCGTTAAAAAGTAGTCAAAACAGCTAGATTTTGCATGTAAATCGCTATGTAATTAAAAGTTGTGTAAAACATAAAATCTTAAATACAACCTTGTCAAAACTTCTGAAACTAGTTAAAATCAATAAGTTTTGATTGATTTCATATCGATTTTCAATAATTTCGTTGTTTTTCTAATGTTTTCAAACAGTTATTGATATTTACACACTAGCGTTAAAAAGTAGTCAAAACAGCTAGATTTTGCATGTAAATCGCTATGTAATTAAAAGTTGTGTAAAACATAAAATCTTAAATAAAACTTTGTCAAAACTTCTGAAACTAGTTAAAATCAATAAGTTTTGATTGATTTCATATCGATTTTCAATAATTTCATTGTTTTTCTAATGTTTTTAAAGAGTTATTTAAATTTACACACTAGCGTTAAAAAGTAGTCAAAACAGCTAGATTTTGCATGTAAATCGCTATGTAATTAAAAGTTGTGTAAAACATAAAATCTTAAATAAAACTTTGTCAAAACTTCTAAAAACTAGTTAAAATCAATAAGTTTTGATTGATTTCATATTGATTTTCAATAATTTCATTGTTTTTCTAAAGTTTTCAAAGAGTTATTGATGTTTACAAACTAGCGTTAAAAAGTAGTGAAAAATGCTAGATTTTGCATGTAAATCGCTATGTAATTAAAAGTTGTGTAAAACATAAAATCTTAAATATAACTATGTCAAAACTTCTGAAACTAGTTAAAATCAATAAGTTTTGATTGATTTCATATCGATTTTCAATAATTTCATTGTTTTTCTAAAGTTTTCAAACAGTTATTGATATTTACAATCTAGCGTTAAAAAGTAGTCAAAACAACTAGATTTTGCATGTAAATCGCTATGTAATTTAAAGTTGTGTAAAACATAAAATCTTAAACATAACTTTGTCAAAACTTCTGAAACAAGTTAAAATCAATAAGTTTTGATTGATTTCATATCGATTTTCAATAATTTCATTGTTTTTTTAATGTTTTCAAACAGTTATTGATATTTACAAACTATTGTTAAAAAGTAGTGAAAAAAGCTAGATTTTGCATGTAAATCGCTATGTAATTTAAAGTTGTGTAAAACATTAAAACTTAAATAAAACTTTGTCAAAACTTCTGAAACTAGTTAAAATCAATAAGTTTTGATTGATTTCATATCGATTTTCAATAATTTCATTTTTTTTCTAATGTTTTCCAAGAGTTATTGATATTTACAATCTAGCGTTAAAAAGTAGTCAAAACACCTAGATTTTGCATGTAAATCGCTATGTAATTTAAAGTTGTGTAAAACATAAAATCTTAAATAAAACTTTGTCAAAACTTCTGAAACTAGTTAAAATCAATAAGTTTTGATTTATTTCATATCGATTTTCAATAATTTCATTGTTTTTCTTATGTTTTCAAAGAGTTATTGATATTTACATACTAACGTTAAAAAGTAGTGAAAAAAGCTAGATTTTGCATGTAAATCGCTATGTAATTAAAAGTTGTGTAAAACATAAAATCTTAAATATAAATTTGTCAAAGCTTCTGAAACAAGTTAAAATCAATAAGTTTTGATTGATTTCATATCGATTTTCAATAATTTCATTGTTTTTCTAAAGTTTTCAAACAGTTATTGATATTTACAAACTAGCGTTAAAAAGTAGTCAAAACAGCTAGATTTTGCATGTAAATCGCTATGTAATTAAAAGTTGTGTAAAACATAAAATCTTAAATACAACCTTGTCAAATCTTCTGAAACTAGTTAAAATCAATAAGTTTTGATTGATTTCATATCGATTTTCAATAATTTCGTTGTTTTTCTAATGTTTTCAAACAGTTATTGATATTTACACACTAGCGTTAAAAAGTAGTCAAAACAGCTAGATTTTGCATGTAAATCGCTATGTAATTAAAAGTTGTGTAAAACATAAAATCTTAAATAAAACTTTGTCAAAACTTCTGAAACTAGTTAAAATCAATAAGTTTTGATTTATTTCATATCGATTTGCAATAATTTCATTGTTATTCTTATGTTTTCAAAGAGTTATTGATATTTACATACTAACGTTAAAAAGTAGTGAAAAAAGCTAGATTTTGCATGTAAATCGCTATGTAATTAAAAGTTGTGTAAAACATAAAATCTTAAATATAACTTTGTCAAAACTTCTGAAACAAGTTAAAATCAATAAGTTTTGATTGATTTCATATCGATTTTCAATAATTTCATTGTTTTTCTAAAGTTTTCAAACAGTTATTGATATTTACAAACTAGCGTTAAAAAGTAGTCAAAACAGCTAGATTTTGCATGTAAATCGCTATGTAATTAAAAGTTGTGTGAAACATAAAATCTTAAATACAACCTTGTCAAAACTTCTGAAACTAGTTAAAATCAATAAGTTTTGATTGATTTCATATCGATTTTCAATAATTTCATTGTTTTTCTAAAGTTTTCAAAGAGTTATTGATATTTACAAACTAGCGTTAAAAAGTAGTGAAAAAAGCTAGATTTTGCATGTAAGTCGCTATGTAATTAAAAGTTGTGTAAAACATAAAATATAAATATAACTTTGTCAAAACTTCTGAAACAAGTTAAAATCAATAAGTTTTGATTGATTTCATATCGATTTTCAATAATTTCATTGTTTTTCAAAAGTTTTCAAACAGTTATTGATATTTACAAACTAGCGTTAAAAAGTAGTCAAAACAACTAGATTTTGCATATAAATCGCTATGTAATTAAAAGTTGTGTAAAACATAAAATCTTAAATAAAACTTTGTCAAAACTTCTGAAACTAGTTAAAATCAATAAGTTTTGATTTATTTCATATCGATTTGCAATAATTTCATTGTTATTCTTATGTTTTCAAAGAGTTATTGATATTTACATACTAACGTTAAAAAGTAGTGAAAAAAGCTAGATTTTGCATGTAAATCGCTATGTAATTAAAAGTTGTGTAAAACATAAAATCTTAAATATAACTTTGTCAAAACTTCTGAAACAAGTTAAAATCAATAAGTTTTGATTGATTTCATATCGATTTTCAATAATTTCATTGTTTTTCTAAAGTTTTCAAACAGTTATTGATATTTACAAACTAGCGTTAAAAAGTAGTCAAAACAGCTAGATTTTGCATGTAAATCGCTATGTAATTAAAAGTTGTGTAAAACATTAAAACTTAAATATAACTTTGTCAAAACTTCTGAAACTAGTTAAAATCAATAAGTTTTGATTGATTTCATATCGATTTTCAATAATTTCGTTGTTTTTCTAATGTTTTCAAACAGTTATTGATATTTACACACTAGCGTTAAAAAGTAGTCAAAACAGCTAGATTTTGCATGTAAATCGCTATGTAATTAAAAGTTGTGTAAAACATAAAATCTTAAATAAAACTTTGTCAAAACTTCTGAAACTAGTTAAAATCAATAAGTTTTGATTTATTTCATATCGATTTGCAATAATTTCATTGTTATTCTTATGTTTTCAAAGAGTTATTGATATTTACATACTAACGTTAAAAAGTAGTGAAAAAAGCTAGATTTTGCATGTAAATCGCTATGTAATTAAAAGTTGTGTAAAACATAAAATCTTAAATATAACTTTGTCAAAACTTCTGAAACAAGTTAAAATCAATAAGTTTTGATTGATTTCATATCGATTTTCAATAATTTCATTGTTTTTCTAAAGTTTTCAAACAGTTATTGATATTTACAAACTAGCGTTAAAAAGTAGTCAAAACAGCTAGATTTTGCATGTAAATCGCTATGTAATTAAAAGTTGTGTGAAACATAAAATCTTAAATACAACCTTGTCAAAACTTCTGAAACTAGTTAAAATCAATAAGTTTTGATTGATTTCATATCGATTTTCAATAATTTCATTGTTTTTCTAAAGTTTTCAAAGAGTTATTGATATTTACAAACTAGCGTTAAAAAGTAGTGAAAAAAGCTAGATTTTGCATGTAAGTCGCTATGTAATTAAAAGTTGTGTAAAACATAAAATATAAATATAACTTTGTCAAAACTTCTGAAACAAGTTAAAATCAATAAGTTTTGATTGATTTCATATCGATTTTCAATAATTTCATTGTTTTTCAAAAGTTTTCAAACAGTTATTGATATTTACAAACTAGCGTTAAAAAGTAGTCAAAACAACTAGATTTTGCATGTAAATCGCTATGTAATTAAAAGTTGTGTAAAACATAAAATCTTAAATAAAACTTTGTCAAAACTTCTGAAACTAGTTAAAATCAATAAGTTTTGATTTATTTCATATCGATTTGCAATAATTTCATTGTTATTCTTATGTTTTCAAAGAGTTATTGATATTTACATACTAACGTTAAAAAGTAGTGAAAAAAGCTAGATTTTGCATGTAAATCGCTATGTAATTAAAAGTTGTGTAAAACATAAAATCTTAAATATAACTTTGTCAAAACTTCTGAAACAAGTTAAAATCAATAAGTTTTGATTGATTTCATATCGATTTTCAATAATTTCATTGTTTTTCTAAAGTTTTCAAACAGTTATTGATATTTACAAACTAGCGTTAAAAAGTAGTCAAAACAGCTAGATTTTGCATGTAAATCGCTATGTAATTAAAAGTTGTGTGAAACATAAAATCTTAAATACAACCTTGTCAAAACTTCTGAAACTAGTTAAAATCAATAAGTTTTGATTGATTTCATATCGATTTTCAATAATTTCATTGTTTTTCTAATGTTTTCAAAGAGTTATTGATGTTTACAAACTAGCGTTAAAAAGTAGTGAAAAAAGCTAGATTTTGCATGTAAATCGCTATGTAATTAAAAGTTGTGTAAAACATAAAATCTTAAATATAACTATGTCAAAACTTCTGAAACTATTTAAAATCAATAAGTTTTTATTGATTTCATATCGATTTTCAATAATTTCATTGTTTTTCTAAAGTTTTCAAACAGTTATTGATATTTACAATCTAGCGTTAAAAAGTAGTCAAAACAACTAGATTTTGCATGTAAATCGCTACGTAATTTAAAGTTGTGTAAAACATAAAATCTTAAACATAACTTTGTCAAAACTTCTGAAACTAGTTAAAATCAATAAGTTTTGATTGATTTCATATCGATTTTCAATAATTTCATTGTTTTTTTAATGTTTTCAAACAGTTATTGATATTTACAAACTATTGTTAAAAAGTAGTGAAAAAAGCTAGATTTTGCATGTAAATCGCTATGTAATTAAAAGTTGTGTAAAACATTAAAACTTAAATATAACTTTGTCAAAACTTCTGAAACAAGTTAAAATCAATAAGTTTTGATTGATTTCATATCGATTTTCAATAATTTCATTGTTTTTCTAAAGTTTTCAAACAGTTATTGATATTTACAAACTAGCGTTAAAAAGTAGTCAAAACAGCTAGATTTTGCATGTAAATCGCTATGTAATTAAAAGTTGTGTAAAACATAAAATCTTAAATACAACCTTGTCAAAACTTCTGAAACTAGTTAAAATCAATAAGTTTTGATTGATTTCATATCGATTTTCAATAATTTCGTTGTTTTTCTAATGTTTTCAAACAGTTATTGATATTTACACACTAGCGTTAAAAAGTAGTCAAAACAGCTAGATTTTGCATGTAAATCGCTATGTAATTAAAAGTTGTGTAAAACATAAAATCTTAAATAAAACTTTGTCAAAACTTCTGAAACTAGTTAAAATCAATAAGTTTTGATTGATTTCATATCGATTTTCAATAATTTCATTGTTTTTCTAATGTTTTTAAAGAGTTATTTAAATTTACACACTAGCGTTAAAAAGTAGTCAAAACAGCTAGATTTTGCATGTAAATCGCTATGTAATTAAAAGTTGTGTAAAACATAAAATCTTAAATAAAACTTTGTCAAAACTTCTAAAAACTAGTTAAAATCAATAAGTTTTGATTGATTTCATATTGATTTTCAATAATTTCATTGTTTTTTTAATGTTTTCAAACAGTTTTTGATATTTACAAACTAGTGTTAAAAAGTAGTGAAAAAAGCTAGATTTTGCATGTAAATCGCTATGTAATTAAAAGTTGTGTAAAACATAAAATCTTAAATATAACTTTGTCAAAACTTCTGAAACAAGTTAAAATCAATAAGTTTTGATTGATTTCATATCGATTTTCAATAATTTCATTGTTTTTCTAAAGTTTTCAAACAATTATTGATATTTACAAACTAGCGTTAAAAAGTAGTCAAAACTGCTAAATTTTGCATGTAAATCGCTATGTAATTAAAAGTTGTGTAAAACATAAAATCTTCAATAAAACTTTGTCAAAACTTCTGAAACAAGTTAAAATCAATAAGTTTTGATTGATTTCATATCGATTTTCAATAATTTCATTGTTTTTCTAAAGTTTTCAAACAGTTATTGATATTTACAAACTAGCGTTAAAAAGTAGTCAAAACAGCTAGATTGTGCATGTAAATCGCTATGTAATTAAAAGTTGTGTGAAACATAAAATCTTAAATACAACCTTGTCAAAACTTCTGAAACTAGTTAAAATCAATAAGTTTTGATTGATTTCATATCGATTTTCAATAATTTCATTGTTTTTCTAATGTTTTCAAAGAGTTATTGATGTTTACAAACTAGCGTTAAAAAGTAGTGAAAAAAGCTAGATTTTGCATGTAAATCGCTATGTAATTAAAAGTTGTGTAAAACATAAAATCTTAAATATAACTATGTCAAAACTTCTGAAACTATTTAAAATCAATAAGTTTTTATTGATTTCATATCGATTTTCAATAATTTCATTGTTTTTCTAAAGTTTTCAAACAGTTATTGATATTTACAATCTAGCGTTAAAAAGTAGTCAAAACAACTAGATTTTGCATGTAAATCGCTACGTAATTTAAAGTTGTGTAAAACATAAAATCTTAAACATAACTTTGTCAAAACTTCTGAAACTAGTTAAAATCAATAAGTTTTGATTGATTTCATATCGATTTTCAATAATTTCATTGTTTTTTTAATGTTTTCAAACAGTTATTTATATTTACAAACTATTGTTAAAAAGTAGTGAAAAAAGCTAGATTTTGCATGTAAATCGCTATGTAATTAAAAGTTGTGTAAAACATTAAAACTTAAATATAACTTTGTCAAAACTTCTGAAACAAGTTAAAATCAATAAGTTTTGATTGATTTCATATCGATTTTCAATAATTTCATTGTTTTTCTAAAGTTTTCAAACAGTTATTGATATTTACAAACTAGCGTTAAAAAGTAGTCAAAACAGCTAGATTTTGCATGTAAATCGCTATGTAATTAAAAGTTGTGTAAAACATAAAATCTTAAATACAACCTTGTCAAAACTTCTGAAACTAGTTAAAATCAATAAGTTTTGATTGATTTCATATCGATTTTCAATAATTTCGTTGTTTTTCTAATGTTTTCAAACAGTTATTGATATTTACACACTAGCGTTAAAAAGTAGTCAAAACAGCTAGATTTTGCATGTAAATCGCTATGTAATTAAAAGTTGTGTAAAACATAAAATCTTAAATAAAACTTTGTCAAAACTTCTGAAACTAGTTAAAATCAATAAGTTTTGATTGATTTCATATCGATTTTCAATAATTTCATTGTTTTTCTAATGTTTTTAAAGAGTTTTTTAAATTTACACACTAGCGTTAAAAAGTAGTCAAAACAGCTAGATTTTGCATGTAAATCGCTATGTAATTAAAAGTTGTGTAAAACATAAAATCTTAAATAAAACTTTGTCAAAACTTCTAAAAACTAGTTAAAATCAATAAGTTTTGATTGATTTCATATTGATTTTCAATAATTTCATTGTTTTTTTAATGTTTTCAAACAGTTTTTGATATTTACAAACTAGTGTTAAAAAGTAGTGAAAAAAGCTAGATTTTGCATGTAAATCGCTATGTAATTAAAAGTTGTGTAAAACATAAAATCTTAAATATAACTTTGTCAAAGCTTCTGAAACAAGTTAAAATCAATAAGTTTTGATTGATTTCATATCGATTTTCAATAATTTCATTGTTTTCCTAAAGTTTTCAAACAATTATTGATATTTACAAACTAGCGTTAAAAAGTAGTCAAAACTGCTAAATTTTGCATGTAAATCGCTATGTAATTAAAAGTTGTGTAAAACATAAAATCTTCAATAAAACTTTGTCAAAACTTCTGAAACAAGTTAAAATCAATAAGTTTTGATTGATTTCATATCGATTTTCAATAATTTCATTGTTTTTCAAAAGTTTTCAAACAGTTATTGATATTTACAAACTATCGTTAAAAAGTAGTCAAAACACCTAGATTTTGCATGTAAATCGCTATGTAATTAAAAGTTGTGTAAAACATAAAATCTTAAATAAAACTTTGTCAAAACATCTGAAACTAGTTAAAATCAATAAGTTTTGATTGTTTTCATATCGATTTTCAATAATTTCATTGTTTTTCTAATGTTTTCAAAACGTTATTGATATTTACAAACTAGCGTTAAAAAGTAGTGAAAAAAGCTAGATTTTGCATGTAAATCGCTATGTAATTAAAAGTTGTGTAAAACATATAAACTTAAATAAAACTTTGTCAAAACTTCTGAAACTAGTTAAAATCAATAAGTTTTGATTGATTTCATATCGATTTTCAATAATTTCATTGTTTTTCTAATGTTTTCAAAGAGTTATTTAAATTTACAAACTAGCGTTAAAAAGTAGTCAAAACAGCTAGATTTTGCATGTAAATCGCTATGTAATTAAAAGTTGTGTAAAACATAAAATCTTAAATAAAACTTTGACAAAACTTCTAAAAACTAGTTAAAATCAATAAGTTTTGATTGATTTCATATTGATTTTCAATAATTTCATTGTTTTTTTAATGTTTTCAAACAGTTATTGATATTTACAAACTAGTGTTAAAAAGTAGTGAAAAAAGCTAGATTTTGCATGTAAATCGCTATGTAATTAAAAGTTGTGTAAAACATAAAATCTTAAATATAACTTTGTCAAAACTTCTGAAACAAGTTAAAATCAATAAGTTTTGATTGATTTCATATCGATTTTCAATAATTTCATTGTTTTTCTAAAGTTTTCAAACAATTATTGATATTTACAAACTAGCGTTAAAAAGTAGTCAAAACCGCTAGATTTTGCATGTAATCGCTATGTAATTAAAAGTTGTGTAAAACATAAAATCTTCAATAAAACTTTGTCAAATCTTCTGAAACTAGTTAAAATCAATAAGTTTTGATAGTTTTCATATCGATTTTCAATAATTTCATTGTTTTTCTAATGTTTTCAAACAGTTATTGATATTTACACACAAGCTTTAAAAAGTAGTCAAAACAGATTTTGCATGTAAATCGCTATGTACTTAAAAGTTGTGTTAAACATAAAAACATAAATAAAACTTTGTCAAAACTTCTGAAACTAGTTAAAATCAATAAGTTTTGAATGATTTCATATCGATTTTCAATAATTTCATTGTTTTTCTAATGTTTTCAAAGAGTTATTTATATTTACAAACTAGTGTTAAAAAGTAGTGAAAAAAGCTAGATTTTGCATGTAAATCGCTATGTAATTAAAAGTTGTGTAAAACATAAAATCTTAAATATAACTTTGTCAAAACTTCTGAAACAAGTTAAAATCCATAAGTTTTTATTGATTTCATATCGATTTTCAATAATTTCATTGTTTTTCTAAAGTTTTCAAAGAATTATTTATATTTACAAACTAGCGTTAAAAAGTAGTCAAAACAGCTAGATTTTGCGTGTAAATCGCTATGTAATTAAAAGTTGTGTAAAACATAAAATCTTCAATAAAACTTTGTCAAATCTTCTGAAACTAGTTAAAATTAATAAGTTTTGATAGTTTTCATATCGATTTTCAATAATTTCATTGTTTTTCTAATGTTTTCAAACAGTTATTGATATTTACAAACTAGCGTTAAAAAGTAGTCAAAACAGATTTTGCATGTAAATCGCTATGTAATTTAAAGATTTGTAAAACATAAAATCTTAAATAAAACTTTGTCACAACTTCTGAAACTAGTTAAAATCAATAAGTTTTGATTGATTTCATATCGATTTTCAATAATTTCATTGTTTTTCTAATGTTTTCAAAGAGTTATTGATATTTACAAACAAGCGTTAAAAAGTAGTGAAAAAAGTTAGATTTTGCATGTAAATCGCTATGTAATTAAAAGTTGTGTAAAAAATAAACTCTTAAATATAACTTTGTCAAAATTTCTGATCAAGTTAAAATCAATAAGTTTTGATTGATTTCATATCGATTTTCAATAATTTCATTGTTTTCTAATGTTTTCAAAGAGTTATTGATATTTACAAACTAGCGTTAAAAATTAGTGAAAAAAGCTAGATTTTGCATGTAAATCGCTATGTAATTAAAAGTTGTGTAAAACATAAAATCTTAAATATAACTTTGTCAAAACTTCTGAAACAAGTTAAAATCAATACGTTTTGATTGATTTCATATCGATTTTCAATAATTTCATTGTTTTTCTTATGTTTTCAAACAGTTATTGATATTTACAAACTAGTGTTAAAAAGTAGTGAAAAAAGCTAGATTTTGCATGTAAATCGCTATGTAATTAAAAGTTGTGTAAAACATAAAAACTTAAATAAAACTTTGTCAAAACTTCTGAAACAAGTTAAAATCAATAAGTTCTGAATGATTTCATATCGATTTTCAATAATTTCATTGTTTTTCTAATGTTTTCAAAGAGTTATTGATATTTACAAACTAGCGTTAAAAAATAGTGAAAAAAGCTAGATTTTGCATGTAAATCGCTATGTAATTAAAAGTTGTGTAAAACATAAAATCTTAAATAAAACTTTGTCAAAACTTCGGAAACTAGTTAAAATCAATAAGTTTTGATTGTTTTCATATCGATTTTCAATAATTTCATTGTTTTTCTAATGTTTTCAAACAGTTATTGATATTTAAAAACTAGTGTTAAAAAGTAGTGAAAAAAGCTAGATTTTGCATGTAAATAGCTATGTAATTAAAAGTTGTGTAAAACATAAATCTTAAATATAACTTTGTCAAAACTTCTGAAACATGTTTAAATCAATAAGTTTTGATTGATTTCATATCGATTTTCAATAATTTCATTGTTTTTCTTATGTTTTCAAACAGTTATTGATATTTACAAACTAGTGTTAAAAAGTATTGAAAAAAGCTAGATTTTGCATGTAAATCGCTATGTAATTTAAAGTTGTGTAAAACATAAAATCTTAAATAAAACTTTGTCAAAACTTCTGAAACTAGTTAAAATCAATAAGTTTTGAAAGATTTCATAACGATTTTCAATAATTTCATTGTTTTTCTTATGTTTTCAAATAGTTATTTATATTTACAAACTAGTGTTAAAAAGTAGTGAAAAAAGCTAGATTTTGCATGTAAATCGCTATGTAATTAAAAGTTGTGTAAAACATAAAAACTTAATTAAAACTTTGTCAAAATTTCTGAAACTAGTTAAAATCAATAAGTTTTGATTGATTGCATATCGATTTTCAATAATTTCATTGTTTTTCTAAGGTTTTCAAAGAGTTATTGATATTTACAAACTAGGGTTAAAAAGTAGTGAAAAAAGCTAGATTTTGCATGTAAATCGCTATGTAATTTAAAGTTGTGTAAAACATAAAATCTTAAATATAACTTTGTCAAAACTTCTGAGACATGTTAAAATTAATAAGTTTTGATTGATTTCATATCGATTTTCAATAATTTCATTATTTTTCTAATGTTTTCAAACAGTTATTGATATTTACAAACTAGCGTTAAAAAGTAGTCAAAACAGATTTTCCATGTAAATCGCTATGTAATTTAAAGATGTGTAAAACATAAAATCTTAAATAAAACTTTGTCACAACTTCTGAAACTAGTTAAAATCAATAAGTTTTGATTGATTTGAAATCGATTTTTAATAATTTCATTGTTTTTCTAATGTTTTCAAAGAGTTATTGATATTTACAAACTAGTGTTAAAAAGTAGTGAAAAAAGCTAGATTTTGCATGTAAATCGCTATGTAATTAAAAGTTGTGTAAAACATAAAATCTTAAATATAACTTTGTCAAAACTTCTGAAACAAGTTAAAATCAATAAGTTTTGATTGATTTCATATCGATTTTCAATAATTTCATTGTTTTTCTTATGTTTTCAAACAGTTATTGATATTTACAAACTAGTGTTAAAAAGTAGTGAAAAAAGCTAGATTTTGCATGTAAATCGCTATGTAATTAAAAGTTGTGTAAAACATAAAAACTTAAATAAAACTTTGTCAAAACTTCTGAAACTAGTTAAAATCAATAAGTTCTGAATGATTTCATATCGATTTTCAATAATTTCATTGTTTTTCTAATGTTTTCAAAGAGTTATTGATATTTACAAACTAGCGTTAAAAAGTAGTGAAAAAAGCTAGATTTTGCATGTAAATCGCTATGTAATTTAAAGATGTGTAAAACATAAAATCTTAAATAAAACTTTGTCACAACTTCTGAAACTAGTTAAAATCAATAAGTTTTGATTGATTTCATATCGATTTTCAATAATTTCATTGTTTTTCTAATGTTTTCAAAGAGTTATTGATATTTACAAACTAGCGTTAAAAAATAGTGAAAAAAGCTAGATTTTGCATGTAAATCGCTATGTAATTAAAAGTTGTGTAAAACATAAAATCTTAAATAAAACTTTGTCAAAACTTCGGAAACTAGTTAAAATCAATAAGTTTTGATTGTTTTCATATCGATTTTCAATAATTTCATTGTTTTTCTAATGTTTTCAAACAGTTATTGATATTTAAAAACTAGTGTTAAAAAGTAGTGAAAAAAGCTAGATTTTGCATGTAAATAGCTATGTAATTAAAAGTTGTGTAAAACATAAATCTTAAATATAACTTTGTCAAAACTTCTGAAACATGTTTAAATCAATAAGTTTTGATTGATTTCATATCGATTTTCAATAATTTCATTGTTTTTCTTATGTTTTCAAACAGTTATTGATATTTACAAACTAGTGTTAAAAAGTATTGAAAAAAGCTAGATTTTGCATGTAAATCGCTATGTAATTTAAAGTTGTGTAAAACATAAAATCTTAAATAAAACTTTGTCAAAACTTCTGAAACTAGTTAAAATCAATAAGTTTTGAAAGATTTCATAACGATTTTCAATAATTTCATTGTTTTTCTTATGTTTTCAAATAGTTATTTATATTTACAAACTAGTGTTAAAAAGTAGTGAAAAAAGCTAGATTTTGCATGTAAATCGCTATGTAATTAAAAGTTGTGTAAAACATAAAATCTTAAATATAACTTTGTCAAAACTTCTGAAACAAGTTAAAATCAATAAGTTTTGATTGATTTCATATCGATTTTCAATAATTTCATTGTTTTTCTTATGTTTTCAAACAGTTATTGATATTTACAAACTAGTGTTAAAAAGTAGTGAAAAAAGCTAGATTTTGCATGTAAATCGCTATGTAATTAAAAGTTGTGTAAAACATAAAAACTTAAATAAAACTTTGTCAAAACTTCTGAAACTAGTTAAAATCAATAAGTTTTGATTGATTGCATATCGATTTTCAATAATTTCATTGTTTTTCTAAGGTTTTCAAAGAGTTATTGATATTTACAAACTAGGGTTAAAAAGTAGTGAAAAAAGCTAGATTTTGCATGTAAATCGCTATGTAATTTAAAGTTGTGTAAAACATAAAATCTTAAATATAACTTTGTCAAAACTTCTGAGACATGTTAAAATTAATAAGTTTTGATTGATTTCATATCGATTTTCAATAATTTCATTATTTTTCTAATGTTTTCAAACAGTTATTGATATTTACAAACTAGCGTTAAAAAGTAGTCAAAACAGATTTTCCATGTAAATCGCTATGTAATTTAAAGATGTGTAAAACATAAAATCTTAAATAAAACTTTGTCACAACTTCTGAAACTAGTTAAAATCAATAAGTTTTGATTGATTTCATATTGATTTTCAATAATTTCATTGTTTTTCTTATGTTTTCAAACAGTTATTGATATTTACAAACTAGTGTTAAAAAGTAGTGAAAAAAGCTAGATTTTGCATGTAAATCGCTATGTAATTAAAAGTTGTGTAAAACATAAAATCTTAAATATAACTTTGTCAAAACTTCTGAAACAAGTTAAAATCAATAAGTTTTGATTGATTTCATATCGATTTTCAATAATTTCATTGTTTTTCTAATGTTTTCAAAGAGTTATTGATATTTACAAACTAGCGTTAAAAAGTAGTCAAAACAGCTAGATTTTGCATGTAAATCGCTATGTAATTAAAAGTTGTGTAAAACATAAAATCTTAAATATAACTTTGTCAAAACTTCTGAAACTAGTTAAAATCAATAAGTTTTGATTAATTTCATATCGATTTTTAATAATTCAATTGTTTTTCTAAGGTTTTCAAACAGTTATTGATATTTACAAACTAGCGTTAAAAAGTAGTGAAAAAAGCTAGATTTACATGTAAATCGCTATGTAATTAAAAGTTCTGTAAAACATAAAAACTTAAATAAAACTATGTCAAAACATCTTAAACTAGTTAAAATCAATAAGTTTTCATTGATTTCATATCGATTTTTAATAATTTCATTGTTTTTCTAAGGTTTTCAAAGAGTTATTGATATTTACAAACTAGCGTTAAAAAGTAGTGAAAAAAGCTAGATTTTGCATGTAAATCGCTATGTAATTTAAAGTTGTGTAAAGCATAAAAACTTAAATAAAACTTTGTCAAAACTTCTGAAACTAGTTAAAATCAATAAGTTTTGATTGATTTCATATCGATTTTCAATAATTTCATTGTTTTTCTAATGTTTTCAAAGAGTTCTTGATATTTACAAACTAGCGTTAAAAAGTAGTCAAAACAGCTAGATTTTGCGTGTAAATCGCTATGTAATTAAAAGTTGTGTAAAACATAAAATCTTCAATAAAACTTTGTCAAATCTTCTGAAACTAGTTAAAATTAATAAGTTTTGATAGTTTTCATATCGATTTTCAATAATTTCATTGTTTTTCTAATGTTTTCAAACAGTTATTGATATTTACAAACTAGCGTTAAAAAGTAGTCAAAACAGATTTTGCATGTAAATCGCTATGTAATTTAAAGATGTGTAAAACATAAAATCTTAAATAAAACTTTGTCACAACTTCTGAAACTAGTTAAAATCAATAAGTTTTGATTGATTTCATATCGATTTTCAATAATTTCATTGTTTTTCTAATGTTTTCAAAGAGTTATTGATATTTACAAACAAGCGTTAAAAAGTAGTGAAAAAAGTTAGATTTTGCATGTAAATCGCTATGTAATTAAAAGTTGTGTAAAAAATAAACTCTTAAATATAACTTTGTCAAAATTTCTGAACAAGTTAAAATCAATAAGTTTTGATTGATTTCATATCGATTTTCAATAATTTCATTGTTTTCTAATGTTTTCAAAGAGTTATTGATATTTACAAACTAGCGTTAAAAATTAGTGAAAAAAGCTAGATTTTGCATGTAAATCGCTATGTAATTAAAAGTTGTGTAAAACATAAAATCTTAAATATAACTTTGTCAAAACTTCTGAAACAAGTTAAAATCAATAAGTTTTGATTGATTTCATATCGATTTTCAATAATTTCATTGTTTTTCTTATGTTTTCAAACAGTTATTGATATTTACAAACTAGTGTTAAAAAGTAGTGAAAAAAGCTAGATTTTGCATGTAAATCGCTATGTAATTAAAAGTTGTGTAAAACATAAAAACTTAAATAAAACTTTGTCAAAACTTCTGAAACAAGTTAAAATCAATAAGTTCTGAATGATTTCATATCGATTTTCAATAATTTCATTGTTTTTCTAATGTTTTCAAAGAGTTATTGATATTTACAAACTAGCGTTAAAAAATAGTGAAAAAAGCTAGATTTTGCATGTAAATCGCTATGTAATTAAAAGTTGTGTAAAACATAAAATCTTAAATAAAACTTTGTCAAAACTTCGGAAACTAGTTAAAATCAATAAGTTTTGATTGTTTTCATATCGATTTTCAATAATTTCATTGTTTTTCTAATGTTTTCAAACAGTTATTGATATTTAAAAACTAGTGTTAAAAAGTAGTGAAAAAAGCTAGATTTTGCATGTAAATAGCTATGTAATTAAAAGTTGTGTAAAACATAAATCTTAAATATAACTTTGTCAAAACTTCTGAAACATGTTTAAATCAATAAGTTTTGATTGATTTCATATCGATTTTCAATAATTTCATTGTTTTTCTTATGTTTTCAAACAGTTATTGATATTTACAAACTAGTGTTAAAAAGTATTGAAAAAAGCTAGATTTTGCATGTAAATCGCTATGTAATTTAAAGTTGTGTAAAACATAAAATCTTAAATAAAACTTTGTCAAAACTTCTGAAACTAGTTAAAATCAATAAGTTTTGAAAGATTTCATAACGATTTTCAATAATTTCATTGTTTTTCTTATGTTTTCAATTAGTTATTTATATTTACAAACTAGCGTTAAAAAGTAGTGAAAAAAGCTAAATTTTGCATGTAAATCGCTATGTAATTAAAAGTTGTGTAAAACATAAAATCTTAAATAAAACTTTGTCAAAACTTCTGAAACTAGTTAAAATCAATAAGTTTTGATTGATTGCATATCGATTTTCAATAATTTCATTGTTTTTCTAAGGTTTTCAAAGAGTTATTGATATTTACAAACTAGGGTTAAAAAGTAGTGAAAAAAGCTAGATTTTGCATGTAAATCGCTATGTAATTTAAAGTTGTGTAAAACATAAAATCTTAAATATAACTTTGTCAAAACTTCTAAGACATGTTAAAATTAATAAGTTTTGATTGATTTCATATCGATTTTCAATAATTTCATTATTTTTCTAATGTTTTCAAACAGTTATTGATATTTACAAACTAGCGTTAAAAAGTAGTCAAAACAGATTTTCCATGTAAATCGCTATGTAATTTAAAGATGTGTAAAACATAAAATCTTAAATAAAACTTTGTCACAACTTCTGAAACTAGTTAAAATCAATAAGTTTTGATTGATTTCATATCGATTTTCAATAATTTCATTGTTTTTCTTATGTTTTCAAACAGTTATTGATATTTACAAACTAGTGTTAAAAAGTAGTGAAAAAAGCTAGATTTTGCATGTAAATCGCTATGTAATTAAAAGTTGTGTAAAACATAAAATCGTAAATATAACTTTGTCAAAACTTCTGAAACAAGTTAAAATCAATAAGTTTTGATTGATTTCATATCGATTTTCAATAATTTCATTGTTTTTCTTATGTTTTCAAACAGTTATTGATATTTACAAACTAGTGTTAAAAAGTAGTGAAAAAAGCTAGATTTTGCATGTAAATCGCTATGTAATTAAAAGTTGTGTAAAACATAAAAACTTAAATAAAACTTTGTCAAAACTTCTGAAACTAGTTAAAATCAATAAGTTCTGAATGATTTCATATCGATTTTCAATAATTTCATTGTTTTTCTAATGTTTTCAAAGAGTTATTGATATTTACAAACTAGCGTTAAAAAGTAGTGAAAAAAGCTAGATTTTGCATGTAAATCGCTATGTAATTAAAAGTTGTGTAAAACATAAAATCTTAAATAAAACTTAGTAAAAACTTCTGAAACTAGTTAAAATCAATAAGTTTTGATTGATTTGAAATCGATTTTTAATAATTTCATTGTTTTTCTAATGTTTTCAAACAGTTATTGATATTTACAAACTAGCGTTAAAAAGTAGTCAAAACAGCTAGATTTTGCATGTAAATCGCTATGTAATTAAAAGTTGTGTAAAACATAAAATCTTAAATATAACTTTGTCAAAACTTCTGAAACTAGTTAAAATCAATAAGTTTTGATTGATTTCATATCGATTTTTAATAATTCAATTGTTTTTCTAAGGTTTTCAAACAGTTATTGATATTTACAAACTAGCGTTAAAAAGTAGTGAAAAAAGCTAGATTTACATGTAAATCGCTATGTAATTAAAAGTTCTGTAAAACATAAAAACTTAAATAAAACTATGTCAAAACATCTTAAACTAGTTAAAATCAATAAGTTTTCATTGATTTCATATCGATTTTTAATAATTTCATTGTTTTTCTAAGGTTTTCAAAGAGTTATTGATATTTACAAACTAGCGTTAAAAAGTAGTGAAAAAAGCTAGATTTTGCATGTAAATCGCTATGTAATTAAAAGTTGTGTAAAGCATAAAAACTTACATAAAACTTTGTCAAAACTTCTGAAACTAGTTAAAATCAATAAGTTTTGATTGATTTCATATCGATTTTCAATAATTTCATTGTTTTTCTAATGTTTTCAAACAGTTCTTTATATTTACAAACTAGCGTTAAAAAGTAGTCAAAACAGCTAGATTTTGCATGTAAATAGCTATGTAATTAATAAAAGTTGTGTAAAACATAAAATCTTAAATATAACTTTGTCAAAACTTCTGAAACTAGTTAAAATCAATAAGTTTTGATTGATTTCATATCGATTTTTAATAATTCATTTGTTTTTCTAAGGTTTTCAAACAGTTATTGATATTTACAAACTAGCGTTAAAAAGTAGTGAAAAAAGCTAGATTTACATGTAAATCGTTATGTAATTAAAAGTTGTGTAAAGCATAAAAACTTAAATAAAACTTAGTAAAAACTTCTGAAACTAGTTAAAATCAATAAGTTTTGATTGATTTCATATCGATTTTCAATAATTTCATTGTTTTTCTAATGTTTTCAAACAGTTATTGATATTTACAAACTAGCGTTAAAAAGTAGTCAAAACAGCTAGATTTTGCATGTAAATCGCTATGTAATTTAAAGTTGTGTAAAACATAAAATCTTAAATAAAACTTTGTCAAAACTTCTGAAACTAGTTAAAATCAATAAGTTTTGAAAGATTTCATAACGATTTTCAATAATTTCATTGTTTTTCTTATGTTTTCAAATAGTTATTTATATTTACAAACTAGCGTTAAAAAGTAGTGAAAAAAGCTAAATTTTGCATGTAAATCGCTATGTAATTAAAAGTTGTGTAAAACATAAAATCTTAAATAAAACTTTGTCAAAACTTCGGAAACTAGTTAAAATCAATAAGTTTTGATTGTTTTCATATCGATTTTCAATAATTTCATTGTTTTTCTAATGTTTTCAAACAGTTATTGATATTTAAAAACTAGTGTTAAAAAGTAGTGAAAAAAGCTAGATTTTGCATGTAAATAGCTATGTAATTAAAAGTTGTGTAAAACATAAATCTTAAATATAACTTTGTCAAAACTTCTGAAACATGTTTAAATCAATAAGTTTTGATTGATTTCATATCGATTTTCAATGATTTCATTGTTTTTCTTATGTTTTCAAACAGTTATTGATATTTACAAACTAGTGTTAAAAAGTATTGAAAAAAGCTAGATTTTGCATGTAAATCGCTATGTAATTTAAAGTTGTGTAAAACATAAAATCTTAAATAAAACTTTGTCAAAACTTCTGAAACTAGTTAAAATCAATAAGTTTTGAAAGATTTCATAACGATTTTCAATAATTTCATTGTTTTTCTTATGTTTTCAAATAGTTATTTATATTTACAAACTAGCGTTAAAAAGTAGTGAAAAAAGCTAGATTTTGCATGTAAATCGCTATGTAATTAAAAGTTGTGTAAAACATAAAATCTTAAATAAAACTTTGTCAAAACTTCTGAAACTAGTTAAAATCAATAAGTTTTGATTGATTGCATATCGATTTTCAATAATTTCATTGTTTTTCTAAGGTTTTCAAAGAGTTATTGATATTTACAAACTAGGGTTAAAAAGTAGTGAAAAAAGCTAGATTTTGCATGTAAATCGCTATGTAATTAAAAGTTGTGTAAAACATAAAATCTTAAATATAACTTTGTCAAAACTTCTGAGACATGTTAAAATCAATAAGTTTTGATTGATTTCATATCGATTTTCAATAATTTCATTATTTTTCTAATGTTTTCAAACAGTTATTGATATTTACAAACTAGCGTTAAAAAGTAGTCAAAACAGATTTTCCATGTAAATCGCTATGTAATTTAAAGATGTGTAAAACATAAAATCTTAAATAAAACTTTGTCACAACTTCTGAAACTAGTTAAAATCAATAAGTTTTGATTGATTTCATATCGATTTTCAATAATTTCATTGTTTTTCTTATGTTTTCAAACAGTTATTGATATTTACAAACTAGTGTTAAAAAGTAGTGAAAAAAGCTAGATTTTGCATGTAAATCGCTATGTAATTAAAAGTTGTGTAAAACATAAAATCTTAAATATAACTTTGTCAAAACTTCTGAAACAAGTTAAAATCAATAAGTTTTGATTGATTTCATATCGATTTTCAATAATTTCATTGTTTTTCTTATGTTTTCAAACAGTTATTGATATTTACAAACTAGTGTTAAAAAGTAGTGAAAAAAGCTAGATTTTGCATGTAAATCGCTATGTAATTAAAAGTTGTGTAAAACATAAAAACTTAAATAAAACTTTGTCAAAACTTCTGAAACTAGTTAAAATCAATAAGTTCTGAATGATTTCATATCGATTTTCAATAATTTCATTGTTTTTCTAATGTTTTCAAAGAGTTATTGATATTTACAAACTAGCGTTAAAAAATTGTGAAAAAAGCTAGATTTTGCATGTAAATCGCTATGTAATTAAAAGTTGTGTAAAACATAAAATCTTAAATAAAACTTTGTCAAAACTTCGGAAACTAGTTAAAATCAATAAGTTTTGATTGATTTCATATCGATTTTCAATAATTTCATTGTTTTTCTAATGTTTTCAAACAGTTATTGATATTTAAAAACTAGTGTTAAAAAGTAGTGAAAAAAGCTAAATTTTGCATGTAAATCGCTATGTAATTAAAAGTTGTGTAAAACATAAATCTTAAATATAACTTTGTCAAAACTTCTGAAACATGTTTAAATCAATAAGTTTTGATTGATTTCATATCGATTTTCAATAATTTCATTGTTTTTCTTATGTTTTCAAACAGTTATTGATATTTACAAACTAGTGTTAAGAAGTATTGAAAAAAGCTAGATTTTGCATGTAAATCGCTATGTAATTTAAAGTTGTGTAAAACATAAAATCTTAAATAAAACTTTGTCAAAACTTCTGAAACTAGTTAAAATCAATAAGTTTTGAAAGATTTCATAACGATTTTCAATAATTTCATTGTTTTTCTTATGTTTTCAAATAGTTATTGATATTTACAAACTAGCGTTAAAAAGTAGTGAAAAAAGCTAGATTTTGCATGTAAATCGCTATGTAATTAAAAGTTGTGTAAAACATAAAATCTTAAATAAAACTTAGTAAAAACTTCTGAAACTAGTTAAAATCAATAAGTTTTGATTGATTTGAAATCGATTTTTAATAATTTCATTGTTTTTCTAATGTTTTCAAAGAGTTATTGATATTTACAAACTAGCGTTAAAAAGTAGTCAAAACATCTAGATTTTGCATGTAAATCGCTATGTAATTAAAAGTTGTGTAAAACATAAAATCTTAAATATAACTTTGTCAAAACTTCTGAAACTAGTTAAAATCAATAAGTTTTGATTGATTTCATATCGATTTTTAATAATTCAATTGTTTTCTAAGGTTTTCAAACAGTTATTGATATTTACAAACTAGCGTTAAAAAGTAGTGAAAAAAGCTAGATATACATGTAAATCGCTATGTAATTAAATGTTCTGTAAAACATAAAAACTTAAATAAAACTATGTCAAAACATCTTAATCTAGTTATAATCAATAAGTTTTCATTGATTTCATATCGATTTTTAATAATTTCATTGTTTTTCTAAGTGTGACGGGTACACACCTGGCCCAGGGTCGAATCCTTTGGTTACGGCGCCAACTGTGACGTCGCTCCTCCTGGTCGCTCCTCCTGGTTCCAAGCGTGCCGCTCCAACCTCTTGGTTAGATGATCACCAGCCTCGCTTTTCCCAACCTGCTTCCAATACCTGGTTGCTAAAGCAACTGTACTGATCTCCGGTCTGTCTACCCACGCTGTGTTTAGATCTTAGACAGACGGGACCAGCAGGGATTGGGCCGTATGCAAGTTGAGTCCGACGGGGGTGGCAAAACACAAGTAAAAGAAAAAAAAAAACTCACGAGACAAAAAATTACTGATAAAAAAAAAATGCTGACAACCTTTTATATCTAATGTCCGTTACATAAAGAAAAATTTTTCTCATTCCCGACCCGCTCTGTGGACTATGGCACCAAGCTTCTATCATACAACTTAACGATTTCGAATTGTCTACTCTCTAGAATTGTGTATGTCGGAGTGTGGTTTAGTTCGACACTGGGGCTAATTTCTATCAATCATTCGCAGATGATTCTTCTCTTCGACTTGAGTTGTATTTCTTCACTTCGATCTGGTTGGGTCGAATTCTGTTCTCGGCTGGGCTTGATTTTAACTTCTTCTTCTTCTTCCGTCCAGTAACTCTTTGGCCTTGTCTTCGACTTGGCTGCAACTTCTCCGCGGCTTTCGAGTAATCTTTTTCTTCGTCGACTTAGATAGAACTTCTCTTGTCTTTGACTTGGGCCGGAAGGATTTCTTGTTTTCGACTTGGGCTGGAAGGATTTCTTGTTTTCGACTTGGGCTGGAAGGATTTCTTGTTTTCGACTTGGGCTGGAAGGATTTCTTGTTTTCGACCTGGGGTGGAAGGATTTCTTGTTTTCGACTTGGGCTGGAAGGATTTCTTGTTCTCGACTTGGGCTGGAAGGATTTCTTGTTTTCGACTTGGGCTGGAAGGATTTCTTGCCGCAACTCAGCCGCAACTCTCTGTCGTCCGAGGTGATCTCTTCTCGCTGCCGTCCGGGGCTGAACTCATTTTTTGTCGATTGGGGTCCTGCTTTTATTGACGCCGCAGCAAACCGGGGTGGGTCTGTCGGCGTCAGGGCTCTCTCGATAATCCCAAAAGTCGCATTAGTTCTGATTTCCCATTATCGCTATTATTTTCACCCCTACTTCCTCACAGTGCCTCTGGGGGGAAGACGCATACCCATCTCTCCCGGTCTCTCGTATGTCAGGTGACCGTTTTCGACCAATGGTTCTTGATCGAGCATTCTCCCTCCTCTTTCCGCATATCACGTGACCGCTTTCGGCTAATGAGACTGTGGTGGGACCCCTCCCGTCTCCAATCGGGCGTGGCTTACATCGTTCTTGTTCTAAAAAAACAAAATCTAATTTGGCCTTTTTCACACGTACGAAAAATGATAATCTTGGCTTTTTCTCACCTGGGTTCTGTCAAAACAGCCTGCCGCTAATTAGATGTGACGTCAGGAAAGAATATTGGCGCTATCTGTGAGCCGAGACAATCGTTTTCTTTCCTTCTTTGTTTTTGGTCAGACCTGATAGTCAAAAATCTTAATTATCTGAATTGAAAATGTCTCCACTTCATCATCGTGGGGTTCCAATTTTTAACAGGTCAGAATCTGTATACAGTTCCACCGGTCACCCCCCTCAACACAAAAAAACACCTTTCCTCCGATTAAAATTTCGTTTCCATTGTTCTAAAAAATCTTTATTGTTTCAGCCAACCTTTAACAAACTTCCATCCTACGCGGACATGGAATTAGTTCAAGTGCTTGACCTGATAATTTTGACACTTGTTAGGTGCTGGTCGTACGTGTGTGTTTTCGCTTACGACCTGGTTTCGTATTATGTTTCTGTCTTTCCTCTTCTTTTTGTTTTATTTTATTATCTCCAAACTCTATTTCTTCAACCAAATATAACAATTTCTATTTCCCTGGATTTCGGTCAGGTAATTTGACCTGATATATTTTGACACCTGTCTTGTCTTAGTTTAACTTAAGACCGGGTTTTGTAACATCCATTCCTCTTTCTCTTTTTTTTTATTATTTTTTTTCTTCTCTTTGGATCGCCTAAATACAGTTAGAGAATTATTCTCAAAACTCAATTATTCTTCGTTTCTAAATAACTAACAACTGGTTAATAAACCGAATAAAAATTAAATCATATTTCTATGAATATCTCTTTTTAGTCTTTCTAAAAATGCAGGGTGCCACATAAGGTTTTCAAAGAGTTATTGATATTTACAAACTAGCGTTAAAAAGTAGTGAAAAAAGCTAGATTTTGCATGTAAATCGCTATGTAATTAAAAGTTGTGTAAAGCATAAAAACTTAAATAAAACTTTGACAAAACTTCTAAAACTAGTTAAAATCAATAAGTTTTGATTGATTTCATATCGAATTTCAATAATTTCATTGTTTTTCTAATGTTTTCAAACAGTTATTGATATTTACAAACTAGCGTTAAAAAGTAGTCAAAACAGCTAGATTTTGCATGTAAATCGCTATGTAATTAAAAGTTGTGTAAAACATAAAATCTTAAATATAACTTTGTCAAAACTTCTGAAACTAGTTAAAATCAATAAGTTTTGATTGATTTCATATCGATTTTTAATAATTCAATTGTTTTTCTAAGGTTTTCAAACAGTTATTGATATTTACAAACTAGCGTTAAAAAGTAGTGAAAAAAGCTAGATTTACATGTAAATCGCTATGTAATTAAAAGTTCTGTAAAACATAAAAACTTAAATAAAACTATGTCAAAACATCTTAAACTAGTTAAAATCAATAAGTTTTCATTGATTTCATATCGATTTTTAATAATTTCATTGTTTTTCTAAGGTTTTCAAAGAGTTATTGATATTTACAAACTAGCGTTAAAAAGTAGTGAAAAAAGCTAGATTTTGCATGTAAATCGCTATGTAATTAAAAGTTGTGTAAAGCATAAAAACTTAAATAAAACTTTGTCAAAACTTCTGAAACTAGTTAAAATCAATAAGTTTTGATTGATTTCATATCGATTTTCAATAATTTCATTGTTTTTCTAATGTTTTCAAAGAGTTCTTGATATTTACAAACTAGCGTTAAAAAGTAGTCAAAACAGCTAGATTTTGCATGTAAATCGCTATGTAATTAATAAAAGTTGTGTAAAACATAAAATCTTAAATATAACTTTGTCAAAACTTCTGAAACTAGTTAAAATCAATAAGTTTTGATTGATTTCATATCGATTTTTAATAATTCAATTGTTTTTCTAAGGTTTTCAAACAGTTATTGATATTTACAAACTAGCGTTAAAAAGTAGTGAAAAAAGCTAGATTTACATGTAAATCGTTATGTAATTAAAAGTTGTGTAAAGCATAAAAACTTAAATAAAACTTTATCAAAACTTCTGAAACTCGTTAAAATCAATAAGTTTTGATTGATTTCATATCGATTTTCAATAATTTCATTGTTTTTCTAATGTTTTCAAACAGTTATTGATATTTACAAACTAGCGTTAAAAAGTAGTCAAAACAGCTAGATTTTGCATGTAAATCGCTATGTAATTAAAAGTTGTGTAAAACATAAAATCTTAAATAAAACTTTGTCAAAACATCTGAAACTAGTTAAAATCAATAAATTTTGATTGATTTCATATCGATTTTTAATAATTCAATTGTTTTTCTAAGGTTTTCAAACAGTTATTGATATTTACAAACTAGCGTTAAAAAGTAGTGAAAAAAGCTAGATTTACATGTAAATCGCTATGTAATTAAAAGTTCTGTAAAACATAAAAACTTAAATAAAACTATGTCAAAACATCTTAAACTAGTTAAAATCAATAAGTTTTCATTGATTTCATATCGATTTTTAATAATTTCATTGTTTTTCTAAGGTTTTCAAAGAGTTATTGATATTTACAAACTAGCGTTAAAAAGTAGTGAAAAAAGCTAGATTTTGCATGTAAATCGATATGTAATTAAAAGTTGTGTAAAGCATAAAAACTTAAATAAAACTTTGTCAAAACTTCTGAAACTAGTTAAAATCAATAAGTTTTGATTGATTTCATATCGATTTTCAATAATTTCATTGTTTTTCTAATGTTTCCAAAGAGTTATTGATATTTACAAACTAGCGTTAAAAAGTAGTCAAAACAGCTAGATTTTGCAAGTAAATCGCTATGTAATTAAAAGTTGTGTAAAACATAAAATCTTAAATATAACTTTGTCAAAACTTCTGAAACTAGTTAAAATCAATAAGTTTTGATTGATTTCATATCGATTTTTAATAATTCAATTGTTTTTCTAAGGTTTTCAAACAGTTATTGATATTTACAAACTAGCGTTAAAAAGTAGTGAAAAAAGCTAGATTTACATGTAAATCGCTATGTAATTAAAAGTTCTGTAAAACATAAAAACTTAAATAAAACTATGTCAAAACATCTTAAACTAGTTAAAATCAATAAGTTTTCATTGATTTCATATCGATTTTTAATAATTTCATTGTTTTTCTAAGGTTTTCAAAGAGTTATTGATATTTACAAACTAGCGTTAAAAAGTAGTGAAAAAAGCTGGATTTTTCATGTAAATCGCTATGTAAATAAAAGTTGTGTAAAACATAAAATCTTAAATATAACTTTGACAAACATCTGAAACTAGTTAAAATCAATAAGTTTTGATTGATTTCATATCGATTTTCAATAATTTCATTGTTTTTCTAATGTTTTCAAAGAGTTATTGATATTTACAAACTAGCGTTAAAAAGTAGTCAAAACAGCTAGATTTTGCATGTAAATCGCTATGTAATTAAAAGTTGTGTAAAACATAAAATCTTAAATATAACTTAGTAAAAACTTCTGAAACTAGTTAAAATCAATAAGTTTTGATTGATTTGAAATCGATTTTTAATAATTTCATTGTTTTTCTAATGTTTTCAAACAGTTATTGATATTTACAAACTAGCGTTAAAAAGTAGTCAAAACAGCTAGATTTTGCATGTAAATCGCTATGTAATTAAAAGTTGTGTAAAACATAAAATCTTAAATATAACTTTGTCAAAACTTCTGAAACTAGTTAAAATCAATAAGTTTTGATTGATTTCATATCGATTTTTAATAATTCAATTGTTTTTCTAAGGTTTTCAAACAGTTATTGATATTTACAAACTAGCGTTAAAAAGTAGTGAAAAAAGCTAGATTTACATGTAAATCGCTATGTAATTAAAAGTTCTGTAAAACATAAAAACTTAAATAAAACTATGTCAAAACATCTTAAACTAGTTAAAATCAATAAGTTTTCATTGATTTCATATCGATTTTTAATAATTTCATTGTTTTTCTAAGGTTTTCAAAGAGTTATTGATATTTACAAACTAGCGTTAAAAAGTAGTGAAAAAAGCTAGATTTTGCATGTAAATCGCTATGTAATTAAAAGTTGTGTAAGGCATAAAAACTTAAATAAAACTTTGTCAAAACTTCTGAAACTAGTTAAAATCAATAAGTTTTGATTGATTTCATATCGATTTTCAATAATTTCATTGTTTTTCTAATGTTTTCAAAGAGTTCTTGATATTTACAAACTAGCGTTAAAAAGTAGTCAAAACAGCTAGATTTTGCATGTAAATCGCTATGTAATTAATAAAAGTTGTGTAAAACATAAAATCTTAAATATAACTTTGTCAAAACTTCTGAAACTAGTTAAAATCAATAAGTTTTGATTGATTTCATATCGATTTTTAATAATTCAATTGTTTTTCTAAGGTTTTCAAACAGTTATTGATATTTACAAACTAGCGTTAAAAAGTAGTGAAAAAAGCTAGATTTACATGTAAATCGTTATGTAATTAAAAGTTGTGTAAAGCATAAAAACTTAAATAAAACTTTATCAAAACTTCTGAAACTCGTTAAAATCAATAAGTTTTGATTGATTTCATATCGATTTTCAATAATTTCATTGTTTTTCTAATGTTTTCAAACAGTTATTGATATTTACAAACTAGCGTTAAAAAGTAGTCAAAACAGCTAGATTTTGCATGTAAATCGCTATGTAATTAAAGGTTGTGTAAAACATAAAATCTTAAATATAACTTTGTCAAAAACTTCTGAAACTAGTTAAAATCAATAAGTTTTGATTGATTTCATATCGATTTTTAATAATTCATTTGTTTTTCTTATGTTTTCAAACAGTTATTGATATTTACAAACTAGCGTTAAAAAGTAGTGAAAAAAGCTAGATATTGCATGTAAATCGCTATGTAATTAAAAGTTGTGTAAAACATAAAATCTTAAATAAAACTTTGTCAAAACATCTGAAACTAGTTAAAATCAATAAATTTTGATTGATTTCATATCGATTTTTAATAATTCAATTGTTTTTCTAAGGTTTTCAAACAGTTATTGATATTTACAAACTAGCGTTAAAAAGTAGTGAAAAAAGCTAGATTTACATGTAAATCGCTATGTAATTAAAAGTTCTGTAAAACATAAAAACTTAAATAAAACTATGTCAAAACATCTTAAACTAGTTAAAATCAATAAGTTTTCATTGATTTCATATCGATTTTTAATAATTTCATTGTTTTTCTAAGGTTTTCAAAGAGTTATTGATATTTACAAACTAGCGTTAAAAAGTAGTGAAAAAAGCTAGATTTTGCATGTAAATCGATATGTAATTAAAAGTTGTGTAAAGCATAAAAACTTAAATAAAACTTTGTCAAAACTTCTGAAACTAGTTAAAATCAATAAGTTTTGATTGATTTCATATCGATTTTCAATAATTTCATTGTTTTTCTAATGTTTCCAAAGAGTTATTGATATTTACAAACTAGCGTTAAAAAGTAGTCAAAACAGCTAGATTTTGCAAGTAAATCGCTATGTAATTAAAAGTTGTGTAAAACATAAAATCTTAAATATAACTTTGTCAAAACTTCTGAAACTAGTTAAAATCAATAAGTTTTGATTGATTTCATATCGATTTTTAATAATTCAATTGTTTTTCTAAGGTTTTCAAACAGTTATTGATATTTACAAACTAGCGTTAAAAAGTAGTGAAAAAAGCTAGATTTACATGTAAATCGCTATGTAATTAAAAGTTCTGTAAAACATAAAAACTTAAATAAAACTATGTCAAAACATCTTAAACTAGTTAAAATCAATAAGTTTTCATTGATTTCATATCGATTTTTAATAATTTCATTGTTTTTCTAAGGTTTTCAAAGAGTTATTGATATTTACAAACTAGCGTTAAAAAGTAGTGAAAAAAGCTGGATTTTTCATGTAAATCGCTATGTAAATAAAAGTTGTGTAAAACATAAAATCTTAAATATAACTTTGACAAACATCTGAAACTAGTTAAAATCAATAAGTTTTGATTGATTTCATATCGATTTTCAATAATTTCATTGTTTTTCTAATGTTTTCAAACAGTTATTGATATTTACAAACTAGCGTTAAAAAGTAGTCAAAACAGCTAGATTTTGCATGTAAATCGCTATGTAATTAAAAGTTGTGTAAAACATAAAATCTTAAATATAACTTTGTCAAAACTTCTGAAACTAGTTAAAATCAATAAGTTTTGATTGATTTCATATCGATTTTTAATAATTCAATTGTTTTTCTAAGGTTTTCAAACACTTATTGATATTTACAAACTAGCGTTAAAAAGTAGTCAAAAAAGCTAGATTTACATGTAAATCGCTATGTAATTAAAAGTTGTGTAAAGCATAAAAACTTAAATAAAACTTTGTCAAAACTTCTGAAACTCGTTACAATCAATAAGTTTTGATTGATTTCATATCGATTTTCAATAATTTCATTGTTTTTCTAATGTTTTCAAAGAGTTATTGATATTTACAAACTAGCGTTAAAAAGTAGTGAAAAAAGCTAGATTTTTCATGTAAATCGCTATGTAATTAAAAGTTGTGTAAAGCATAAAAACTTAAATAAAACTTTGTCAAAACTTCTGAAACTCGTTAAAATCAATAAGTTTTGATTGATTTCATATCGATTTTCAATAATTTCATTGTTTTTCTAATGTTTTCAAACAGTTATTGATATTTACAAACTAGCGTTAAAAAGTAGTCAAAACAGCTAGATTTTGCATGTAAATCGCTATGTAATTAAAAGTTGTGTAAAACATAAAATCTTAAATATAACTTTCTCAAAAACTTCTGAAACTAGTTAAAATCAATAAGTTTTGATTGATTTCATATCGATTTTTAATAATTCATTTGTTTTTCTTATGTTTTCAAACAGTTATTGATATTTACAAACTAGCGTTAAAAAGTAGTGAAAAAAGCTAGATATTGCATGTAAATCGCTATGTAATTAAAAGTTGTGTAAAACATAAAATCTTAAATATAACTTTGTCAAAACTTCTGAAACTAGTTAAAATCAATAAGTTTTGATTGATTTCATATCGATTTTTAATAATTCAATTGTTTTTCTAAGGTTTTCAAACAGTCATTGATATTTAAAAACTAGCGTTAAAAAGTAGTGAAAAAAGCTAGATTTACATGTAAATCGCTATGTAATTAAAAGTTCTGTAAAACATAAAAACTTAAATAAAACTATGTCAAAACATCTTAAACTAGTTAAAATCAATAAGTTTTCATTGATTTCATATCGATTTTTAATAATTTCATTGTTTTTCTAAGGTTTTCAAAGAGTTATTGATATTTACAAACTAGCGTTAAAAAGTAGTGAAAAAAGCTAGATTTTGCATGTAAATCGCTATGTAATTAAAAGTTGTGTAAAGCATAAAAACTTAAATAAAACTTTGTCAAAACTTCTGAAACTAGTTAAAATCAATAAGTTTTGATTGATTTCATATCGATTTTCAATAATTTCATTGTTTTTCTAATGTTTTCAAACAGTTATTGATATTCACAAACTAGCGTTAAAAAGTAGTCAAAACAGCTAGATTTTGCATGTAAATCGCTATGTAATTAAAAGTTGTGTAAAACATAAAATCTTAAATATAACTTTGTCAAAAACTTCTGAAACTAGTTAAAATCAATCAGTTTTGATTGATTTCATATCGATTTTTAATAATTCATTTGTTTTTCTTATGTTTTCAAACAGTTATTGATATTTACAAACTAGCGTTAACTTAAAAAGTAGTGAAAAAAGCTAGATATTGCATGTAAATCGCTATGTAATTAAAAGTTGTGTAAAACATCAAATCTTAAATAAAACTTTGTCAAAACATCTGAAACTAGTTGAAATCAATAAGTTTTGATTTATTTCATATCGATTTTCAATAATTTCATTGTTTTTCTAATGTTTCCAAAGAGTTATTGATATTTACAAACTAGCGTTAAAAAGTAGTCAAAACAGCTAGATTTTGCAAGTAAATCGCTATGTAATTAAAAGTTGTGTAAAACATAAAATCTTAAATATAACTTTGTCAAAACTTCTGAAACTAGTTAAAATCAATAAGTTTTGATTGATTTCATATCGATTTTTAATAATTCAATTGTTTTTCTAAGGTTTTCAAACAGTTATTGATATTTACAAACTAGCGTTAAAAAGTAGTGAAAAAAGCTAGATTTACATGTAAATCGCTATGTAATTAAAAGTTCTGTAAAACATAAAAACTTAAATAAAACTATGTCAAAACATCTTAAACTAGTTAAAATCAATAAGTTTTCATTGATTTCATATCGATTTTTAATAATTTCATTGTTTTTCTAAGGTTTTCAAAGAGTTATTGATATTTACAAACTAGCGTTAAAAAGTAGTGAAAAAAGCTAGATTTTTCATGTAAATCGCTATGTAAATAAAAGTTGTGTAAAACATAAAATCTTAAATATAACTTTGACAAACATCTGAAACTAGTTTAAATCAATAAGTTTTGATTGATTTCATATCGATTTTCAATAATTTCATTGTTTTTCTAATGTTTTCAAACAGTTATTGATATTTACAAACTAGCGTTAAAAAGTAGTCAAAACAGCTAGATTTTGCATGTAAATCGCTATGTAATTAAAAGTTGTGTAAAACATAAAATCTTAAATATAACTTTGTCAAAACTTCTGAAACTAGTTAAAATCAATAAGTTTTGATTGATTTCATATCGATTTTTAATAATTCAATTGTTTTTCTAAGTTTTTCAAACAGTTATTGATATTTACAAACTAGCGTTAAAAAGTAGTGAAAAAAGCTAGATTTACATGTAAATCGCTATGTAATTAAAAGTTCTGTAAAACATAAAAACTTAAATAAAACTATGTCAAAACATCTTAAACTAGTTAAAATCAATAAGTTTTCATTGATTTCATATCGATTTTTAATAATTTCATTGTTTTTCTAAAGTTTTCAAAGAGTTATTGATATTTACAAACTAGCGTTAAAAAGTAGTGAAAAAAGCTAGATTTTGCATGTAAATCGCTATGTAATTAAAAGTTGTGTAAAGAATAAAAACTTAAATAAAACTTTGTCAAAACTTCTGAAACTAGTTAAAATCAATAAGTTTTGATTGATTTCATATCGATTTTCAATAATTTCATTGTTTTTCTAATGTTTTCAAAGAGTTCTTGATATTTACAAACTAGCGTTAAAAAGTAGTCAAAACAGCTAGATTTTGCATGTAAATCGTTATGTAATTAAAAGTTGTGTAAAACATAAAATCTTAAATATAACTTTGTCAAAAACTTCTTAAACTAGTTAAAATCAATAAGTTTTGATTGATTTCATATCGATTTTTAATAAATCATTTGTTTTTCTTATGTTTTCAAACAGTTATTGATATTTACAAACTAGCGTTAAAAAGTAGTGAAAAAAGCTAGATATTGCATATAAATCGCTATGTAATTAAAAGTTGTGTAAAACATAAAATCTTAAATAAAACTTTGTCAAAACATCTGAAACTAGTTAAAATCAATAAGTTTTGATTTATTTCATATCGATTTTCAATAATTTCATTGTTTTTCTAATGTTTTCAAAGAGTTATTGATATTTACAAACTAGCGTTAAAAAGTAGTCAAAACAGCTAGATTTTGCATGTAAATCGCTATGTAATTAAAAGTTGTGTAAAACATAAAAACTTAAATAAAACTTTGTCAAAACTTCTGAAACTAGTTAAAATCAATAAGTTCTGAATGATTTCATATCGATTTTCAATAATTTCATTGTTTTTCTAATGTTTTCAAAGAGTTATTGATATTTACAAACTAGCGTTAAAAAGTAGTGAAAAAAGCTAGATTTTGCATGTAAATCGCTATGTAATTAAAAGTTGTGTAAAACATAAAATCTTAAATAAAACTTAGTAAAAACTTCTGAAACTAGTTAAAATCAATAAGTTTTGATTGATTTGAAATCGATTTTTAATAATTTCATTGTTTTTCTAATGTTTTCAAACAGTTATTGATATTTACAAACTAGCGTTAAAAAGTAGTCAAAACAGCTAGATTTTGCATGTAAATCGCTATGTAATTAAAAGTTGTGTAAAACATAAAATCTTAAATATAACTTTGTCAAAACTTCTGAAACTAGTTAAAATCAATAAGTTTTGATTGATTTCATATCGATTTTTAATAATTCAATTGTTTTTCTAAGGTTTTCAAACAGTTATTGATATTTACAAACTAGCGTTAAAAAGTAGTGAAAAAAGCTAGATTTACATGTAAATCGCTATGTAATTAAAAGTTCTGTAAAACATAAAAACTTAAATAAAACTATGTCAAAACATCTTAAACTAGTTAAAATCAATAAGTTTTCATTGATTTCATATCGATTTTTAATAATTTCATTGTTTTTCTAAGGTTTTCAAAGAGTTATTGATATTTACAAACTAGCGTTAAAAAGTAGTGAAAAAAGCTAGATTTTGCATGTAAATCGATATGTAATTAAAAGTTGTGTAAAGCATAAAAACTTAAATAAAACTTTGTCAAAACTTCTGAAACTAGTTAAAATCAATAAGTTTTGATTGATTTCATATCGATTTTCAATAATTTCATTGTTTTTCTAATGTTTTCAAAGAGTTCTTGATATTTACAAACTAGCGTTAAAAAGTAGTCAAAACAGCTAGATTTTGCATGTAAATAGCTATGTAATTAATAAAAGTTGTGTAAAACATAAAATCTTAAATATAACTTTGTCAAAACTTCTGAAACTAGTTAAAATCAATAAGTTTTGATTGATTTCATATCGATTTTTAATAATTCATTTGTTTTTCTAAGGTTTTCAAACAGTTATTGATATTTACAAACTAGCGTTAAAAAGTAGTGAAAAAAGCTAGATTTACATGTAAATCGTTATGTAATTAAAAGTTGTGTAAAGCATAAAAACTTAAATAAAACTTAGTAAAAACTTCTGAAACTAGTTAAAATCAATAAGTTTTGATTGATTTCATATCGATTTTCAATAATTTCATTGTTTTTCTAATGTTTTCAAACAGTTATTGATATTTACAAACTAGCGTTAAAAAGTAGTCAAAACAGCTAGATTTTGCATGTAAATCGCTATGTAATTTAAAGTTGTGTAAAACATAAAATCTTAAATAAAACTTTGTCAAAACTTCTGAAACTAGTTAAAATCAATAAGTTTTGAAAGATTTCATAACGATTTTCAATAATTTCATTGTTTTTCTTATGTTTTCAAATAGTTATTTATATTTACAAACTAGCGTTAAAAAGTAGTGAAAAAAGCTAAATTTTGCATGTAAATCGCTATGTAATTAAAAGTTGTGTAAAACATAAAATCTTAAATAAAACTTTGTCAAAACTTCGGAAACTAGTTAAAATCAATAAGTTTTGATTGTTTTCATATCGATTTTCAATAATTTCATTGTTTTTCTAATGTTTTCAAACAGTTATTGATATTTAAAAACTAGTGTTAAAAAGTAGTGAAAAAAGCTAGATTTTGCATGTAAATAGCTATGTAATTAAAAGTTGTGTAAAACATAAATCTTAAATATAACTTTGTCAAAACTTCTGAAACATGTTTAAATCAATAAGTTTTGATTGATTTCATATCGATTTTCAATGATTTCATTGTTTTTCTTATGTTTTCAAACAGTTATTGATATTTACAAACTAGTGTTAAAAAGTATTGAAAAAAGCTAGATTTTGCATGTAAATCGCTATGTAATTTAAAGTTGTGTAAAACATAAAATCTTAAATAAAACTTTGTCAAAACTTCTGAAACTAGTTAAAATCAATAAGTTTTGATTGATTGCATATCGATTTTCAATAATTTCATTGTTTTTCTAAGGTTTTCAAAGAGTTATTGATATTTACAAACTAGGGTTAAAAAGTAGTGAAAAAAGCTAGATTTTGCATGTAAATCGCTATGTAATTTAAAGTTGTGTAAAACATAAAATCTTAAATATAACTTTGTCAAAACTTCTGAGACATGTTAAAATCAATAAGTTTTGATTGATTTCATATCGATTTTCAATAATTTCATTATTTTTCTAATGTTTTCAAACAGTTATTGATATTTACAAACTAGCGTTAAAAAGTAGTCAAAACAGATTTTCCATGTAAATCGCTATGTAATTTAAAGATGTGTAAAACATAAAATCTTAAATAAAACTTTGTCACAACTTCTGAAACTAGTTAAAATCAATAAGTTTTGATTGATTTCATATCGATTTTCAATAATTTCATTGTTTTTCTTATGTTTTCAAACAGTTATTGATATTTACAAACTAGTGTTAAAAAGTAGTGAAAAAAGCTAGATTTTGCATGTAAATCGCTATGTAATTAAAAGTTGTGTAAAACATAAAATCTTAAATATAACTTTGTCAAAACTTCTGAAACAAGTTAAAATCAATAAGTTTTGATTGATTTCATATCGATTTTCAATAATTTCATTGTTTTTCTTATGTTTTCAAACAGTTATTGATATTTACAAACTAGTGTTAAAAAGTAGTGAAAAAAGCTAGATTTTGCATGTAAATCGCTATGTAATTAAAAGTTGTGTAAAACATAAAAACTTAAATAAAACTTTGTCAGAACTTCTGAAACTAGTTAAAATCAATAAGTTCTGAATGATTTCATATCGATTTTCAATAATTTCATTGTTTTTCTAATGTTTTCAAAGAGTTATTGATATTTACAAACTAGCGTTAAAAAATTGTGAAAAAAGCTAGATTTTGCATGTAAATCGCTATGTAATTAAAAGTTGTGTAAAACATAAAATCTTAAATAAAACTTTGTCAAAACTTCGGAAACTAGTTAAAATCAATAAGTTTTGATTGATTTCATATCGATTTTCAATAATTTCATTGTTTTTCTAATGTTTTCAAACAGTTATTGATATTTAAAAACTAGTGTTAAAAAGTAGTGAAAAAAGCTAAATTTTGCATGTAAATCGCTATGTAATTAAAAGTTGTGTAAAACATAAATCTTAAATATAACTTTGTCAAAACTTCTGAAACATGTTTAAATCAATAAGTTTTGATTGATTTCATATCGATTTTCAATAATTTCATTGTTTTTCTTATGTTTTCAAACAGTTATTGATATTTACAAACTAGTGTTAAGAAGTATTGAAAAAAGCTAGATTTTGCATGTAAATCGCTATGTAATTTAAAGTTGTGTAAAACATAAAATCTTAAATAAAACTTTGTCAAAACTTCTGAAACTAGTTAAAATCAATAAGTTTTGAAAGATTTCATAACGATTTTCAATAATTTCATTGTTTTTCTTATGTTTTCAAATAGTTATTGATATTTACAAACTAGCGTTAAAAAGTAGTGAAAAAAGCTAGATTTTGCATGTAAATCGCTATGTAATTAAAAGTTGTGTAAAACATAAAATCTTAAATAAAACTTAGTAAAAACTTCTGAAACTAGTTAAAATCAATAAGTTTTGATTGATTTGAAATCGATTTTTAATAATTTCATTGTTTTTCTAATGTTTTCAAAGAGTTATTGATATTTACAAACTAGCGTTAAAAAGTAGTCAAAACATCTAGATTTTGCATGTAAATCGCTATGTAATTAAAAGTTGTGTAAAACATAAAATCTTAAATATAACTTTGTCAAAACTTCTGAAACTAGTTAAAATCAATAAGTTTTGATTGATTTCATATCGATTTTTAATAATTCAATTGTTTTCTAAGGTTTTCAAACAGTTATTGATATTTACAAACTAGCGTTAAAAAGTAGTGAAAAAAGCTAGATATACATGTAAATCGCTATGTAATTAAATGTTCTGTAAAACATAAAAACTTAAATAAAACTATGTCAAAACATCTTAATCTAGTTATAATCAATAAGTTTTCATTGATTTCATATCGATTTTTAATAATTTCATTGTTTTTCTAAGTGTGACGGGTACACACCTGGCCCAGGGTCGAATCCTTTGGTTACGGCGCCAACTGTGACGTCGCTCCTCCTGGTCGCTCCTCCTGGTTCCAAGCGTGCCGCTCCAACCTCTTGGTTAGATGATCACCAGCCTCGCTTTTCCCAACCTGCTTCCAATACCTGGTTGCTAAAGCAACTGTACTGATCTCCGGTCTGTCTACCCACGCTGTGTTTAGATCTTAGACAGACGGGACCAGCAGGGATTGGGCCGTATGCAAGTTGAGTCCGACGGGGGTGGCAAAACACAAGTAAAAGAAAAAAAAAAACTCACGAGACAAAAAATTACTGATAAAAAAAAAATGCTGACAACCTTTTATATCTAATGTCCGTTACATAAAGAAAAATTTTTCTCATTCCCGACCCGCTCTGTGGACTATGGCACCAAGCTTCTATCATACAACTTAACGATTTCGAATTGTCTACTCTCTAGAATTGTGTATGTCGGAGTGTGGTTTAGTTCGACACTGGGGCTAATTTCTATCAATCATTCGCAGATGATTCTTCTCTTCGACTTGAGTTGTATTTCTTCACTTCGATCTGGTTGGGTCGAATTCTGTTCTCGGCTGGGCTTGATTTTAACTTCTTCTTCTTCTTCCGTCCAGTAACTCTTTGGCCTTGTCTTCGACTTGGCTGCAACTTCTCCGCGGCTTTCGAGTAATCTTTTTCTTCGTCGACTTAGATAGAACTTCTCTTGTCTTTGACTTGGGCCGGAAGGATTTCTTGTTTTCGACTTGGGCTGGAAGGATTTCTTGTTTTCGACTTGGGCTGGAAGGATTTCTTGTTTTCGACTTGGGCTGGAAGGATTTCTTGTTTTCGACCTGGGGTGGAAGGATTTCTTGTTTTCGACTTGGGCTGGAAGGATTTCTTGTTCTCGACTTGGGCTGGAAGGATTTCTTGTTTTCGACTTGGGCTGGAAGGATTTCTTGCCGCAACTCAGCCGCAACTCTCTGTCGTCCGAGGTGATCTCTTCTCGCTGCCGTCCGGGGCTGAACTCATTTTTTGTCGATTGGGGTCCTGCTTTTATTGACGCCGCAGCAAACCGGGGTGGGTCTGTCGGCGTCAGGGCTCTCTCGATAATCCCAAAAGTCGCATTAGTTCTGATTTCCCATTATCGCTATTATTTTCACCCCTACTTCCTCACAGTGCCTCTGGGGGGAAGACGCATACCCATCTCTCCCGGTCTCTCGTATGTCAGGTGACCGTTTTCGACCAATGGTTCTTGATCGAGCATTCTCCCTCCTCTTTCCGCATATCACGTGACCGCTTTCGGCTAATGAGACTGTGGTGGGACCCCTCCCGTCTCCAATCGGGCGTGGCTTACATCGTTCTTGTTCTAAAAAAACAAAATCTAATTTGGCCTTTTTCACACGTACGAAAAATGATAATCTTGGCTTTTTCTCACCTGGGTTCTGTCAAAACAGCCTGCCGCTAATTAGATGTGACGTCAGGAAAGAATATTGGCGCTATCTGTGAGCCGAGACAATCGTTTTCTTTCCTTCTTTGTTTTTGGTCAGACCTGATAGTCAAAAATCTTAATTATCTGAATTGAAAATGTCTCCACTTCATCATCGTGGGGTTCCAATTTTTAACAGGTCAGAATCTGTATACAGTTCCACCGGTCACCCCCCTCAACACAAAAAAACACCTTTCCTCCGATTAAAATTTCGTTTCCATTGTTCTAAAAAATCTTTATTGTTTCAGCCAACCTTTAACAAACTTCCATCCTACGCGGACATGGAATTAGTTCAAGTGCTTGACCTGATAATTTTGACACTTGTTAGGTGCTGGTCGTACGTGTGTGTTTTCGCTTACGACCTGGTTTCGTATTATGTTTCTGTCTTTCCTCTTCTTTTTGTTTTATTTTATTATCTCCAAACTCTATTTCTTCAACCAAATATAACAATTTCTATTTCCC
The DNA here is from genome assembly GCA_963932145.1 of Acanthosepion lycidas. Lineage (NCBI taxonomy): Eukaryota > Metazoa > Mollusca > Cephalopoda > Sepiida > Sepiidae > Acanthosepion > Acanthosepion lycidas. The sequence continues at coordinate 55,070,169 of OZ010615.1, forward strand.
TGGATTTCGGTCAGGTAATTTGACCTGATATATTTTGACACCTGTCTTGTCTTAGTTTAACTTAAGACCGGGTTTTGTAACATCCATTCCTCTTTCTCTTTTTTTTTATTATTTTTTTTCTTCTCTTTGGATCGCCTAAATACAGTTAGAGAATTATTCTCAAAACTCAATTATTCTTCGTTTCTAAATAACTAACAACTGGTTAATAAACCGAATAAAAATTAAATCATATTTCTATGAATATCTCTTTTTAGTCTTTCTAAAAATGCAGGGTGCCACATAAGGTTTTCAAAGAGTTATTGATATTTACAAACTAGCGTTAAAAAGTAGTGAAAAAAGCTAGATTTTGCATGTAAATCGCTATGTAATTAAAAGTTGTGTAAAGCATAAAAACTTAAATAAAACTTTGACAAAACTTCTAAAACTAGTTAAAATCAATAAGTTTTGATTGATTTCATATCGAATTTCAATAATTTCATTGTTTTTCTAATGTTTTCAAACAGTTATTGATATTTACAAACTAGCGTTAAAAAGTAGTCAAAACAGCTAGATTTTGCATGTAAATCGCTATGTAATTAAAAGTTGTGTAAAACATAAAATCTTAAATATAACTTTGTCAAAACTTCTGAAACTAGTTAAAATCAATAAGTTTTGATTGATTTCATATCGATTTTTAATAATTCAATTGTTTTTCTAAGGTTTTCAAACAGTTATTGATATTTACAAACTAGCGTTAAAAAGTAGTGAAAAAAGCTAGATTTACATGTAAATCGCTATGTAATTAAAAGTTCTGTAAAACATAAAAACTTAAATAAAACTATGTCAAAACATCTTAAACTAGTTAAAATCAATAAGTTTTCATTGATTTCATATCGATTTTTAATAATTTCATTGTTTTTCTAAGGTTTTCAAAGAGTTATTGATATTTACAAACTAGCGTTAAAAAGTAGTGAAAAAAGCTAGATTTTGCATGTAAATCGCTATGTAATTAAAAGTTGTGTAAAGCATAAAAACTTAAATAAAACTTTGTCAAAACTTCTGAAACTAGTTAAAATCAATAAGTTTTGATTGATTTCATATCGATTTTCAATAATTTCATTGTTTTTCTAATGTTTTCAAAGAGTTCTTGATATTTACAAACTAGCGTTAAAAAGTAGTCAAAACAGCTAGATTTTGCATGTAAATCGCTATGTAATTAATAAAAGTTGTGTAAAACATAAAATCTTAAATATAACTTTGTCAAAACTTCTGAAACTAGTTAAAATCAATAAGTTTTGATTGATTTCATATCGATTTTTAATAATTCAATTGTTTTTCTAAGGTTTTCAAACAGTTATTGATATTTACAAACTAGCGTTAAAAAGTAGTGAAAAAAGCTAGATTTACATGTAAATCGTTATGTAATTAAAAGTTGTGTAAAGCATAAAAACTTAAATAAAACTCTATCAAAACTTCTGAAACTCGTTAAAATCAATAAGTTTTGATTGATTTCATATCGATTTTCAATAATTTCATTGTTTTTCTAATGTTTTCAAACAGTTATTGATATTTACAAACTAGCGTTAAAAAGTAGTCAAAACAGCTAGATTTTGCATGTAAATCGCTATGTAATTAAAGGTTGTGTAAAACATAAAATCTTAAATATAACTTTGTCAAAAACTTCTGAAACTAGTTAAAATCAATAAGTTTTGATTGATTTCATATCGATTTTTAATAATTCATTTGTTTTTCTTATGTTTTCAAACAGTTATTGATATTTACAAACTAGCGTTAAAAAGTAGTGAAAAAAGCTAGATATTGCATGTAAATCGCTATGTAATTAAAAGTTGTGTAAAACATAAAATCTTAAATAAAACTTTGTCAAAACATCTGAAACTAGTTAAAATCAATAAATTTTGATTGATTTCATATCGATTTTTAATAATTCAATTGTTTTTCTAAGGTTTTCAAACAGTTATTGATATTTACAAACTAGCGTTAAAAAGTAGTGAAAAAAGCTAGATTTACATGTAAATCGCTATGTAATTAAAAGTTCTGTAAAACATAAAAACTTAAATAAAACTATGTCAAAACATCTTAAACTAGTTAAAATCAATAAGTTTTCATTGATTTCATATCGATTTTTAATAATTTCATTGTTTTTCTAAGGTTTTCAAAGAGTTATTGATATTTACAAACTAGCGTTAAAAAGTAGTGAAAAAAGCTAGATTTTGCATGTAAATCGATATGTAATTAAAAGTTGTGTAAAGCATAAAAACTTAAATAAAACTTTGTCAAAACTTCTGAAACTAGTTAAAATCAATAAGTTTTGATTGATTTCATATCGATTTTCAATAATTTCATTGTTTTTCTAATGTTTCCAAAGAGTTATTGATATTTACAAACTAGCGTTAAAAAGTAGTCAAAACAGCTAGATTTTGCAAGTAAATCGCTATGTAATTAAAAGTTGTGTAAAACATAAAATCTTAAATATAACTTTGTCAAAACTTCTGAAACTAGTTAAAATCAATAAGTTTTGATTGATTTCATATCGATTTTTAATAATTCAATTGTTTTTCTAAGGTTTTCAAACAGTTATTGATATTTACAAACTAGCGTTAAAAAGTAGTGAAAAAAGCTAGATTTACATGTAAATCGCTATGTAATTAAAAGTTCTGTAAAACATAAAAACTTAAATAAAACTATGTCAAAACATCTTAAACTAGTTAAAATCAATAAGTTTTCATTGATTTCATATCGATTTTTAATAATTTCATTGTTTTTCTAAGGTTTTCAAAGAGTTATTGATATTTACAAACTAGCGTTAAAAAGTAGTGAAAAAAGCTGGATTTTTCATGTAAATCGCTATGTAAATAAAAGTTGTGTAAAACATAAAATCTTAAATATAACTTTGACAAACATCTGAAACTAGTTAAAATCAATAAGTTTTGATTGATTTCATATCGATTTTCAATAATTTCATTGTTTTTCTAATGTTTTCAAACAGTTATTGATATTTACAAACTAGCGTTAAAAAGTAGTCAAAACAGCTAGATTTTGCATGTAAATCGCTATGTAATTAAAAGTTGTGTAAAACATAAAAACTTAAATAAAACTTTGTCAAAACTTCTGAAACTCGTTACAATCAATAAGTTTTGATTGATTTCATATCGATTTTCAATAATTTCATTGTTTTTCTAATGTTTTCAAAGAGTTATTGATATTTACAAACTAGCGTTAAAAAGTAGTGAAAAAAGCTAGATTTTTCATGTAAATCGCTATGTAATTAAAAGTTGTGTAAAACATAAAATCTTAAATATAACTTTGTCAAAACTTCTGAAACTCGTTACAATCAATAAGTTTTGATTGATTTCATATCGATTTTCAATAATTTCATTGTTTTTCTAATGTTTTCAAAGAGTTATTGATATTTACAAACTAGCGTTAAAAAGTAGTGAAAAAAGCTAGATTTTTCATGTAAATCGCTATGTAATTAAAAGTTGTGTAAAGCATAAAAACTTAAATAAAACTTTGTCAAAACTTCTGAAACTCGTTAAAATCAATAAGTTTTGATTGATTTCATATCGATTTTCAATAATTTCATTGTTTTTCTAATGTTTTCAAACAGTTATTGATATTTACAAACTAGCGTTAAAAAGTAGTCAAAACAGCTAGATTTTGCATGTAAATCGCTATGTAATTAAAAGTTGTGTAAAACATAAAAACTTAAATATAACTTTCTCAAAAACTTCTGAAACTAGTTAAAATCAATAAGTTTTGATTGATTTCATATCGATTTTTAATAATTCATTTGTTTTTCTTATGTTTTCAAACAGTTATTGATATTTACAAACTAGCGTTAAAAAGTAGTGAAAAAAGCTAGATATTGCATGTAAATCGCTATGTAATTAAAAGTTGTGTAAAACATAAAATCTTAAATATAACTTTGTCAAAACTTCTGAAACTAGTTAAAATCAATAAGTTTTGATTGATTTCATATCGATTTTTAATAATTCAATTGTTTTTCTAAGGTTTTCAAACAGTCATTGATATTTAAAAACTAGCGTTAAAAAGTAGTGAAAAAAGCTAGATTTACATGTAAATCGCTATGTAATTAAAAGTTCTGTAAAACATAAAAACTTAAATAAAACTATGTCAAAACATCTTAAACTAGTTAAAATCAATAAGTTTTCATTGATTTCATATCGATTTTTAATAATTTCATTGTTTTTCTAAGGTTTTCAAAGAGTTATTGATATTTACAAACTAGCGTTAAAAAGTAGTGAAAAAAGCTAGATTTTGCATGTAAATCGCTATGTAATTAAAAGTTGTGTAAAGCATAAAAACTTAAATAAAACTTTGTCAAAACTTCTGAAACTAGTTAAAATCAATAAGTTTTGATTGATTTCATATCGATTTTCAATAATTTCATTGTTTTTCTAATGTTTTCAAACAGTTATTGATATTTACAAACTAGCGTTAAAAAGTAGTCAAAACAGCTAGATTTTGCATGTAAATCGCTATGTAATTAAAAGTTGTGTAAAACATAAAATCTTAAATATAACTTTGTCAAAAACTTCTGAAACTAGTTAAAATCAATCAGTTTTGATTGATTTCATATCGATTTTTAATAATTCATTTGTTTTTCTTATGTTTTCAAACAGTTATTGATATTTACAAACTAGCGTTAACTTAAAAAGTAGTGAAAAAAGCTAGATATTGCATGTAAATCGCTATGTAATTAAAAGTTGTGTAAAACATCAAATCTTAAATAAAACTTTGTCAAAACATCTGAAACTAGTTGAAATCAATAAGTTTTGATTTATTTCATATCGATTTTCAATAATTTCATTGTTTTTCTAATGTTTCCAAAGAGTTATTGATATTTACAAACTAGCGTTAAAAAGTAGTCAAAACAGCTAGATTTTGCAAGTAAATCGCTATGTAATTAAAAGTTGTGTAAAACATAAAATCTTAAATATAACTTTGTCAAAACTTCTGAAACTAGTTAAAATCAATAAGTTTTGATTGATTTCATATCGATTTTTAATAATTCAATTGTTTTTCTAAGGTTTTCAAACAGTTATTGATATTTACAAACTAGCGTTAAAAAGTAGTGAAAAAAGCTAGATTTACATGTAAATCGCTATGTAATTAAAAGTTCTGTAAAACATAAAAACTTAAATAAAACTATGTCAAAACATCTTAAACTAGTTAAAATCAATAAGTTTTCATTGATTTCATATCGATTTTTAATAATTTCATTGTTTTTCTAAAGTTTTCAAAGAGTTATTGATATTTACAAACTAGCGTTAAAAAGTAGTGAAAAAAGCTAGATTTTGCATGTAAATCGCTATGTAATTAAAAGTTGTGTAAAGCATAAAAACTTAAATAAAACTTTGTCAAAACTTCTGAAACTAGTTAAAATCAATAAGTTTTGATTGATTTCATATCGATTTTCAATAATTTCATTGTTTTTCTAATGTTTTCAAAGAGTTCTTGATATTTACAAACTAGCGTTAAAAAGTAGTCAAAACAGCTAGATTTTGCATGTAAATCGTTATGTAATTAAAAGTTGTGTAAAACATAAAATCTTAAATATAACTTTGTCAAAAACTTCTTAAACTAGTTAAAATCAATAAGTTTTGATTGATTTCATATCGATTTTTAATAAATCATTTGTTTTTCTTATGTTTTCAAACAGTTATTGATATTTACAAACTAGCGTTAAAAAGTAGTGAAAAAAGCTAGATATTGCATATAAATCGCTATGTAATTAAAAGTTGTGTAAAACATAAAATCTTAAATAAAACTTTGTCAAAACATCTGAAACTAGTTAAAATCAATAAGTTTTGATTTATTTCATATCGATTTTCAATAATTTCATTGTTTTTCTAATGTTTTCAAAGAGTTATTGATATTTACAAACTAGCGTTAAAAAGTAGTCAAAACAGCTAGATTTTGCATGTAAATCGCTATGTAATTAAAAGTTGTGTAAAACATAAAATCTTAAATATAACTTTGTCAAAACTTCTGAAACTAGTTAAAATCAATAAGTTTTGATTGATTTCATATCGATTTTTAATAATTCAATTGTTTTTCTAAGGTTTTCAAACAGTTATTGATATTTACAAACTAGCGTTAAAAAGTAGTGAAAAAAGCTAGATTTACATGTAAATCGCTATGTAATTAAAAGTTCTGTAAAACATAAAAACTTAAATAAAACTATGTCAAAACATCTGAAACTAGTTAAAATCAATAAGTTTTCATTGATTTCATATCGATTTTTAATAATTTCATTGTTTTTCTAAGGTTTTCAAAGAGTTATTGATATTTACAAACTAGCGTTAAAAAGTAGTGAAAAAAGCTAGATTTTTCATGTAAATCGCTATGTAAATAAAAGTTGTGTAAAACATAAAATCTTAAATATAACTTTGACAAAACATCTGAAACTAGTTAAAATCAATAAGTTTTGATTGATTTCATATCGATTTTCAATAATTTCATTGTTTTTCTAATGTTTTCAAAGAGTTATTGATATTTACAAACTAGCGTTAAAAAGTAGTCAAAACAGCTAGATTTTGCATGTAAATCGCTATGTAATTAAAAGTTGTGTAAAACATAAAATCTTAAATATAACTTTGTCAAAACTTCTGAAACTAGTTAAAATCAATAAGTTTTCATTGATTTCATATCGATTTTTAATAATTCAATTGTTTTTCTAAGGTTTTCAAACAGTTATTGATATTTACAAACTAGCGTTAAAAAGTAGTGAAAAAAGCTAGATTTACATGTAAATCGCTATGTAATTAAAAGTTCTGTAAAACATAAAAACTTAAATAAAACTATGTCAAAACATCTTAAACTAGTTAAAATCAATAAGCGTTATAAAGTAGTCAATAGTAATCAATAAGCGTTATAAAGTAGTAATCAATAAGCGTTATAAAGTAGTCAAAACCGCTAGATTTTGCATGTAAATCGCTATGTAATTAATAAAAGTTGTGTAAAACATAAAATCTTAAATATAACTTTGTCAAAACCTCTGAAACTAGTTAAAATCGATAAGTTTTGATTGATTTCATATCGATTTTTAATAATTCATTTGTTTTTCTAAGGTTTTCAAACACTTATTGATATTTACAAACTAGCGTTAAAAAGTAGTCAAAAAAGCTAGATTTACATGTAAATCGCTATGTAATTAAAAGTTGTGTAAAGCATAAAAACTTAAATAAAACTTTGTCAAAACTTCTGAAACTCGTTACAATCAATAAGTTTTGATTGATTTCATATCGATTTTCAATAATTTCATTGTTTTTCTAATGTTTTCAAAGAGTTATTGATATTTACAAACTAGCGTTAAAAAGTAGTGAAAAAAGCTAGATTATCATGTAAATCGCTATGTAAATAAAAGTTGTCTAAAACATAAAATCTTAAATATAACTTTGTCAAAACTTCTGAAACTAGTTAAAATCAATAAGTTTTGATTGATTTCATATCGATTTTCAATAGTTTCATTGTTTTTCTAATGTTTTCAAACAGTTATTGATATTTACAAACTAGCGTTAAAAAGTAGTCAAAACACATAGATTTTGCATGTAAATCGCTATGTAATTAAAAGTTGTGTAAAACATAAAATCTTCAATAAAACTTTGTCAAAACTTCTGAAACTAGTTAAAATCAATAAGTTTTGATTGTTTTCATATCGATTTTCAATAATTTCATTGTTTTTCTAATGTTTTCAAACAGTTATTGATATTTACAAACTAGTGTTAAAAAGTAGTGAAAAAAGCTAGATTTTGCATGTAAATCGCTATGTAATTAAAAGTTGTGTAAAACATAAAAACTTAAATAAAACTTTGTCAAAACTTCTAAAACTAGTTAAAATCAATAAGTTTTGATTGATTTCATATCGATTTTCAATAATTTCATTGTTTTTTTAATGTTTTCAAAGAGTTATTGATATTTACAATCTAGCGTTAAAAAGTAGTGAAAAAAGCTAGATTTTGCATGTAAATCGCTATGTAATTAAAAGTTGTGTAAAACATAAAATCTTAAATTTAACTTTGTCAAAACTTCTGAAACTAGTTAAAATCAATAAGTTTTGATTGTTTTCATATCGATTTTCAATAATTTCATTGTTTTTCTAATGTTTTCAAACAGTTATTGATATTTACAAACTAGTGTTAAAAAGTACTGAAAAAAGCTAGATTTTGCATGTAAATCGCTATGTAATTAAAAGTTGTGTAAAACATAAAAACTTAAATAAAACTTTGTCAAAACTTCTGAAACTAGTTCAAATCAATAAGTTTTGATTGATTTCATATCGATTTTCAATAATTTCATTGTTTTTTTAATGTTTTCAAAGAGTTATTGATATTTACAATCTAGCCTTAAAAAGTAGTGAAAAAAGCTAGATTTTGCATGTAAATCGCTATGTAATTAAAAGTTCTGTAAAACATAAAATCTTAAATATAACTTTGTCAAAACTTCTGAAACTAGTTAAAATCAATAAGTTTTGATTGATTTCCTATCGATTTTCAATAATTTCATTGTTTTTCTAATGTTTTCAAACAGTTATTAATATTTGCAAACTAGCGTTGAAAAGTAGTGAAAAAAAGCTAGATTTTGAATGTAAATCGCTATGTAATTAAAAGCTGTGTAAAACATAAAATTTTTAATATAACTTTGTCAAAACTTCTGAAACTAGTTAAAATCAATAAGTTTTCATTGATTTCATATCGATTTTCAATAATTTCGTTGTTTTTCTAATGTTTTCAAACAGTTATTGATATTTGCAAACTAGCCGTGAAAATTAGTCAAAACAGCTAGATTTTACATGTAAATCGCTATGTAATTAAAAGTTGTGTAAAACATAAAATCTTAAATATAACTTTGTCAAAACTTCTGAAACTAGTTTAAATCAATAAGTTTTGATTGTTTTCATATCGATTTTCAATAATTTCATTGTTTTTCTAATGTTTTCAAACAGTTATTGATATTTACAAACTAGTGTTAAAAAGTAGTGAAAAAAGCTAGATTTTGCATGTAAATCGCTATGTCATTAAAAGTTGTGTAAAACATAAAAACTTAAATAAAACTTTGTCAAAACTTCTAAAACTAGTTAAAATCAATAAGTTTTGATTGATTTCATATCGATTTTCAATAATTTCATTGTTTTTTTAATGTTTTCAAAGAGTTATTGATATTTACAATCTAGCGTTAAAAAGTAGTGAAAAAAGCTAGATTTTGCATGTAAATCGCTATGTAATTAAAAGTTGTGTAAAACATAAAATCTTAAATTTAACTTTGTCAAAACTTCTGAAACTAGTTAAAATCAATAAGTTTTGATTGTTTTCATATCGATTTTCAATAATTTCATTGTTTTTCTAATGTTTTCAAACAGTTATTGATATTTACAAACTAGTGTTAAAAAGTACTGAAAAAAGCTAGATTTTGCATGTAAATCGCTATGTAATTAAAAGTTGTGTAAAACATAAAAACTTAAATAAAACTTTGTCAAAACTTCTGAAACTAGTTCAAATCAATAAGTTTTGATTGATTTCATATCGATTTTCAATAATTTCATTGTTTTTTTAATGTTTTCAAAGAGTTATTGATATTTACAATCTAGCCTTAAAAAGTAGTGAAAAAAGCTAGATTTTGCATGTAAATCGCTATGTAATTAAAAGTTCTGTAAAACATAAAATCTTAAATATAACTTTGTCAAAACTTCTGAAACTAGTTAAAATCAATAAGTTTTGATTGATTTCCTATCGATTTTCAATAATTTCATTGTTTTTCTAATGTTTTCAAACAGTTATTAATATTTGCAAACTAGCGTTGAAAAGTAGTGAAAAAAAGCTAGATTTTGAATGTAAATCGCTATGTAATTAAAAGCTGTGTAAAACATAAAATTTTTAATATAACTTTGTCAAAACTTCTGAAACTAGTTAAAATCAATAAGTTTTCATTGATTTCATATCGATTTTCAATAATTTCGTTGTTTTTCTAATGTTTTCAAACAGTTATTGATATTTGCAAACTAGCCGTGAAAATTAGTCAAAACAGCTAGATTTTACATGTAAATCGCTATGTAATTAAAAGTTGTGTAAAACATAAAATCTTAAATATAACTTTGTCAAAACTTCTGAAACTAGTTTAAATCAATAAGTTTTGATTGTTTTCATATCGATTTTCAATAATTTCATTGTTTTTCTAATGTTTTCAAACAGTTATTGATATTTACAAACTAGTGTTAAAAAGTAGTGAAAAAAGCTAGATTTTGCATGTAAATCGCTATGTCATTAAAAGTTGTGTAAAACATAAAAACTTAAATAAAACTTTGTCAAAACTTCTAAAACTAGTTAAAATCAATAAGTTTTGATTGATTTCATATCGATTTTCAATAATTTCATTGTTTTTTTAATGTTTTCAAAGAGTTATTGATATTTACAATCTAGCGTTAAAAAGTAGTGAAAAAAGCTAGATTTTGCATGTAAATCGCTATGTAATTAAAAGTTGTGTAAAACATAAAATCTTAAATTTAACTTTGTCAAAACTTCTGAAACTAGTTAAAATCAATAAGTTTTGATTGTTTTCATATCGATTTTCAATAATTTCATTGTTTTTCTAATGTTTTCAAACAGTTATTGATATTTACAAACTAGTGTTAAAAAGTACTGAAAAAAGCTAGATTTTGCATGTAAATCGCTATGTAATTAAAAGTTGTGTAAAACATAAAAACTTAAATAAAACTTTGTCAAAACTTCTGAAACTAGTTCAAATCAATAAGTTTTGATTGATTTCATATCGATTTTCAATAATTTCATTGTTTTTTTAATGTTTTCAAAGAGTTATTGATATTTACAATCTAGCCTTAAAAAGTAGTGAAAAAAGCTAGATTTTGCATGTAAATCGCTATGTAATTAAAAGTTCTTAAAACATAAAATCTTAAATATAACTTTGTCAAAACTTCTGAAACTAGTTAAAATCAATAAGTTTTGATTGATTTCCTATCGATTTTCAATAATTTCATTGTTTTTCTAATGTTTTCAAACAGTTATTAATATTTGCAAACTAGCGTTGAAAAGTAGTGAAAAAAAGCTAGATTTTGAATGTAAATCGCTATGTAATTAAAAGCTGTGTAAAACATAAAATTTTTAATATAACTTTGTCAAAACTTCTGAAACTAGTTAAAATCAATAAGTTTTCATTGATTTCATATCGATTTTCAATAATTTCGTTGTTTTTCTAATGTTTTCAAACAGTTATTGATATTTGCAAACTAGCGTTGAAAAGTAGTGAAAAAAGCAAGATTTTGCATGTAAATCGCTATGTAATTAAAAGCTGTGTAAAACATAAAATTTTAATTTAACTTTGTCAAAACTTCTGAAACTAGTTAAAATCAATAAGTTTTGATTGATTTCCTATCGATTTTCAATAATTTCATTGTTTTTCTAATGTTTTCAAACAGTTATTAATATTTGCACACTAGCGTTGAAAAGTAGTGAAAAAAAGCTAGATTTTGAATGTAAATCGCTATGTAATTAAAAGCTGTGTAAAACATAAAATTTTTAATATAACTTTGTCAAAACTTCTGAAACTAGTTAAAATCAATAAGTTTTCATTGATTTCATATCGATTTTCAATAATTTCGTTGTTTTTCTAATGTTTTCAAACAGTTATTGATATTTGCAAACTAGCGTTGAAAAGTAGTGAAAAAATCTAGATTTTGCATGTAAATCGCTATGTAATTAAAAGCTGTGTAAAACATAAAACTTTTAATTTAACTTTGTCAAAACTTCTGAAACTAGTTAAAATCAATAAGTTTTGATTGATTTCCTATCCATTTTCAATAATTTCGTTGTTTTTCTAATGTTTTTAAACAGTTATTTATATTTGCAATCTAGCCGTGAAAATTAGTCAAAACACCTAGATTTTACATGTAAATCGCTATGTAATTAAAAGCTGTGTAAAACAAAATTTTTAATATAACTTTGTCAAAACTTTTGAAACTAGTTAAAATCAATAAGTTTTGATTGAATTCTCATAGATTTTCAATAATTTCATTGTTTTTCTAATGTTTTCACACAGTTATTTTTATTTGCAATCTAGCCGTGAAAATTAGTCAAAACAGCTATATTTTACATGTAAATCGCTATGTAATTAAAAGCTGTGTAAAACAAAATTTTTAATATAACTTTGTCAAAACTTCTGAAACTAGTTAAAATCAATAAGTTTTGATTGATTTCACATTGATTTTCAATAATTTCATTGTTTTTCTAATGTTTTCAAACAGTAATTTATATTTTCAATCTAGCGTTGAAAAGTATTGAAAACAGCTTGATTTTGCATGTAAATTGCTATGTCATTAAAAGCTGTGTAAAACATAAAATTTTTCATATAACTTTGTCAACTCTTCTGAAACTAGTTAAAATCTATAAGTTTTTATTATTTCATATCTATTTTCAATATTTTCATTGTTTTTCTAATCTTTTCAAATAGTTATTGATATTTGCAAACTAGCGTTGAAAAGAAGTGAAAACAGCTAGATTTTGCATTTAAATCTCTGTATAATTAAATCTGTGTAAAGCATAAACTTTTTAATATAACTTATGACACTAGTTATAATCAATAAGTTTTGATTCATTTCACATCGATTTTCAATAATTTCATTGTTTTTCTGTTTTCAAACATTTATTGATATTTGTAAACTAGCGTTGAAAAGTAGTCAAAACAGCTAGATTTTGCATGTAAATCGCTAGGTAATTAAAATCTGTGTAAAACATAAAGTTTTTATAACTTTGTCAAAACTTCTGAAACTAGTTAATATCAATAAGTTTTGATTGATTTCATATCGATTTTCAATAATTTCATTGTTTTTCTAATGTTTTCAAACAGTTATTGATATTTTCACACTACCGTTGAAAAAGTAGTCACAACAGCTATATTTTGAATGTAAATCGCTATGTAATAAACAGTTATTGATATTTGCAAACTAGCGTTGAAAAGTAGTGATAACACCTAGATTTTGCTTGTAAATCGCTATGTAATTAAAAGCTGTGCAAAACAAAATTTTTATTATAACTTTGTCAAAACTTCGGAACCTAGTTAAAATCAATAAATTTTCATAGATTTCATATCGATTTTCAATAATTTCATTGTTTTTCTAATGTTTTCAAACAGTTATTTATATTTGTATACTAGTGTTGAAAAGTTGTGAAAACAGCTAGATTTTGCATTTAAATCGCTATATAATTAAAAGCTGTGTAAAACATTAAATTTTTAATATAACTTTGTGAAAACTTCTGAAATTAGTTAAAATCAATAAGTTTTGACAGATTTCATATCTATTTTCAATAATTTTACTGTTTTTCTAATGTTTTCAAACAGTTATTGATATTTTAAAACTACCGTTGAAAATGTAGACAAAACAGCTAGATTTTGTATGTAAAACGCTGTGTAATTAAAATCTGTGTAAAACATAAATTTTTTAATATAACTTTGTCAAAACTTCCGAAACTTGTTAATATCTATAACTTTTGATTGATTTCATATCGATTTTCAAAAATTTCATTGTTTTTCTAATGTTTTCAAACTGTTATTGATATTTTCAAAGTAGCGTTGAAAAAGTAGTCAAAATTGCAAGATTTTGCATGTAAATCGCTATGTAATTAAAATCTGTGTACAACTTAAAATTTTTAATATAACTTTGTCAAAACTTCTGAAACTAGTTAAAATCAATATGTTTTGATTGATTTCATATGGATTTTCAATAATTTCATTTACTTTCTAATGTTTTCAAACACTTATTTATATTTTCAAACTAGCGTTGAAACGTAGCCAAAACAGCTACATTTTGCATGTTAATCACTATCCAACTCAAAACTTTGTAAAACATTAAAATTGTAATATATCTTTGTCAAACATATGAATCTAGTCTAAATCGATTTTCAGTAATTTCATTTATTTTCTAATGTTTATAAATAGCAATTTAAATTTTCATATATGCGTTATTAACGTTCGAAATTTACCGAAAACTGCTTGCTTTTGCATGTAAAACAGACAATATATCAAACCTTTATAATGCGTGACATTTGTAATAAAACTTATTAAAGCTGTTGTAACATGTTAAAATCAATATGTATTAATCGATAGCATATCGATTTTTAATAATTTTATTGATTTTCTAGTGTTTACAAATAGCAATTTAAATTTTCAAGTATACGTTATTAACGTTCAAATAGTAGTCAAAACAGCTTGCTTTTGCATGTAAATCAGACTATATTTCAAACCTTTTTAAATTATGTTATTTGTAATAAAACCATGTTACAATTGTTGTATCGTGTTAAAATCAATATGTATATTCGATACCATATCGATATTCAATATTTTTATTGATTTTCTAATGTTTACAAATAGCAATTTAAATTTTCAGATAAGCGTTATTAACGTTCAAAAATAGCCAAAACTGCTTGCTTGTGCATGTAAAACAGACTATATTTCAAACGTTTATAAAAGGTAAAATTTTAATATAACCTTGTTACAAATGTTGTAACATGTTAAGATCAATATCTATTGATCGATACCATATAGATTTTCACTAATTTTATTGGATTTGTAATGTTTATAAATGGCAATTTAAATTTTCATTTAAGCGTTACTAACGTTCAAAAAGTAGCCAAAACTGCTTGCTTTTGCATGTAAAACAGACTATATTTCAAACCTTTATAAAACATGTAATTTGTAATATAACCTTGTTACAACTGTTGTAACATGTTAAAATCAATATGTATTGATGGATACCATATCGATTTTCAATAATTATATTGATTTTCTAATGTTTACAAATAGCAATTTAAATTTTCATGTACGCGATATTAACGTTCAAAAAGTAGCCAAAACAGCTTGCTTTTTCATGTGAAACAGACTATATTTCAAACATTTATAAAAGATGAAATGTGTAATGTTTCCTTGTTACAACTGTTGCAACATGTTAAAATCAATATGTATTGATCGATACCATATCGACTTTCAATAATTTGATTGGTTTTCTAATGTTTACAAATAGCAATTTAAATTTTCATGTACGCGATATTAACGTTCAAAAAGTAGCCAAAACAGCTTGCTTTTTCATGTGAAACAGACTATATTTCAAACATTTATAAAATATGAAATTTGTAATATAACCTTGTTACAACTGTTGTAACATGTTAAAATCAATATGTATTGATCGATACTATATCAATTATCAACAGTCTTATTGGTTTTCTAATGTTTACAAAGAGCAATTTATATTTTCATGTAAGCGTTATTAACGTTTAAGAAATAGCCAAAACACCTTGCTTTTGCATGTAAAACAGACTATATTTCAAACCTTTAAAAAGCATGAAATGTGTAATATAACATTGTTACAACTATTTTAACATGTTAAAATCAATATGTATTGATCGATACCATATCGATTTTCAATAATTTTATTGGTTTTCTAATGTTTACAAATAGCAATTTATATTTTCAAGTAAGCGTTATTAATGTTCAAATATTAGCCAAAACAGCTTCATTTTACATTTAAAACAGACTATATTTCAAACGTTTATAAAACATAAAATTCGTAATATAACCTTGTTACACCAGTTGTAACATGTTAAAATCAATATGTATTGATCGATACCATATCGATTTTCAATAATTTTATTGGTTTTCTAATGTTTACAAATGGCAACTTAAATTTTCAAATAAGCGTTATTAACGTTCAAAATGTAGCCAAAACAGCTTGCATTTCATGTAAAACAGACTATATTTCAAACATTTCTAAAACATGAAATGTGTAATATATCCTTGTTACAACTGTTGTAACATGCTAAAATCAATATGTATTGATCGATACCATATCGATTTTAAATCATTTAATTGATTTTCTAATGTTTACAAATAGCAATTTAAATTTTCAATTATGCCTTATCAACGTGCAAAAAGTAGCCAAAACAGCTTGCTTTTGCATGTAAAACAGACGATATTTCAAACTTTTATAAAACATGAAATGTGTAATATAAGTTTGTTACAACTTTTGTACCATGTTAAAATCAATATGTATTGATCGATACATATCGATTTTCACAAAATTTATTGGATTTTTAATGCTTACAACTGGCAATTTAAATTTTCAATAAGCGTTATTAACGTTAAAAAAGTAGCCAAAACAGCTTGCTTTTGCATGTAAAACAGACTATATTTCAAACCTTTATAAAACATGATATTTGTAATATAACCGTGTTACAACTGTTGTAACATGTTAAAATCAATATGTTTTGATCGATACCATATCGATTTTCAATAATTTTATTGGTTTTCTAATATATAATAGCAATTTAAATTCTCAAGTAATCGTAATTAACGTTAAAAAAGTAGCCAAAACCGCTTGCTTTTGCATGTAAAACAGACTATATTTCAAACCTTTATAAAACATGAAATTTGTAATATAACCTTGTTACAACCGTTGTTACATGTTAAAATCAATATATATTGATCGATACCATATCGATTTTCAATAATTTTTTTGATTTTCTAATGTTTACATATATCAATTTAAGTTTTCAAGTATGCGTTCAAAAAGTAGCCAAAACAGCTTGCTTTTGCATGCAAAAGAGACTATATTTCAAACCTTTATAAAACATGAAATGTGTAATGTTTCCTTGTTACAACTGTTGTAACATGTTAAAATCAATATGTATTGATCGATACCATATCGATTTTTAATAATTTTATTGGTTTTCTAATGTTTACAAATGGCAATTTACATTTTCAAGTAAGCGTAATTAACGTTCTAAAAGTTGCCACTAGAGTTTGCTTTTGCATATAAAACAGACTATATTTCAAACGTTTATAAAACATGAAATTTCTCATATAAACTTATTGCAACTGTTGTAACATGTTAAAATCAATATGTCTTGTTCGATATCTTATCGGTTTTCAATAATTTTATTGGTTTTCAATATTTACAAATGGCAAATTAAATTTTCACTTAAGCGTTATTAACGTGCAAAAAGTAACGAAAACTGCATGCTTTTGCGTCTATATTTCAAACGTTGTTAAAACATGAAATTTGTAATATAACCTTGTTACAAATGTTGTAACATGTTAAAATCTGTATGTATTGATCGATACTATATCGATTTTCAATAATTTTATTGATTTTCTAATGTTTACAAATGGCAATTTAAATTTTCAAGTAAGCGTTATTAACGTTCAAAAAGTAGCCAAAACAGCTTGTTTTTGCATATATAACAGACTATATTTCAAAACTTTATAAACATTAAATTTCTAATATAACCTTGTTACAAACTGTTGGAACATGTTCAAATGAATATGTATTGATCGATACCATATCGATTTTCAATAATTTTATTGGTTTTCTAATGTTTACAAATATCAATTTAAATTTTCAATTAAGTGTTATTAACGTTCAAAAAGTAGCGAAAACAGCATGCATTTGCATGTAAAACTCACTATATTTCAAACCTTTATAAAAACATGAAATTTGTATTATAACCTTGTTAAAACTGTTGTAACATGTTAAAATCAATATATATTGATCGATTCCATACATTTACACATAGCAATTTAAATTTTCAATGAAGCATGTTTAACGTTCAAAAAGTAGCGAATACTCCTTGCTTTTGCATGTAAATCTCAGCATATTTCATACCTTTGTAAAACATATAATTTGAAAGTATTACTTTTTCAAAACTGATTAGGGACTCGTCAAGTGTTACACTTCGACGCGACCCGGTCTCCGCAGTTGATCCGCCCTGTTAAGTAGTATCACTATTCTATTCCCACATTGTTTAGCGAATCCCCCTTCGTCATGTGTTACGCTTCGGCGCGATCCCGTCTCCGCGGTTGAAATCGCCCTGTAAATTCATATCAAAATTATGACTCGGCATTGTTTAGGGATTCCGTCTTCCTAAAGTGTTACACTTCGACGCAACACCGTCTCCGAAGTTGATCCGCCCTGTGAAGTAGTAGCACTATTCTGACTCGGCATTGTTTAAGGACTCGGCGGTGTCCCGTCTCTGCGGTTCAAACCGCCCAGTAAAGTCTTATCTGACTCGTTTAGTTTAGGGACTCCCCCTTCTCAAGTGTTAAACTTCGGCGCGATCTCGTCTCTGCGGTTGAAACTGCCCTGTAAAGTCTTATTAATATTCTGATTCAGCATTCTTTATGGACTCCCGCCTCCGCGGTTTAAACCGCCCCGTATATTCAAGTCACTATTCTGATGCGGCACTGTTTAGCGATTCCGCCTTCGTCAAGTATAAAACTTCGTCGCGATCCCGTCTCCGCAGTTGATCCGGCCTGTGAGGTAGTATCACTATTCTCACTCGGGATTGTTTAGGGTCTCTGCTTTCGTCAAGTGTTAAACTTCGGCGCGATCCCCTCTCCGCGGTTGAAACCGCCTTGTAAATTCATATCACTATTCTGACTCGGCATTGTTTAGGGACTCCGTCTTCGTCAAGTGTTACACTTCGACGCGACCCTGTCTCCGCGGTCGAAACTGCCCTGTAAAGTCATATCACTATTCTGACTCAGCATTGTTTAGGGACTCCGTCTTCGTCAAGTGTTACACTTCGACGCGACCCAGTCTCCGCAGTTGATCCGACCTCTGAAGTAGTATCACTATTCTACCTCGGCATTGTTTATGGACTACGCCTTCGTCAAGTGTCACACTTCGGCGCGACCCTGTCTCCGATGTTCATCCGCCCTGTGAAGTAGGATCACTATTCTCCCTCGGCATTGTTTAAGGACTCTGCTTTCGTCAAGTGTAAAACTTCGGCGCGATCCCCTCTCCGCAGTTCATCCGCCCTGTGATGTAGTATTGCTATTCTGACTCGGCATTGTTTAGGGACTCCGTCTTCGTCAAGTGTTACACTTCGACGCGATCCCGTCTCCGCAGTTGATCCGACCTGTGAAGTATTATCACTATTCTGACTCGACATTGTTTAGGGACTCCGTGTTCGTCAAGTGTTACACTCGGCCCGATCCCGTCTCCGCAGTTCATCCGCCCTGTGACGTAGTATCACTATTCTGACTCGGCATTGTTTAGGGACTCCGCCTTCGTCAAGTCTTACACTTCGGCGCGATCCCGTCTCCGCAGTTGATCCACCCTGTGATGTAGCATTGCTATTCTGACTCGACATTGTTTAGGGAATTCGCCTTCGTCAAGTGTTACATCTCGGCGCGATCCCGTCTCCGCAGTTGATCCACCCTGTGAAGTAGTATCACTATTCTGACTTGGTATTGTTTAGGGTCTCCGCCTTCGTCAAGTGTTAAACTTTGGGCGATCCCGTCTCCGCGGTTGCAACCGCTCTGTAAATAGTTATATTAAGAATTTTAGGATTTACATATCTTTGACGAATATTGAAATATCAATGAAATGCAAACTGTTTTGGTTACTTTTTGAACGTTAAAAACGTTTGTTCGAATATTTAATTTGCTATTAGAAATTACTAGAAAACCAATAAAACAGATTGCTTATGCATGTAAAAGTCAATATATTTTTAACATTTGTAAAATTTAAAATTTGTAATAAAACTTTGTGGAAAATATTGAAACTCAATATATTTTCATCGATATGATATGGATTTTCAATAATTTTATTGGTTTTCTAATTTTTACAAATAGCAATTTAAATTTTCAAGCAAATGTGTTTAACGTTAAAAAAAAGTAGACGAATCAACTTTCTTTTGCATGTAATATTCAATATTTTTCAAGCATTTGTAAAGCATATAATTTGTAATAATACTTTATGAAAAACAGCTGAAACTTGTTAAAATCTATAAAATATGATGAATACCATATAGATTTTCAAAAAATTTATTGGTTTTCTAATTTTTACATATAGGAATACCGTTTTTCATGCAGGCGGGTTTGACGTTCAAAGAAGCTAAAACAGCATGTAAAACGCAATAATTTTAAAACCATTCTAAAACATATAAATTGTAATATAACTTTTTGAAAATAGTTGAAACTTGTTAACATATATATATATATATATATTGATGGATGCCATATAGATGTTCAGTAATTTGATTAGTTTTCTAATGTTTACAAATAGCGATTTAAATTTTGAATCCAGCGTGATTAACGTTCAAAAGTAGCGAAAACAAGTGGCTTTTGCATGTTTTCAGCCATTTCTAAAACATAAATTCTAATATGACTTTGGGAAAAAGGTTGAAGCTTGTTAAAATCAATATAATTTGATCGATACCATATCGGTTTTCTATAATTTTATTGGTTTCCTAGTGTTTAAAAAAGCAATTTAAATTTTCATACAAGCGTGTCTGACGTACAAAAAGTAGCCAAAACAGTTTGTTTTGCATGTAAGACTAAATATTATTCAAACATTTGTAAAAAATATAACTTTAATACAATTTTCTAATAAGAGTTGAAACTTGTTAAAATCAATACATTTTCATCGATAACATATAGATGTTCTATAATTTTATTGGTTTTCAACTGTTTACAAATAGTAATTTAAATTTTCAAGCAAGCGTGTTTAACGTTCAAAAAGTAACCAAAACAGCTTCCTTTTGAATGTAAATTTCAATAATTTTCAAGCCTTTGTAAAACATATAATTTCTAATATATATTTGTGAAAAAAAGTTGAAACTTGTTAAAATCAATATATTTTTATCGATACCATATAGATTTTCAAAAATTTTATTAGATTTCTATGTTTACAAATAGCAGTTTAAGTTTTAAGTAAGAGTGTCTAGCGTTCAAAACGTAGCCAAAACAGCATGTAAAACTCCATTATATTCAAACATTTCTAAAACATATAATTTCTAATATAACATTCAGAAAACAGTTGAAACTTGTTAAAATCAAGTTCGGCAGTTAATTATAACCATACGGTTCCAGACACTGTAGATCAACAGCCCGTAAGCAGAGAGGAATGACCTGGAAATCGACTGCCAGGTGAGACACTTTATTCGATTAATCCTCAAATAATTTTTTTCGATTGTTGCTGCTCTTGATTGTGTTTTTTTTTTAATTGTTTAAATATGTCTGACCACGATTCTGTTGGGTTAGACATAGAGGAAGAGGGGGTTGAACAACGGTTGCCGGTAGACAATTTCCTACCGGTTGTTAGGCGAATCTAGGATTCAGGCCTTTGACGGAAATTCCAGAGATTTTAGAGATTGGTTAGCAACTCTAGATAAGAACCGCATAGTCTATGGACTCTCGGACAGAGAAACTTTGTTTTTGGCATATGACGCCACGAGAGGGAATGCGTCAGAGGTCGTGAGGCTGCTCTTAGCTAGTGAACCCCAATTGTCATGGGAAAGGCTAGAAGGATTACTGAGTTCGCTGACGAGGGGACAGCGACAGGCCATGAGATCCCTCCTGAAGATGGCGTAGCTGAAGGACGAAACCCCGGGAGAATTAGGGACCCGAGCGAGGAAGCTGGCTGCGTTAGCTTTCCCAGAGGAAGTAAGAGACAACACGGTGATGCAGGCCCAGTTGGTCGATTTGTATGTAAAGGCGCTCAGTGATGGGCGTATTCGCTACGATGTAATCAAGGAGGGACCGCCAGGGTTGTCGGCAGCAGTGGAGCTGGCTAAAGAAAGCCAGGGAGTTTGAGAAAAACTAAAGGATAAGAAGGCACAAGAGCGAGGTCGGGAGGTAGGAATAAAGTGGGGAGGAAAGAGAACCCCCACGTGGAATCGAAGGGTCAAGCAGGAAGTAGAAGTGTCTGAGGTGTGGGTCGATACGGACTAGTCTGCTGGACATGTGGGTACGAGGACCACAGAGCGGCGGACTTGTCCGACGAGACGGGGATTGCCCCCAGATTTTGATTAGGACAAATGTACTAGATGTGGGAAGAAAGGACACCTAGCTAAATGGTGCGGGATAAGGAAGGGAGCCCCACCAATATTATTAAAGAAGGCTGCACCTGAAATATAGGACCGAGGAAAAGCCAGCGCGCCGCCCCGGAAGTAAGAGAGAAGATGGCCCAGTTAAAAAGAAATTGTTGGACATGTGGCCAGGAGAGCAACTTAGGTAGAAGTCAGGTCCCCTCCAGAAATAAGAGGAAGGGTGTCCCATGTGAAAGGAAATGTTGAATATGTGGTCAGGTGGGCCACTTTGCAGTTAACTGCCCTACAAGAAGATGCTGGTTTTGTGGAAGACCAGAGCACCTGAAAAGGAATTGTGCTTACAGAAATGGCAGAAAGAAACTGCGTAGGGTTCAGTTGGGACCGCCCAGACAGAGAGGACGAAGATCTCCCCTATGTGAGGAGGATGACGGGGGTTGTTGCTGTCAGCACCTATGGCTGGGATAACACAGAGAAGGAAACCTAGGAGAAGAAAGGCCAAAGTGTTCTCATCGCTAACAAAAGGCGAAAATAGGGGGAATAGCAATGAAAGATCTAATAGAGACAGGAGCGTCTGTTTCATTGCTGCGGGAAAGAGAATACAGGCGCTTAAAACAGAAGGAATGGATACGAAAAACAGATATAGAGATCATACAGGCAGATGGTACCCCCACCCCCGGGAGATAAAAGGAATGGCGAAGCTTCCTATAAGAATAGGAAAATTAAGAATTATCCAGAATTTCTATATAACACCCGAAGCAATCTTGAGAGAAGATTAACCCCACTGTGTTGGTAGCAAATGGCGAGAGAAAGCCATTGAGAGGTCCGCCAGAAGAATTTATAACGATAGTGGTGGAGGAAGATATGAGACTACCCCCTAGAACATCAGTGTCAGGTAAAGGTATACTGGTAACAGGGAAGAAAATTAGGAAGGAGACCCTGTAATTGATCCCTGAAGAGGAGAAGGGCCCGGAAGACAATGAGATAGCTCTGTGTGAGGCAGTAGTAGAAGCAGCTGAATTATGCCCATTATGATGGTGAACCAAGCCCACAAGACAATAAAAGTTAAAAGAGGAGAGGAGGTAGGAAAGGCACTACCCCTGTGAACTCTAAATCGGATGAAATTCGATGAGTAGCAAAGAAAATGCGTAGAGCAACCAGAAGAAATAGCAAACGAAGAGATATTGGCAACTGATAAATTTAGGGCCAGAGTGGGAGGCCTGCTAAGAAGTAAACGGGATGTGGTGGCAAAATCAGATAAGGAATTAGGCCAGAACCACACAGTAAAAATGAAGATCGATGCTGGCGATCACCCCCTTGTGAAATTGAAGCCTTATAGAACACCTATTAATAAGAGACCCCCAGTGGAAGAGGCAGTGAAAGAGATGTTGAAGCTGGGATGATAGAAAGATTAACTTCCCCTTGGAGCTTCCCAATCGTGATAGTAGACAAGAAAGATGGCGGGCACCGTTTTTGTGTGGATTTTAGGAAACTGAATTCCTTCTCTAAGCCTTTGGCGATGCCATTGCCACTAATTGATGACATATTGGCATTATTGGGGAAAGCGAAGTACTTCTCCATGTTGGACTTGAGGTTCGAGTATTGGCAGGTAGCCCTTGATGAGGCTGACAAGGAAAAGGCTGCATTTGCGTGTCACCTGGGATCTTTTCGGTTCAGAGTGATGCCCTGAGAATCTTCCAGCAGCTTATGTCAATAGTGTTAGGGGGATGCGAGAGTTTTGCTATGGCATATTTAGATGATATTCTAATATTTCCAGAAACACCAGAATAACACTTTTTCCATCTAAAACAAGTGTTGGGAAGACTAAGAACGCACAGTTTAAAATTAAAATTATCACAATGTCAGTTTCTGAAGGATGAAACTAGATATTTGGGCTTTGTTATAAACGGAGAAGGCGTTAAGCCCGACATGAATAAGGTGAAAACTATAAGGGAAATGCCAGAACCTAATTCAATGAGACAAGAGGATTTATAGGGGCTATAGGGTACTAAAGTCGATTCATCCCAACATTCTCGAGAATTGTCATACCCCTAGTAGAACTAACGAAGAAATACGCTAGGTTCAAATGGACAGAAGGCTGCCAAAGGGCATTTGATACCTTGAAGGAGCAGCTGACAACTGTTTCGCTGCTGACGTACCCAGACTTCAGCAAGCCTATGGTGCTATACACTGATGCGAATGAGCAGTGTGTAGGAGCAGTTCTCACCCAGCCATGTCCCGATAAAGAAGGACCAGTACCAGGCATACCAGAGGAAGTACCGATATACTTTCTCTCTCATAAGCTCTCGGAGACACAACAGAGGTGGCCAGTAATAGAAGGAAAGGCATATGCTATCTCCAAAAACTGGGCTACTACTTGAATGGTACTGTCTTGACTATAAAGACAGATCATAGGCTGCTACAGTATCTACTGCAGGCAGAATGGACGAATAAAAAGAAGATTCAACAGTGGGCGCTAAAGTTAAGTGGCTACCACTGTAAGGTAGAGTATTTGGCAGGGAAAGGAAATACCTGTGCCGATTTACTTTCAAGAATACCGAAACAACTAGTAGAACAGGGAGTGGATGATAAAGCTTACAGAATTAGAGTAATTAACTCCAATAAGTTAAAGGAATGCCTTATGTTAGAATCAGATAAAGAAGGGGACGCACAGTTGATGACTGGACAGAAGGGACTGAAAATGATCAGACAGACAGTGAGATAGCTGCTCTTAGAGAAAATGTGGAAGCAGGATAAACCACCAAGTATGCAATAATAGATGAAAGGCTGTATCATCTCTCAGGTAGAGACGAGGAAGTTAAAGCCAAGTTGTATGTGCCCAAAAGTTTGAGACTAGAGATATTGGAACAGTGCCACGAGAGGTTGGGGTACATGGGAATTGATAGAACATATGACTTAATAGGGAGAAAGTACTATTGGCCCAAATTGTACGGAGAAGTCACAAATTATGTTCGGAGTTTTGTAGTATGTCAGTCGCAGAGTAGAAGGCATGATATGGCGCCATTGGAAGGGATGGACGTGCCGAGCTTCCCCTTCGTAAAAGTGAGTATGGATGTATCAGGACCATATGGGGAAAC
This sequence comes from Acanthosepion lycidas, assembly GCA_963932145.1. NCBI lineage: Eukaryota > Metazoa > Mollusca > Cephalopoda > Sepiida > Sepiidae > Acanthosepion > Acanthosepion lycidas. Next base: position 55,095,121 of record OZ010615.1, read on the forward strand.
TGCACGAGGAAATAACTATATAGTGAGTTTTATTGATTGGCTAACGAATTGGCCTGAGGTATTTGCAGTACCAGACAAAAAGGCTAAAACTGTAGCCGACTTGATAATAAACGAAATCTTGCCTAGGTATGGTGCCCCTGTGCAACTTGTCACTGATAATGGCACGAGAATGTAAACAGCATAATGAGGGTAGTGCTGACAGGTTTGAATATTGAGCACATAAAAACGTCTCCATATCACCCTCAAGGAAATGCTAAATTTCATGGAACCTTGGGAGATGTGTTAGCTAAACTGGCTAGAGAAAATACAGAAAATTGGAATCTTTACTTGACGCAGGCACTAGTGGACGTGAGGTTTACGATTAACGAAATCTCCAGATTTTCGCCATACTTTATGTTGTTTGGCAGAGACGTGATCCTGCCTGTAGATAACTTGTTGAAGCCCCAAAGAAAGTATATGGGGGAAGATCATCATCAGCTTTTATTGGAATAAGATATTTGTGTAGGCCAGAAGAAGAATAAAGAGGGCACAGAAGAGAAGAAATGAGAGGGTGAATGCTGAAAGAAAGGTAGTAAAATTGAAGGTTGGAGACCCTGTCTACTACAAAATTCACCTGAGAGAAGGAAAGCTGGACCAGAGATGGGAACCATACTACCGGATAGTAGAGCAGACGGGTCCAGTGTCATATGTAATATGGGATCAAGGGGCAGGACGGACAAGGAGGGCCCATGCCAATTGAAGAAAGCTTGAAATAGCCAATCTAAAAAAATGAGTGAACCAAGGCCTAAGAAGGCAAGAACAAGGAAGGTAACTCTAGTTGAACCAGAAGAAATGGAAGAGGATTCCGAGGAAGATGAAGAGATAGATCGACTTAGCCATCTGGACAAAGCGATCCGAATGACAGAGCTGGAACCTTCGGCAGAGGCCAGCGGCGTTCAGTAGTCGCATGAGTCGGTGCGGAGGAGACCCTGTGATGTCACCGCCTCGCCCTCATGTCCAAAGAAAAGGAAGAGAAAAGCAAGGAAATCCAGTCAGACAGTCAAGGCTTCTAAAGGAAAACACTCTAAACAAGAAGAAGAACTCAGTAAGTGGAAGGATGAGGATTAGATACCACTTTCCCAGCTCAGAGAAAAGCTACAGTATCTACTGCAGGCAGAATGGACGAATAAAAAGAAGATTCAACGGTGGGCGCTAAAGTTAAGTGGCTACCACTGTCCCCAAGCATAGCGACGTCGGGTCATTTAAGGGAATTACTACTCGGAATACAAACAGAATTACCTCATCATTTAAGGTTGCCAGTGGATCCCACTAAAGAATTGTAGAAATATTATAGTGCGCTGGGATGTGTGAGCTTGTTGGAAAATAGAAAGCTATGAGTTTTGATGTCTATTCCATTGTTGGATAGAGGAAATATATTCGAGATACACAAAGTTATAAATTTATTTATTCCTTACCCCAGAGGAGATCAAGATACAAGGTAAAAACGAAATACATAGCTTTAAATTCCGGTAGAACAAAATTCATGTTGCTAACAGCAGAAGCTAGAAAGTGTAGAAATGATGCTTTGGGAACTTGTACGTCATTGACCCCCAATCTATGTGGCAGGTAATCACAAAATGTGAGTGCTAGAATTGTTTGAAGAGAAGAGAGAATTAAGAGAACTTGTCAAGTAGAGGTATTAGCAAACACGGCATTGCCACAAGTGTTTCAGGCGGAGTGTGGGCAGTGGCCACACAGAAACCAATCAGCTTGTCAAGGAATTGAAACCACCATTATCATTGTTAAACTTGCCCCTGGGATCTTCGGCATTTGGGATATCTATTTATTTACCATAATATTACCAGGTAGAAGAAAAATATGAAGAGAAAGATTCGATTATGGAATTGATTGACAGAAGCTTAGTCAATTGTACAGAGTTGTGGGAGCCAATAGCGAGTGGATTCCCCAATGTTACCTTGAATAAAATGCCAGCCGATAGAAAAGATCAATATGTATCAGTTGAGGCACAAATTAAGTGCGTTGGGAAAGTAAGATATGACTTGGGAGGATGATGAACATATTACGATAAATTGGTCAGCAATAATGGGTACATTAATAATAGGATTCCGGCCTTTGATGAAAATTCCAGAGGTAAGAGCCACATAGTCTATGGACTCGCGGACAGAGAAACTTTGTATTTGGCATATGACGCCACGAGAGGGAGGCGTCAGAGTTCGTGAGGAGACTCTTAGCTAGTGAACCCCAGTTGTCATAGGAAAAGTTAAAACAATTACTGACTCAGGAGTTCGCTGACGAGAGGACAGCGATAGAGCCCATGAGAGCTCTCCTAAAGATGGCGCAGCTGAAGGACGAAACCCCTGGAGAATTAGGGACCCGAGCGGGGAAGCTGGCTGCGTTAGCTTTCCCAGAGGAAGTAAGAAACAACACGGTGATGCAGGCCCAGTTGGCCGATTTGTATGTAGAGGCGCTCAGTAACCGGTGTATTCGCCACGATGTAATCAAGGAGGGACCGCTAGGGTTGTCGGCAGCAGTGGTGCTGGCTAAAGAAAGCCAGGGAGTTTGAGAAAAAGTAAGGGGTAAGAAGGCGCAAGAGCGAGGTCGGGAGGTAGGAATAAAGTGGGGAAAAAGAGAAAATTTGTTACTTTCAACATACTTGAATCTCTTGGGGTTTTATTTGCTTCTTTTATTTACGCTTGTGCGATATTACCTCCAGTCTAGACTCATCTTACACTACAGCCCGATGCCAGATTGATCTCGTCTACCTAAGATCAAAATCACAACGTGGGTTGGTTAGACTTGAGACCGAAGCAGTTACTTCAGTAACCAGATGTTGGAAGTGAGCTGGGAACGACGGAGCTGGAGCCAAATCGTTTGCAGCTGATGTGAAGCCGTTAGCATCGACTGACCATCCCACTTGGTACTCTGACCAAAGGATTCCGCCGGGTAGCGATGACCACCAATCGACCGGAACACAGACTGGTGGCAGCCACTAAGAGTTAACCCAAAACTCCGGTAGGAGAAATAGCACAGTTTCGCGCCGTGAACCACGAAGGACCAGAAATCCAAAATTTAAAGTTTTGTCTAAACTTTTCCAGAAACAATGCCCGAATAATTAAATCGGCAGGGTTTTCTGAGGAAGACACATATTTGAATTTTATTAATAATCAATGTTGAGAATCTAACTCTTCTAGAGCAACGTTGATGTTTTTTAAACTTTACTTGAGAAACTGGTTTCAGGTTTTTATGTTGCCGGACTATAACCAAGACAACACTATGTGAGCATCACAACAATAATTACATCTTTGATACAAACATTTGATAAAGGTGTCAAGATGTTCTTAATGCTTTTCACTGTTAAGTATACTGATACCAACTCAAGTGAATGCAAAGACTGTTCTTTTATGCGCGCTTAGCAAAAATTAAGGTGGCCATAGAATCCATTAATGGAATTCAAAATTTTAAGAACAGGTTATCTCAACAACAGGTCTCAATAGCAACAGGTTCCCTCATTTCCCATAGTCTATACTTTACTATATAGATATAATTTAGGAATAAAATAAATTTTTCTTGCACTTAGTCAAAAATACCAAAATTAATCTACGTTATCATTTTGAAAGGAAAAATCATTAAAAGAAATGCTTTAAAATCTTTTATTCATGATCTTTCATTTTAAAAATATCCAAATAGCCACTTGATTGTCATCATCGTCTTTAGCATTCTTTTGCCTCACTCTGTTGTCATCAACACTGTGATTTTTGTAACCCATGTTTCAACGAAAAGTGTGGAATCCCATAAATCTAAAGCGAGGCCAATAAAATTGATTGTCATCAAGTTTGCTTTATTTTCCACTGTAAGGAGGCTTCTTTTACCTGAGTATAATATTCATTTTTGAAAAACCCCTTTCTGCCTCGGAAGAACTGATAGCACTCGTATTGATAATAGTTTTCACTGTTTGTACACTTTGAAGAATTACAGGATTATGAAAGTTTTTCAGGACATTTTCCACATAGTCACAAAAATCATTAATGGGAATATTGTAATGAAAAAGTTTACTGGAGTCTTTATAGGAAATAAAGATTTCTTGAATATTCCAAATATGGCAAGTTCGGCAGTTCATGAAATTTGTATTAACCTTTATTCGATCACCTGAATTTACATCCCCAACTGATTAATGAGCAGTTTTTTCGGATTGCTGCTAGCAACGGGCTCGCTGAGCTCATAAATTTCCAAGAACAGGTTCCTGCGAACCCACTGAATCCCACCACTGATAGAATCCTGTCTTATATCAGAGGCAAAACCATATGCCTTTTTGGAGGCATCACAAAATAAATACAGTTCTGCGGGTATTGAAATAACAACTGCACATCTGGGAAATTTCAAAGAACTTCCAGGTATTCTATATCTCAGGACAATTTTAATTTCCACAAGTCACTTAGAAGTAGTCTCCCTTTAATTGTCAGTGATAAGCACAACGATAAGTAGCCAAACACACTAGAATTTTGCGCCAATGTTTTTCTTTTGGTGTTGGCAGAGAAATCTAAAACTCCCATTGAAATTTCCAAAGCATCTTTGTTGGTATTACTTATATCCTGAAGTTTTTTTCTAAGTCACTACTATGTTCTGCAATTTTTATCGTCTTCTAGACACTAATGCCTTGCAATTTGAATTACACGGAACGGGACGTAACTCAAAACGCCCATCTGCTATTCTTTTTACGGATGCTTTATATAACTATTCTTCAAGAGAATCACTTATCTTAATCAAATTATCGGCATAAAAATATGCATTTGTGATAACATATTTTAGTACTAAAATTTTCTAGTGTGGATTTGTAAGTGGTCAGGTAAACACTTTTTTGTCTTCTCTCTACACAGTCGCTATTTTTTTTCTTTTGTTCTTAAATGTTTTCATCGCCTCACAAGATTTATCGAAATTTTTCTGTAGTGATGATAATTTGTACCTGTTTATGAATGATTTCCTGAAAATTTAGTGAATATGATAAAAGTTAAACCTTCGTGTAAAAAAAAACATGGTTAAAAAAGCATTCTTTAACTGTCTGCCTTTACCTTGGAGAGTTTACAAGATACTAAATCGGCAGGAGCTCGCTCATTGATATGCTTGAATATTTCTTTAATAATGAATTGTCTGTCTAAAAATTCTTCATTTAACAAATCAATAGCTACATAATTCTCATCATTAATTGCATGATGCTGAATTAATATGCCTTTAAGTAAGTACTAGGGAATTCCCACGGTACCCCTAAAAGTTGGCTGATGAAAAAGGCCCCATACTTAAAAACAAAATTTTATCGTTAATCTTCGAGCCTGTTTTCCGGTAAAATAACAAATTTTAGAAAGTCTTGCAAAAATCAAATAATGAAATTGTAATTGAAACTATATAAACAATTGGAACTATATATATATATATAGGTCCCTTCACTTTTTCGGCATAAATTTTCGATGCCTAAGGTAAAAAATTAAATTTTTAAAATGAAAAATCTTTCTTGAAGATTTCATTTTAGCTTGGAAGTTTAATAATTAAATTTATTAAAAGTAAAATATTCTGGAGTATTGCAGATAGAAATTATATAGATTGGAATGTCAAATTTAATTTTGATTTCTTAAAATTTTCTTAAAACCGACCATTTTCTTAATTTTAAGAAATTTGTAAACAAAACAAGTTTTTCTATTTTAAAATTCTTTCAAAAAATAAATATATATTTCTGACACGCTATTTTAGTAAAATTAGAAAATTTAAAGTTAAATTAATCTGATTTGAAATAAATATTATTTACTTATAACATAAAAAAATAATATACATTATACAACAATATTACACTATTATTGGTCCTGTTCATCTGATCCAACGTTTGATAGACGAAGCTATGACTCAGTTGTCAGAAATCTAAGTGAACGCATATTTTTTGGTTTTTAACTACCTAGTAATTTTTACAAATGAACATATTTTCCGCAATTATTTAATATTTTATTGACTTTTATTTACCTTTCGAAGATGCAAAAATAAAAATATTTAAAATACTATAAAATTCTCTTCAATTAATTTTATAATTTAAAATGAAATACCATGATTACTCAATTGAAGTATGTCCCACACTAATATAAAATAAAAATATTTAGCGAAATAATAATTGAAAAAAGTAAAACTTAGTTTAAGCTTTAAACTTTTAAAGCTGGATAGAAATTTTGAAAACCTGTTGAAACGTAACTGAAGCGACATAAAGAGACAAAACTTTTAGATCATAATAATGGCAATTTCAGTCTACCGTACATGAAAATAATGAACGTATTAAGTAAAAAAAATACAAAATAAAAAATTATTTTAAAAATAGAGTAGCACAACTAAGTTAATTAATCTTTTCAATTTTGGATTTGTAAATTTTGTTTCCACTTAATTACTATATTACATCCAGGAAATAGCCCAATACAGAATTTTACATGATTTTAAACTATTATCAATTGTTATAATTAAAATTTTTAAAAAAATGAAAAAAATTCTTGTAAAACTTAATTATTCATCAGAAAAATTTTATTTCTTCAGACAATGATGTCCTTAATATTACTTATTTACAAAAGCAATTAAAAGCTTTTCTAATTAAGTAATGTCATAGTTTTATTGGATTCATTATTATTTTTTAATTCAGAGCAGATTTTCAGTTAGATAGCTCAAATTTGAAAAAAAAATGTAGGTGATTTTACAATCTCCAAGGACTCCTACTTTTAACAAAAAAATTTCAGAAAATAGAAAGGTTTTGTGCAAAATTTCATGAAATTAAGGGGGGTAACATATTTTTAGAAAAATTTTAAAAAAAAATGTATTTTACCAAAATTTTCTAAAAAAGAAACATTTTAAAATAATTTCATTCATTTGTGAATAAGTCCTGAAAATGTCATTAAAATCGGACAATAACTTGATTTTTACAAGAATTTCCAATTCAATGTTTTTTCAAAGGAAAAAAGCACAAAAAAAAACAATGTTATTTTCTGCCACCGCGATGACTTAACCAAAATTTTGAATGTGTTAGAAAGGATTAAAAAATTCAACAAATAATTAAAAAATACTTTGGTCTTTCATCTTAATAATAACATAAACATTTTGACGATAAAAATTTATTTTCGTTAAGTTTGCATCAATCACTTTACCTGCCGTTGCGACGTGTTTTCCCTGCGTCTTCTTTTCTATAAATATTTTCATGTCAGTTTTTCATTACGCTATCCTGTTTTCCCGCGAAAAAGTGAAGGGACCTAATACATATATATATACTTCCGTAAAGGGGTAATTTGCTTTTTTAAGTCCAGCGGTAAGTATCTAATAGAAATTTCTGGAATCGTTGGAATGCTTAATTAAAAAAAAATCTATCGTTTTGGAGTTACCGATAATAAAAATTCGGACTCAGCCGTCCGCCATTACTATCTTTGTTTAACTACATTCACTGCAGAATATTTTGTGCGCGGAATTAATGGCCATTTTTACTGCTCTTAACTGATCTTACTCGTCTAAATTACTGCGCACTTGTGTCGAAATGCAACTGTTGTTTTTTTTTAAGTAAAACTTTCTTTCTTAAATTAAAAACAAACAAATTAAATAATAAAATAAAGAACGCTAACCCCAATCTTAACTCTTAATCTCAACCCTAACCCTAACTTTAAATTAAATAAAATATAGAACCCTAACCCCAACCCCAAACTTAACCCTAACCTTACCTTTATCCCATAATATCCCTTATAAATTAAAATAATAATAATAATAATAATAATAATAATAAAATAAAGAACCCTAACCCTAATCTTTTGTAAAGAGCATGATTATGTACAAATTAAAAAAAAAAGTTAAAAACGAAATAAGGGTTTATTGTATTATTTAATTTGTATTTTTTTGTCCACTTTTCTACACAGAAAAAAAGGGTTTTCTGTTAAAAAATAAAACAACACTTGTCATTGCTTTCCAACAGTGCATTGTAATTTAGACGAGTAAGATCAGTAAAACAGTAAATAGACCTTAATTACGTTTCCGCGAGCAAAGTGTTCCGCAGTGAATGTAATTAAACAAGGCCCGCAATGGCGGACGAATGAACGCGACTGAGTCCGAATTTTTATTGTCGATAACTCCAAAAAACGGTACGTTTTATCAAAAATTGTGTTGTTATTTTCGAGTTTAGCATGTACATTTACATTGTTACAAGGATGACGATTTAGGAAATTTTTAATAGATATAATTATTTAACGTGGGGCTTAAAAAAGCAAATTTACCTTTTTTTTATATATATTAAACTTTAAAGCTTTTTTTTAAATTAAAAGAAACAAATAATAATAAAACTTTTTTAATTAAAAATAAAACAAATGATAATTAATGCGCAAACTCTGTAAAGAGCATGAATATTTACAAAATAAAATTACAAAATAAAAAAAAATGCTGGAAAGGAAATAAAATGCGCAAAATTTACACGATGTTTGAAAAGAGCATGATTATTTACAAAATAAAAAAATGCTCCTTTCTAAGTTTTCTTTCTTTCTTTCTTTCTTTCTTTCTTTCTTTCTTTCTTTCTTTGTAATCCAAAGAAGAGTCTGTAAATTGTAATCGATCCTGGCCTGGCATCTCGACATAAAAATCACTTTACCTGCTGTTGTGACGTGTTTTCCCTGCGTCTTCTTTTCTATAAATATTTTCATGTCAGTTTTTCTGATGACCTTGGTGCTAGGACTGTATGAATTTAAGCATACTACTAGATTGGAAAATAGGTCTCGCCGTTTTACTGCTGTAACCGTCTTTACTCTTTACTAGCAAATTTTATGTGGAAAAACTCTCCATTTGTTGCTTCCATGTCCGGCCTGTTTTCGTGCATAGATATCAATAATAACGTAATCTCAGTTTCTAACTTGAGATTTAAAACATTTTAAAAACTCAGGAATCGATTTTACAGTAAAATCGATCCCTGAGTTTTTAAAATGTTTTAGAGTAAAATTTTTATCTATTGATATATTGGGAGTGAACAGAACCTTCTTTAAAAATCGTAAAAAAAAAAAAATTAGATTCTGACTAATGAGTGCCAATCAACAAAAATGAAAGGTTATGTCGGGGTCATATAATCCTTAATATTTTGTGTTTTTCTGCTTTGTCGCTGAGAATATCTTTCAGATTTATCAAAAATCGCTTCAATATGTTCCTCTTCCTTTGAATTTGATCTTACAAAAGAACATGCGAAGCAACTCGTGTTCAGAGGTTATCTCCCCCTCGCTGTTTTACGTAATTTTAGCTTCTCTCTTTATCGTGAAATATTACTCTTTTTGGAAAAATAAAGATATACCGAAATGGTTACGTTATACTCGAGAGAAATACTTAATTGTTCTCGGGTCTAGTTTTTGTCTTATTTTTCATATAAACAATGCATGTCGGACAAAAACTATATACGACGTTGGTTTCTCAGACAAAAAAAATGAAATTGATATTTCTTCGTGCTTTCATGGCAATTGTTTTATTTGCTATCAAACCTCAACCTGATAAGAAATAAAATATTCAGTATAGAGGTGACTGAGGATAGGGTCGCCTTAACAGCATTATTGGCCTCTGAGCAAACCAATGTGCTGGCCCCACTCCGACAACCACTCACATAAAAAGTAAATGGTCAATTAATTTTATTGGCACTTCAACTAAACTGGTGTTAAAACATTAAAAACTTGCTGTACAGCAACAATTAATCAACATGAAACAATACGCAAAGCTTGAAAACCGCAATAATACTCAGTAAACCACGCAAATTAGATGGCACAGTATGAATTACTACGAACTTCTTATAGCAAGCATTTGCGGCATTTCTTTTCAGAGAATTGCTTTATTATTGACAAAGTCAATGGTCTTTGGGAATAGGATGTCATTTTCCATGCACATGAGTGAAAGCCAGTTCAAACGAAGCTATCCCATTGTTGCGGATGTGTGTGAGATATACGAGTGACGTAGATAAGTTAGATAGAGTTCAGAGATAATACTTGCATAAGTATTGTTCATTTAACGTCTGACTGGATCAGTCGAGACGGGAGTTCTTGAAGATTACATCTTGATACTTGTTAGCAAGGAATGAGATGCGAGAGAGAGATGAATGAAAAGAAACACGTTTCACGTGTTTACACGTGTTGGGTTTATATGCCTGTATTACGTGATAGGATCAGAATTGACTTGGCGCCTAAATTGACTGGTTGAAACTGACCAATCAGTAAGTTGGATGTACTGTGATTGACCAATGGTTTCTCGTTGATATTTTGTATGAAAGTAGGATGTTACTTACCAGATAGGAAGAGTGCATTTCCTAAAAAGAGGTAAGGCTGGTTTGTTGTGGAAGATTCCACAACATTGTGCTACGAAGCTGATTTATTAAGTTTCAGTCTTGAAAAAGAATGTTATCCTATACAGTAGGTTACTATTGTTCGCATGCACACTCTGAGTGCAATTTCAATATTCAGGAATACAGATTTCAAATTGTCCAAAATTATTTTTCTGTACAGTGCAGGGAAGGTCTTTTTCTATGTAGTTTCATATCGTTCTTTTTATAGTAATATTAGTTCTTGGTGTAAAAATATTAACCCTTCCCACTTTGAATTCTATCGTGACACTTTACTCAATTTGGCTAAGTCTGGAACAAGGCTTAAATCGGAGGTTCTCACTGGCAGCAAGTCACATGGTATTCGGTAGAGTGGTCGCCTTGGTCTCTTCAGTGTTCTCCTTATATTGACATTCACCCAAAACTAGCATGGGGTTTGACGTGGTTAGGGGACCTGATGTTTTCCCCTTCTTCCAACACGAACTCTTTGTTGTCTGACTCTGGAAAATTAATTATATCTCCAAATTCGGAGTGATCCCTTTCCCTATGGGTAGCGGACACAGGATATCGATCTACCCCGATAACTCCTTCCTTCTCTTATTTGTGCCTCGAACCAACACCTCCCAATGGGCGAAGGCATTTCTTCCGTCATTCCTGGTATTGCACCTACGCATGTCACGTCGGTTGTCCTTTTGATCAAACTGGTTCTCAAACCGCATGGTGTGGCTTAGTTTCTGGTCATTAATTAAAATTATCATTTTAATTTCTCGTCAGTAAAATTTCCCAGCCTGGCCTTGCTCATAAAATCAGGAATTTACGAGCTACTTCCTCCGGTCAGTCATACCCCCCTGCCAAATCCCACATGACTTTCTGCTAGAAAGAACCTCCAAGCACCCTGAGTTGGATCATTACATAAATAAATTCTACTTCCTCGACTTGTTTACAATTTCCACTTTTTGATAGGCAAAAATAAATCAGTTTTTTAATTCTGCCTTGCCCCCAAAATTACTAATTTTTATCTCTCGATTACTGTTTTCATAACTGGTATTTTTAGGCAGGGTCATCTATCACTTGTCAGCCCAGCCTTGCCACATTGCCTCCGTGGTAATATCTTGCCAACAAAATTACTTTTCTTCCAGTTTTCCCCAAAACAGACTTTTGAAATTAAAAGAAATCTCGTTTTTTTATCCCAAACTGTCTATCGTTCCAATCTTTTCTTCTTGTTCCAAGCTATATTTTAGTTTTAACCTTTACTTTGCCAGTGTCACAATAGATGGCAGACTCAGTGAGCTGATGAATCTGTGCATGCAATCCAGTATATCGTCCAGACATATCTGAGGTGTTATCATATGAATGACCACAGTAGTTTGATAGTAAAATTTTGTTCTACTTAAAAAAAATCCACAACAGTGTCTGTTAGATCCTTTGCTCTGAGAAAATATGTGGATGAACATCAAGAAAAGCTCCACATGCTCACAGCATGTATCGGGCAAATGTCAATTGATTTGTGTGTAAGATGTCTGGAGTGGAGTCTACACTTATTGAATAATACTTTGACACTTTCAAGAATAGTACAAATAACCTGTTGTCTCATTAATTCAATTCCTCAAAAATATATGCAAAATAGGACAGATTCCATTTTCCAGGATTTCCATACATTTTGAGATATTCTTCCAAGAAATGATAAGATTCACTCAGCACCTCTAGCATAACTAAATAGTTGCCATTTTTTGCTGATCCAATAATCTGATTTTTCTCCGCTCTGGAGACAAGAAAACGAATTAAAAAACACACGTGTCAACACTTTATGATAATATTCCTGCTTTGAGCAATGATGCTCAAGGAATAAAGAATCAACGCTTACAGTTTCTTTATGCCTTATCAAATATGCAGTCATATGCAATTTTTATATTTTCCCCATTTTCACATTCATGTAACATTGCTGTGTTTCAGTCATTGAACCCACATATAGAAAAAGGAGATTCTTTCTTGGACAATAGGCGACATAGAAAACAGTAGAAACGAACATAAAATGGTGAAAATATAATTTGGTATTTGAAAACATTAGAAAACCTATAAAATTAATGAAGATCGATTAGGTATCGATCGAAAAATATTGATTTTAACAAGTTTCAATATTTTACAGAAATTATATAAAAAATGTTTGGTTCTACAAAGTATGAAAAACATTAAAATATAGGTTTTCGCCATTTTCGAGTAGATTTTGAACGTTAATCACGGTTCTTTGAAAATATAATTTGGTATTTGAAAACCTTAGAAAACAATAAAATTATTGAAAATCGATTAGATATAGATCGAAAAGTATTGATTTTAACTAGTTTCCATATTTTACACAAACTTTTGAAAAACATTGAAAAAAATTATGTGGAAAACCTAGTTGTTTTGGCCAATTTTTCTAACGGTTGTTGGAAATATAATTTGGTATTTGAAAACACTAGAAAACCAATAAAATTGTTGAAAAACGATTAGGTATCAATCGAAAAATATTGTTTTTAACAAGTTTAAGTACTTTACCAAAAGTTATATTAAAAGTTTGGGATTTTACAAAGTTTTGAAAATTTCGATTACTTTTTCGACGTTAATCACATTTGTTTGAAAATATGTGGTATTTGAAAAGATTCGTAAACCAATAAAATTATTGAAACGCGATTACGTATCGATCGAAAAATATTGATTTTAACAAGTTTCAATAGTTTACACAAACATATTAAAAATTTTAGATTTTAAAACTTGTGAGAACCACGTCAATAACCCTTGTTTGAAAATATAATTTGATATTTGAAAACATTAGAAAACCAATAAAATTATTGAAAAGCGATTACGTGTCGATCGAAAAATATTGATTTTAACAAGTTTCAATACTTTACACGATATATTAAAAAAAATTGTGGTTTTTACAAACTTTTGTAAAACATTGAATGAAAATTACGTTGAATAACTAGTTGTTTTTTGTCCACTTTCGTTTACTTTTTCAATCGTTGTTTGAAAATATAATATAGTTTGGTATTTGAAAACATTAGAAATTCAATAAAATTCTTTAAAATCGATTCGGTGTCGTTAGAAATAGATTGATTTTAACAAGTTTCAATTGCTTACACAACAGTTATTTTGAAAATTTTAGATTTTAAAATGTTTTGAAAAACATTGAAAATTACATTGTTTGGACAATTTCGTTTACTTTTACAACGTTAATCATGTTTGTTTGAAAATATAATTTGGCATTTGAAAACATTAGATAACCAATAAAATTATTGAAAATCGATTAGGTATTGATCGAAAAATATTGATTTTAACAAGTTTCCATAGTTTAGAATTAAATATTTTGGATTGTACAATGTTTTGAAAAACATTGAAATTTGGTATTTGAAAACTTTAGAAAACCAATACAATTGTTGAAAATCGATTAGTTAGCTATTGAAAAATATTGATTTTATCAAGTTTCCATAGTTTACACAAAGTTATGTTAAAAAATTTGGATTCTACAAAGTTTGACAAATATTGAAAATTACGTTGAAAATCTAGTTGATCTGGACAATTTCGATTATTTTTCAACGGTTGTTTGAAAATATAACCTGCTATTTGAAAACATTAGAGAACCAATAAAATTATTGAAAATCAATATTGTATATTTCAATTGAAAATATTAAAATCAGATTGAAGTATAGATCATTTTGTATCTATCAATTCGCAAGTTTTGAAATTTGGTGGAATTATAGCTGATTTTTTGTATTTTTCAATAGAAAATATTGAAATCAAAAGGAATTATAGCTAATTTTAATATATTTCTATTGAAGAAAAAGAAATCAAATGAAACTATACCTGATTTTATTATTTTTAAATTGAAAATTTTGAAATTAAGTGGAATTACAGAAGATTTTGTTATTTTTCAATTGAAAATGTTGAAATCAAATAGAATTATAGATGATTTTGGTATTTTTCTATTGAAGACACTGAAAGCAAATGAAATTATAGCTGATTTTGTTATTTTCCAATTGAAAATGTTGAAATCAATTGGAATTATAGATGATTTTGTTATTTTTCAATTAATCACTTTGAAATTAAGTGGAATTATAACTGATTTTGATATTCTCGATTGAATGTGTTAAAATCAAATAGAATTTTGTTGTTTTCTATTGAAGACATTGAAACCAAATGGAATTATAGGTGATTTTAAGAAAATCACCTATAATTTTTCCAATTGAAAATTTTTGAAATTAAATTATTTTTGTTATTTTTCATTTCAAAATATTTAATTCAAATATAGCTGATTTTGTTTTTTGTCAAATGAAAATTTTGAAATCAAATGGAATTATTATGATTTTTTCAATTAAAAATGTTCAAATCCAAGTGAACTATAGCTGCTTTTGTTATTTTTTAATTGCAAATGTTGAAATCAAATGGAATTATAGCAGATTTTCTTATTTATCAATTGAACATGTGGAAATTAAGTAGAATTATAGCTGATTTTGTTATTTTTCAATTTAACATTTTGGAATCAAATGTAATTGTAGCTGATTTTGTTATTTTTCAAGAGAAATTGTTGAACTGTAATGGAAAGCCAATTTTGTTATTTTTCAATTGAAAATCTTGAAAATCAAATGGAATTATAGATCATTTTGTGTTTATCAATTTAAAATTGGTATTTTTTAAGAGAATGGTGTGAAATCAAATAGAATTATAGCTGGTTTTGTCATTTTTCAATAGAAAATGTTGAAATCAAATACAATTATACTTGAGTTTGTTATTTTCCACTTGAACATATTTAAATCAAATGGAATTATAGCTCATTCCATTATCTATCAATTGCAAATTTTGAAGTTAATTGGAATTATAGATCAATTCAATATTTATCAAGTGAAAATGTGGAAATCAGGCAGAATTGTAGTTGATTTTGTAATTTTTCATTCGAATATACTGAAATAGAAGGAATTATGGCCGGTTTTCTTTTTTTCCAATTCAAAATTACGAAATGATATAGAATTATAGCTACTTTTGTTATTTTTCAATTGAATATGTTCAAATCAAATGGAAATATATCTCATTTTTTTAATTGTCAATAAAAAAAATATTGAAATTAAGTTGAATTATAGATGATTTGGGAATTTTTCACTTGAAAATGTTAAAATCTAATAGAATTATAGCTGATTTTCATATTTTTCAATTGAAAATGTTGAAATCAAAAGTAATTATATAATATTTGTTATTTTTCAATACAAAATATGGAAATCAAATGGGATTATTGCTGATTTTCTATTTTCCAAATTGAAAATGTTGAAATAAACAGAATTATAGCAGATTTTGTTATTTTTCAAAAGAAAATGTTGAAATCAATAAGAATTACAGAAGATTTTGTTAATTTTCAATTGGAATTCACGTGGAATTATAACAGATTTTGTTATTTATTTAGTGAAAATGTTGAAATCAGATTTTGGTATTTTCAATTGAAAATGTTGAAAATAAAGGAGAATTATAGCAGATTTTATTTTTCAATTGAAAATGTTGAAAACAAACAGAATTATGGCAGATTTTATATTTTCAATTGAAAATGCTGAAAGCAAATAGAATTATAGCAGATTTTGTTATTTTTCAAGTGAAACTATTGAAATCAAATGGAATTATAGTAGATTTTAATATTGTTCAATTGAAAATGTTGAAATAAAGTAGAATTATAGCAGATCTTAGTATTTTTCACATCAGAATGTTGCAATCAAATGGGATTATAGCAGATTTTGTTATGTCTCAATTCAAAATCTTGAAAACAATTAGAATTATAGAAGATTCTCTTGTTTGGCAATGGAAAAAGAAAGCAAGTAGAATTATAGCAGATTTTGGTATTTTTCAATTAAAGTTGATGAACTCAAATAGAATTTTAGCAGATTTTCTAATTTTTCAATTCAAAATGTTGAAATAAATGGAAGTATAGCAGATTTTGTTACTTTTCAATTGAAAATCTTGAATTGTCATTTTTAAATTGAAAATGTAGAAAAGAAGTAGAATTATAGGAGATTTTGTTATTTTTCAATTGAAAATGTTGAAATTAAGTTGAATTATAGCAGAGTTTATTATTTCTGATTTGGAAATCTTTAAATCAAATTAAATTATTGGAGATTTTGTTATTTTTTTAAATGATATGTACAAATCAATGGAATTATAGAAGATTTTGCAATTTGGTAATTGAAAATAGTAGAATCAGATTTTCTTATTTTTGAATTGAAATTATGGAAGTCAAGAGATTTTGTTATTTTTCAATAGAAAATCTTGAAATAAAATGGAATTATATCAGATTTTGTTGTTTTTCAATTGAAAATATTGAAATTAATTGGAATTAAAGGAGATTTTGTTATTTTTCAATAAAAGTTTTGAAATCATAGATATAGCAGATTTTATTATTTTTGACTTACAAATGTTGAAATCAAATACAATTATAGCAGATTTTGTTATTTTTCAATTGAAAATGTTAAAATAAAATGGAATTATAGCAGATTTTGTTATAACAATTGAAAATTTTGAAGTCAATTGGAATTAAAAAAGATTTTGTAATTTTGAATCAAAAATTTTGAAATCTAGTATATTTATAGCAGATTATATTATTTTTCACTTGAAAATGTTGAAATCAAATGCAATTATAGAAGATTTTGTTATATTTGAATTTAAAATGTTAAAATCAATTGGAATTATAGTGTTAAGTGTATTTCTGGGCTATCAACCCGACTTACGCTATTCAAGAAACGCTACAGAATCTCATGCGAATAAATACCCCCAGGGGATCCCGAGAGTGGAGGAGAATGAGATCCCCATTAGGCCGGATGAAACGGAAACGAACCAAGCTAATGAGCTACGGACAACGAGAAGACTGGCATGCCCATGTGGAAAGATGTGTAAAAATATGCGCGGCCTAAAAATACATCAGGCAAAAATGAAGTGTCAGGTGCGGTCCAACCAACAGCAGCGCGCAGGAATTTTTCCTGGTGAGACGCAGGAGGTGCAAGGCCGGGAAGCTCACCACAGTGCTCAGTCCCCCCAAGCAGAGGTTCAAGCAGTGCCTGATACTCCATTTCGAAGAAAGATAAAATGGTCACCAGCCAGTAACAAACATGCCTGGCACGATTTCGACGTGGACATCAGCGAGATCATTCAAATAACATCAAGAGGTTCGATGGATAAACGACTAGCGATAATGTCAAAAATTATCACTAGTTACGCAGCAGGGAAATTTGGATATGAGGAGCGGAAGGAAAAGAAGGGTATTAGCAAAGAAAATAGGAGAGAATTAAAGATTAAACAATTCAGGTCGGAGCTCAGATCTCTTCGGAAACAATTTAAAATCGTGAAACCCGAAGAGAGACAACCCTTACGGGAGCTTCGAGACCTAATTCGTTTAAGAATTAAGTCTTTACGTAGAGCAGAATGGCATAGACGAAGGAGGAAAGAAAGGGCAAATAAACTGCTAGCATTTCTCTCAAATCCATTCAATTTCACAAAGAAGCTGTTAGGGGAAAACGAAGTGGTCAATTGGAGAGTACCCCTAGTGAAATGAATGCTTTCCTACAAGAAACTCTGAGTGATCCAAACAGACAGCTAGAATTTGTAGAAAACGCGTCCCTGATAATCCCTAATGCACCATTAACGTCTTTTGACCAACTTGGATGGAAATTAATGCAGTCATTAAAGCAGCCAGAACGGCCTCCACACCAGGTCCAAACGGAGTGCCTTACATAGTTTACAAACGTTGTCCAAAGCTCCGTCGGATGTTATGGAAGTTACTGAAAGTTATTTGGAGAAGAGGGAAATTAACTGGACAATGGAGACACTCTGAAGGTATTTGGATCCCTAAAGAGGAAGAATCCAGAAGTATAGACCAATTTAGATGCATCTCCCTGTTGAACACAGAGGGCAAAATATCTTTTAGCATCTTAAACCAACGCTTGGAAGATTTTCTTCTTAAAAATAAGTACATAGATACCTCTGTGCAAAAAAGGCGAAGTACCAGGAATATCGGGATGTATGGAGCATATAGGGGTCGTATCGCAATTGTTAAAAGAAGCGAAAGCAAATAGGGGCGATATAGCGATCGTGTGGTTAGATCTTAAAAACGCCTACGGATCAATACCACATAAACTAGTAGAGGAAGCCCCTCCATCGCCATTATGTACCAAGTAAAATTACTGAATTAATCGCTGATTACTATAATAACTTCCAAATGAACGTTATCAGGAAATACAGCCTCAGCATGGCATAAATTGGAGAAAGGCATCATAACAGGATGTACAATCTCAGCGACCCTCTTCTGTCTAGCCATGAACATGTCAATTAAAGCGGCAGAAACAGAGTGTAAAGGGCCGGTCACCATATCAGGATTAAGGCAACCTCCGATAAGAGCCTACATGGATGACATGACAATAACTACTACATCCGTTATTGGCGCGAGATGGCTGCTAAAGGGGATTGAAAAGCAGATCACATGGGACCGAATGAGCTTCAACCCTGCGAAATCAAGGTCACTCGTTTTAAGGAAAGGTAACATAAGGAGCGATTCAGACACCCGGGGGAAACATACCAACAATTAGGGAAAAGCCCGTAAAAAGTCTTGGAAAACGTATAGATCACTCTCTAAAAGACGCAACAGCAATCCAAGAAACAAAACACAAACTAGAAACTTGGTTAAAGAGAGTTGACAAATCCGGCTTGCCAGGCCGATTTAAATCTTGGATTTATCAGCATGCCATTCTTCCTAAAATCTTATGGCCATTGTCTATTTACGAATTTACGTCTTCTCATATAGAACAATTAAAAAAAAGGAATTAGCACACGACTACGAAGATGGTTAGGCCTACCGAAGAGTTTGACCAGTGCTGCTCTATACGGCAACACCAATGCTCTGCATCTTCCTTTCAAAAGTCTAGTAGAGGAATACAAAGTCACCAAAATTAGAGCAATAACGCAGTATGAGTTATCCAAAGACCCAAAGGTGGCTGGAGCAGGCATTGAAGTCTACTCAGGAAGAAAATGGAGAGCAGAGAACGTATTGCGTGTCGCTAAAGAAAGGCTCCGCGAAAAGGCCTTATTAGGCGCCGTAGCTACTGGAGAAGCTGGCCTAGGGTTCTTTCCTACCATTCGAGTGGAAAGAGCCAAAGGTAAAGAAAAGAACCTTTTACTACACAAACAAGTACGTAAGGGCGAGGAGGAGAAAAGGATGGCAAAGATAGTAGGACTAAGGCAACAAGGTGCGTGGCCCAATTAGGAATCCATGATTTATAAGAAAATCAAATGGTCGGATAAATGGAGAAATGATACCAACATAAAGTTCTTGATTCAATCTGTATACGACACCCTTCCCAGTCCTACCAATCTCCATCGATGGTATGAAACAGAATCGCCACTATGCTATTTGTGTTCGCGTCCAGGAAGTCTAAAATATATTCTAAGTAGCTGTAAGACAGCACTAACGGAAGGCCGGTATAGATGGAGGCATGATGAAATCTTAAAAGATATAGCAAAGATAGTTAGTATGGCCATCAGCACCAATACTTTAAACACAGATAAAAGAGCCATAGAGTTTCATAGAGCTGGTGAGAAACCCAAGGAAAGGGACACGAACATAGCAAATACTTTGTCAGTGGCAACAGACTGGGATTTAAGGGTCGACTTAGGGAAAAGACTAAAATTCCCTGACCATATCGTGCAAACATTATTACGCCCAGATTTAGTATTCTACTCTAACAATATTAAAAAGGTAATAATGTGAGAACTGTCAGTGCCTTGGGAAGAGCATGCAGAAGAAGCCCACGAACGGAAGATGTTAAAATATAACGAACTATTAGCGAGTTGCAAAAACAATGGGTGGAATTCAAGCTGTTTGCCAATCGAGGTGGGTGTAAGCGGTTTTGCTGCAAGGTCCCTATGCAAAGCTCTAACTGATATTGGCGTAGTAGGTGCTAACAAAAGAAAGGCGATTCGGACCATAACTAAATACAGCAGAAAGGACAGCAAAATGATTATGGATTAAGCGTGATAGCTCTTGGACATCAATGTAACAAATAATTATCAAGCCGGGTAAATTTGTAAATATTTTTATAATTGCAACATTTTTAATTTTTAAAAAAACATTTATAATTTTTTTTTTTTTTTTTTGTGCGAATGTGAGTAAATAAATACACGAATTGAATTGTACAAGTACAGCCAAAGTAAGAATATATCTCGTCAATTTGTAAAAATTGTATGATTTGTAAATATGTTGTTTTTATGTTAAACCCGTGTTATACGCGGTACCTTTAATTTACCTTTTTAGCGGTTCCGGCGCGACACATCTCGTAAGACTTTTTATCCATTATTCTCATACATTTTTTTTTTATTCGAACGCAAGACCTTTTATCTATTTTTTTTATTCGAACGTATGACCTTTTGTCTATATATATATATATATATATATATATATATATATATATATATATATATATATATATTATTTGGATAGATGTGAGCTTGTGACCCTGGGTTTCACGCTTTAGCGATCGTCAGACAAACTGATTAATTTTTAAAAATTTTGGTTTTATGTAGATTGCGTGTATTGGTGTTATTGTGGAAGTGGTGGGGGAAACATCGTCGTCTTTTCATCGTACTGACGCAAACATCGATGTATGCAGACACATATACATACTTGGTCGTCCGTCGGGCGGGACTCATAGGTACCTCCACTTTTTCGCGGGAAAACAGCATAGCGTAATAAACAAATGCCACAAACTTACCGAAAATAAATTTTTATCGTCAAAACGCTTATGTTATTATTAAGATGAAAGACCAAAGTGTATTTTAATTATTTTTTGATATTTTTTAATATTTTTTAACACGTTCGAAATTTTGGTTAAAGTTTTCTTTTTTTTACGTCATCGCGGTGCTGTAAAAATTGTTTTTTTTTGCGCATACATCACCATATAAATAAAAATAACCAATAAGGATTACAAATTACTACCTGTTACACACACAGTCAAAAACAAACAAATAACCAGCTTTTAAATATAACAAATAAACCACCATTTTTTTCAAAATTTAAAAATAAATATAAATAATAATAATTTTTAACAATCATAATTTCACACAAACCCCACCACACGTACATGCGAGGAAATATTATTCACCGGAGAAAAAAATGACATGTATACATTCACAAGACATTTTCCGCCACACTTCCAATCTTTAAATTTCAACATACAAACAAATAAATGCGTATGTATAGACACCACACCACCCGTGCACATACATATGTCATATCCGAAACTGCCCACATATGTTTATATTAATAAAAGAGTGGTTGCTGGTGTTTTATTTTATTTTATTTTATTTTGTTATATGTATCAATTTATTTTGGTATAAATCCTGATAATAGGTATTCTGTGTAAAATTATGGTAGTTGAAGATTGCTATAATATTTTAATTTTTAATTTACAAAAAAATATTATTGTTTATTTAAAGCTCGCTATTTCCTTGTTTATTTGTGACTGTATATATGGCTGGTAGAAATTTCAGTTTGTAATCCTTATTGGTTATTTTTATGGTGGTATTAAATATGCTGGGAGAGGGGGTAGTATACGTTAATAAGGCAGGATTATATGGTAATGTTAGATATGGTGTGATAGTAATATGTAAGGTGGATGGTGGCAATAATAATATAAGTGGTTAATATTTATTGTAAATTGTTAGTAGTGATTAGTAATGTTGGTGGGAGAATAATAAAACCTATAAATGTAAGTAATTATTGTGGTGCTAGCTTGAACTAAAAGGGTGGTTGTTGGTGTTTTATTTTATTTTATATTTATTTGTTTATTTTTATTTTATTTATTATGAATCCTGGTAATGGGTGTTTATTCTCATGGTTATATATGGAAATTATATCTGATCTTACTGTTTTAAGGTGTTAAATATGCTGGGGGGGGGTTAATATGCGTTAAAGATTGTAGAGGATTTAAGTAGGTGTGATGTGTAAGTGATGGTGCTGGGTGTTGGTGGTAATGAATATTAGATAATAGTTATTGTAAAGTGGTAAAAGTGATTACTAATGGTGGTGCAATGAATGCCATAGATGCAATTATTTTGATGGTATCTTGAAATTAAATTGTGATTGTTGGTGGTTTGTCTATTTTATCCGTTTGGTATGAATTCGGATAATAGGTACTTGTTCTCATGCCTACATTTGGAGATTATCTCTGATTTTTTGTGTAGTAGGTTCTTTTGCGGTTTGTGTAATATTATTGCTACTTTTTCGTGTAGGCAAAGTAGGCATTTTTTTGTAATGTTGCTGTAGGTAGGGGCTTTTTTCAATATTTCCCAACTTATTGTTGGTGTAATATTATTGTCTTTTTGCTGCCATATGTATGTAGAAAGTGTCGTGCTGTTCGAATATTTTCTGTTGGTGAATGAAAGTTTGTGATTGTTATTCCTCATCTTGAATGGACCTTCGGTGGCACCGATGTAGTGCATTATGTTATTGTTTGCACTTACCTTGGCCTTGTATATTGTGTTTGTAAGTTGGCAATTTCCCTGGAGTGAACATGTTGTTCTGTTTCTGCAGTTGCATATTGGATCCTTGGTTTCATTTTTGTAGGTTGTCATTTTTTTGTTTTGGCTTTTGATTATTTCTGTTATGTTTTTTGTACAGCTGATCTTTACGTTATTTTTGTTAAATATTTTTGATAATTTGTTTGCTTCAGTGAAGTGTTTTTCTATTAAGTTTAGGAATATTTTGCCTATGTTCGTTTTAACGGTTTTGTTATATGATGGATTAAACCAGATGATGTTTCTCTTTCTGTTTTTGCGTTTTGGCTGTGGAGGTATATATTGTAGTTGTTGTGTGTAACCACTTGCTTTTAGTGCTTCGTTGTATGGTGCTTTTTGCTATTGAAAATGTGTATGTTAGATGAGTTCTCAGATAATCTGCGGCTGATTGAATTTGGTATTTGTTTGATGATAGAAGGTGGATGGTTGGAGGATGTGTGTACGTAAGTTGGGGTGTCATTTTCTTTTTTTTTTTTGTATGGTTCATATGTGTTGTTGATCAGGTTAAGTGTGACGTCAAGGAAGTTTACTATTGTTGTGCTTGTATTTATCTCTATTTTGAATCCAATATTTTTTAGGGCATTCACAATCTTCTTCCTGAATTTGTCTACTTTGGGGCCATTGGATTTCCTTATTAAGATAAGACCGTCATCTCTGTATAATCCTGTGTCCTTTCTCTCCAGGAATCTGGCTAGGTATGATAGGATGAGTATGCCTATTAATTCGCATATTTCAGCTCCATCGTAGCTACCCATTGTTACGTCAAATAGGTTGTAGTTTCCGCCACACTTCCAATCTTTAAATTTCAACATACAAATGCGTATGTATAGACACAACACCACCCGTATACATACATATGTCATATCCGAAACTGCCCATATATGTTTATATATGTATGAGTCCCGACGGACGACCAAGTATGTATATGTGTCTGCATACATCGATGTTTGCGTAGGTACGATGAAAAAACGACGAAGTTTCCCCAACCACTTCCACAATAACACCAATACACGCAATCTACATAAAACCAAAATTTTTAAAAATTAATCAGTTTGTCTGACGATCGCTAAAGCGTGAAACCCAGGGTCACAAGCTCACATCTATCCAACCATATATGTTAGCACTATCTCTGATATTGAGCGCTTTCTAATAAGTACCGCGCATATAATATATAAATAATTATACACATATATATATATTTATTTATATTTATATACACACACTTTTCACATATATATATATATATATATATATATATATATATATATATATATATATATATATATATATATATATATATTCGGACGTAAGACCTTTTGTCTAATTTTCTTTTTTATTCGAACGTAAGGCGTTTTGTCTATATTTTTTTGTTTTTTTTATTCGAACGTAAGGCCTTTTGTTAATTTTTTTTTTCGAAGGTCAGACCTTTTGTCTAATTTATTTATTTATTTATTTTAAATTTATACGAACATTTCACATTTTTGTATATTATTTGTATTAAGAAACAGGCTAAACAATAAAATGTGATAATAGCGTTGAGTTCAAGTATCCCCGCCAAAAGAAAGAAAAAAGTACAAATAAAATAAAAACGGCAAATAATTAAAC
This sequence comes from Acanthosepion lycidas, assembly GCA_963932145.1. Classification (NCBI taxonomy): domain Eukaryota; kingdom Metazoa; phylum Mollusca; class Cephalopoda; order Sepiida; family Sepiidae; genus Acanthosepion; species Acanthosepion lycidas. The sequence continues at coordinate 55,119,626 of OZ010615.1, forward strand.
CAAAAAGTATTTTATACTTAAGGAAATACGGTAAGATTTAGAAACATTAAGATTACCTCCTCAGTTATCCATCGAAACTGCAATCCACCGAAATAAGAAAAGAAGCCAGTCCCCACCGCGGGCCATTTAAAAAATTAGCCAGCGCAGCAGATTGGTTGTTACAAACATCCAATCGGATGCGCGGAATATGTGGTCTTTCTTCCTCTTATTTTTCTAAAAATGGCCAGAGTGGCTGTTAGCGTTTAATCAGAAGGAGGAATCAGGGGTTGATCTATAATGTAATTATAGCAGATTTTCCCCTGATTGGGTCGATTTGGTGATGAGGAGTATGATGTTGAAAGATCCGAAACTCCCTGATGAACCAAGTCAAAACATCACTGACGTCCCCCTTGTGCGCCTACTTAAAAGCGTACTTTCGAATTACGAATAGCAGATTTTCTTATTTTCAATTGAAAATTTTGAAATCAATTGGAATTAAACGAGATTTTATTATATTTCAATTAAAAATTTCGTAATGTAGTAAATTTATAGCAGCTTCTATTTTTTTCCTTGCACATAGGTAAATAAATTACAATTATAGCAAATTTTGTTATATTTCAATTGAAAATGTTGAAATAAATACAATTATAGCAGATTTTGTTACTTTTAAATTAAAATATTGGAATAAAAAAATTATATCAGATTTTTTTATTATTCAATAGAAAAGGTTGAAATCAGCAAGAATGATAGATTTTGTTATAGCAGATTTTCTTATTTTTCACTTGAAAATGCTGAAATCCAATGTAATTATAGCAGAATTTCTTATTTTTCACTTGTAGATGCTGAAATTCAATGTAATTATAGAATTTTCTTATTTTTCAATTAAAAATGCAAAATCTAATGTAATTATAGCAGATTTTGTTATTTTTCAATTGAAAATGCTGAAATCCAATGTAATTATAGCAGATTTTCTTATTTTTCATGGGAAAATGATGAAATCCAACGTAATTATAGCAGATTTTCTTATTTTTCACTTGAAAATGCTGAAGTCCAATGTAATTATAGCAGATTTTTTTATTTTTCAATTGAAAATGCTGAAATCCAATGTAATTATAGCAGATTTTCTTATTTTTCAGTTGGAAATGCTGAAATCCAATGTAATTATAGCAGATTTTCTTATTTTTCACTTGAAAATGCTGAAATCCAATGTAATTATAGCAGATTTTCTTATTTTTCACTTGAAAATGTTGAAATCCAATGTAATTATAGCAGATTTTCTTATTTTTCACTTGAAAATGCTGAAATCCAATGTAATTATAGCAGATTTTATTATTTTTCACTTGAAAATGTAGAAATCCAATGTAATTATTTCAGATTTTGTTATTTTTCACTTGAAAATGTTGAAATCTAATGTAATTATAGCAGATATGCTTATTTTTCAATTGAAAATGCTGGAATCCAATGTAATTATAGCAGATTTTCTTATTTTTCACTTGAAAATGCTGAAATCCAATGTAATTATAGCAGATATTCTTATTTTTCACTTGAAAATGCTGAAATCCAAAGTAATTATAGAATTTTCTTATTTTTCATGGGAAAATGATGAAATCCAATGTAATTATAGCAGATTTTCTTATTTTTCACTTGTAAATGCTGAAATTCAATGTAATTATAGAATTTTCTTATTTTTCAATTAAAAATGCAAAATCCAATGTAATTATAGCAGATTTTCTTATTTTTCACTTGAAAATGCTGAAATCCAATGTAATTATAGCAGATTTTATTATTTTTCAATAGAAAATGCTGAAATCCAATGTAATTATAGCAGATTTTCTTATTTTTCAATTGAAAATGGTGAAATGCAATGTAATTATAGCACATTTTCTTATTTTTCACTTGAAAATGCTGAAATCCAATGTAATTTTAGCAGATTTTGTTATTTTTCAATTGAAAATGCAAAAACTAATGTAATTATAGCAGATTTTCTTATTTTTCACTTGAAAATGCTGAAATCCAATGTAATTATAGCAGATTTTCTTATTTTTCACTTGTAAATGCTGAAATCCAATGTAATTATAGCAGATTTTCTTATTTTTCAATTGAAAATGATGAAATCCAACGTAATTATAGCAGATTTTCTTATTTTTCACTTGAAAATGCTGAAGTCCAACGTAATTATAGCAGATTTTTTTATTTTTCAATTGAAAATGCTGAAATCCAATGTAATTATAGCAGATTTTCTTATTTTTCAATTGGAAACGCTGAAATCCAATGTAATTATAGCAGATTTTCTTATTTTTCACTTGAAAATGTTGAAATCCAATGTAATTATAGCAGATTTTCTTATTTTTCACTTGAAAATGATGAAATCCAATGTAATTATAGCAGATTTTCTTATTTTTCACTTGAAAATGTTGAAATCCAATGTAATTATTTCAGATTTTCTTATTTTTAACTTGAAAATGTTGAAATCTAATGTAATTATAGCAGATTTGCTTATTTTTCAATTGAAAATGCTGAAATCCAATGTAATTATAGCAGATTTCCTTATTTTTCACTTGAAAATGCAGAAATCCAATGTAATTATAGCAGATTTTCATATTTTTCACTTGAAAATGCTGAAATCCAATGTAATTATAGCAGATTTTCTTATTTTTCACATGAAAATATTGAAATCCAATGTAATTATGGCAGATATTCTTATTTTTCAATTGAAAATGCTGAAATGCAATGTAATTAGAGCAGATTTTCTTATTTTCCACTTGAAAATGCTGAAATCCAATGAAATTATAGCAGATTTTCTTATTTTTAACTTGAAAATGATGAAATCCAATGCAATTATAGCAGATTTTCTTATTTTTCACTTGAAAATGCTGAAATCCAATGTAATTATAGCAGATTTTCTTATTTTTCAATAGAAAATGCTGAAATCCAATGTAATTTTAGCAGATTTTCTTATTTTTCAATTGAAAATGCAAAATCTAATGTAATTATAGCAGATTTCCTTATTTTTCACTTGAAAATGCTGAAATCCAATGTAATGATAGCAGATTTTCTTATTTTTCACTTGAAAATGCTGGTCCAACGTAATTATAGCAGATTTTGGTATTTTTCAATTGAAAATGCTGAAATCCAATGTAATTATAGCAGATTTTCTTATTTTTCACTTGAAAATGCTGAAATCCAATGTAATTATAGCAGATTTTATTATTTTTCAATAGAAAATGCTGAAATTCAATGTAATTATAGCAGATTTTCTTATTTTTCAATTGAAAATTGTGAAATGCAATGTAATTATAGCACATTTTCTTATTTTTCACTTGAAAATGCTGAAATCCAATGTAATTTTAGCAGATTTTGTTATTTTTCAATTGAAAATGCAAAAACTAATGTAATTATAGCAGATTTTCTTATTTTTCACATGAAAATGCTGAAATCCAATGTAATTATAGCAGATTTTCTTATTTTTCACTTGTAAATGCTGAAATCCAATGTAATTATAGCAGATTTTCTTATTTTTCAATTGAAAAGGATGAAATCCAACGTAATTATAGCAGATTTTCTTATTTTTCACTTGAAAATGCTGAAGTCCAACGTAATTATAGCAGATTTTTTTATTTTTCAATTGGAAATGCTGAAATCCAATGTAATTATAGCAGATTTTCTTATTTTTCAATTGGAAACGCTGAAATCCAATGTAATTATAGCAGATTTTCTTATTTTTCACTTGAAAATGCTGAAATCCAATGTAATTATAGCAGATTTTCTTATTTTTCACTTGTAAATGCTGAAATCCAATGTAATTATAGCAGATTTTCTTATTTTTCAATTGAAAATGATGAAATCCAACGTAATTATAGCAGATTTTCTTATTTTTCACTTGAAAATGCTGAAGTCCAACGTAATTATAGCAGATTTTTTTATTTTTCAATTGAAAATGCTGAAATCCAATGTAATTATAGCAGATTTTCTTATTTTTCAATTGGAAACGCTGAAATCCAATGTAATTATAGCAGATTTTCTTATTTTTCACTTGAAAATGTTGAAATCCAATGTAATTATAGCAGATTTTCTTATTTTTCACTTGAAAATGATGAAATCCAATGTAATTATAGCAGATTTTCTTATTTTTCACTTGAAAATGTTGAAATCCAATGTAATTATTTCAGATTTTCTTATTTTTAACTTGAAAATGTTGAAATCTAATGTAATTATAGCAGATTTGCTTATTTTTCAATTGAAAATGCTGAAATCCAATGTAATTATAGCAGATTTCCTTATTTTTCACTTGAAAATGCAGAAATCCAATGTAATTATAGCAGATTTTCATATTTTTCACTTGAAAATGCTGAAATCCAATGTAATTATAGCAGATTTTCTTATTTTTCACATGAAAATATTGAAATCCAATGTAATTATGGCAGATATTCTTATTTTTCAATTGAAAATGCTGAAATGCAATGTAATTATAGCAGATTTTCTTATTTTCCACTTGAAAATGCTGAAATCCAATGAAATTATAGCAGATTTTCTTATTTTTAACTTGAAAATGATGAAATCCAATGCAATTATAGCAGATTTTCTTATTTTTCACTTGAAAATGCTGAAATCCAATGTAATTATAGCAGATTTTCTTATTTTTCAATAGAAAATGCTGAAATCCAATGTAATTTTAGCAGATTTTATTATTTTTCAATTGAAAATGCAAAATCTAATGTAATTATAGCAGATTTCCTTATTTTTCACTTGAAAATGCTGAAATCCAATGTAATGATAGCAGATTTTCTTATTTTTCACTTGAAAATGCTGGTCCAACGTAATTATAGCAGATTTTGGTATTTTTCAATTGAAAATGCTGAAATCCAATGTAATTATAGCAGATTTTCTTATTTTTCACTTGAAAATGCTGAAATCCAATGTAATTATAGCAGATTTTATTATTTTTCAATAGAAAATGCTGAAATTCAATGTAATTATAGCAGATTTTCTTATTTTTCAATTGAAAATTGTGAAATGCAATGTAATTATAGCACATTTTCTTATTTTTCACTTGAAAATGCTGAAATCCAATGTAATTTTAGCAGATTTTGTTATTTTTCAATTGAAAATGCAAAAACTAATGTAATTATAGCAGATTTTCTTATTTTTCACATGAAAATGCTGAAATCCAATGTAATTATAGCAGATTTTCTTATTTTTCACTTGTAAATGCTGAAATCCAATGTAATTATAGCAGATTTTCTTATTTTTCAATTGAAAAGGATGAAATCCAACGTAATTATAGCAGATTTTCTTATTTTTCACTTGAAAATGCTGAAGTCCAACGTAATTATAGCAGATTTTTTTATTTTTCAATTGGAAATGCTGAAATCCAATGTAATTATAGCAGATTTTCTTATTTTTCAATTGGAAACACTGAAATCCAATGTAATTATAGCAGATTTTCTTATTTTTCACTTGAAAATGCTGAAATCCAATGTAATTATAGCAGATTTTCTTATTTTTCACTTGAAAATGTTGAAATCCAATGTAATTATAGCAGATTTTCTTATTTTTCACTTGAAAATGATGAAATCCAATGTAATTATAGCAGATTTTCTTATTTTTCACTTGCAAATGTTGAAATCCAATGTAATTATTTCAGATTTTCTTATTTTTCACTTGAAAATGTTGAAATCTAATGTAATTATAGCAGATTTGCTTATTTTTCAATTGAAAATGCTGAAATCCAATGTAATTATAGCAGATTTCCTTATTTTTCACTTGAAAATGCAGAAATCCAATGTAATTATAGCAGATTTTCATATTTTTCACTTGAAAATGCTGAAATCCAATGTAATTATAGCAGATTTTCTTATTTTTCACATGAAAATGCTGAAATCCAATGTAATTATAGCAGATTTTCTTATTTTTAACTTGAAAATGATGAAATCCAATGTAATTATAGCAGATTTTCTTATTTTTCATTTCAAAATGCTGAAATCCAATGTAATTATAGCAGATTTTCTTATTTTTCAATAGAAAATGCTGAAATCCAATGTAATTATAGCAGATTTTCTTATTTTTCAATTGCAAATGGTGAAATGCAATGTAATTATAGCACATTTTCTTATTTTTCTTTTGAAAATGCTGAAATCCAATGTAATTATAGCAGTTTTTCTTAATTTTCACTTGAAAATGCTGAAATCCAAAGTAATTTTAGCAGATTTTCTTATTTTTCAATTGAAAATGCAAAATCTAATGTAATTATAGCAGATTTCCTTATTTTTCACTTGAAAATGCTGAAATCCAATGTAATGATAGCAGATTTTCTTATTTTTCACTTGAAAATGCTGGTCCAACGTAATTATAGCAGATTTTTTTATTTTTCAATTGAAAATGCTGAAATCCAATGTAATTATAGCAGATTTTCTTATTTTTCAATTGGAAACGCTGAAATCCAATGTAATTATAGCAGATTTTCTTATTTTTCACTTGAAAATGCTGAAATCCAATGTAATTATATCAGATTTTCTTATTTTTCACTTGAAAATGTTGAAATCCAATGTAATTATAGCAGATTTTCTTATTTTTCACATGAAAATGTTGAAATCCAATGTAATTATTTCAGATTTTCTTATTTTTCACTTGAAAATGTTGAAATCTAATGTAATTATAGCAGATTTGCTTATTTTTCAATAGAAAATGCTGAAATCCAATGTAATTATAGCAGATTTTCTTATTTTTCACTTGTAAATGCTGAAATTCAATGTAATTATAGAATTTTCTTATTTTTCAATTAAAAATCCAAAATCTAATGTAATTATAGCAGATTTTGTTATTTTTCAATTGAAAATGCTGAAATCCAATGTAATTATAGCAGATTTTCTTATTTTTCACTTGAAAATGCTGAAATCCAATGTAATTATAGCAGATTTCCATATTTTTAACTTGAAAATGAAGAAATCCAATGTAATTATAGCAGATTTTCATATTTTTCACTTGAAAATGCTGAAATCCAATGTAATTATAGCAGATTTTCTTATTTTTCACATGAAAATGCTGAAATCCAAAGTAATTAAGGCAGATATTCTTATTTTTCAATTGAAAATGGTGAAATGCAATGTAATTATAGCAAATTTGCTTATTTTCCACTGGAAAATGCTAAAATCCAATGAAATTATAGCAGATTTTCTTATTTTTAACTTGAAAATGATGGAATCCAATGTAATTATAGCAGATTTTCTTATTTTTCACTTGAAAATGCTGAAATCCAATGTAATTATAGCAGATTTTCTTATTTTTCAATAGAAAATGCTGAAATCCAATGTAATTATAGCAGATTTTCTTATTTTTCAATTGAAAATAGTGAAATGCAATGTAATTATAGCACATTTTCTTCTTTTCTTTTGAAAATGCTGAAATCCAATGTAATTATAGCAGTTTTTCATAATTTTCACTTGAAAATGCTGAAATCCAAAGTAATTTTAGCAGATTTTGTTATTTTTTTAATTGAAAATGCAAAATCTAATGTAATTATAGCAGATTTTTTTATTTTTCACTTGAAAATGCTGAAATCCAATGTAATTATAGCAGATTTTCTTATTTTTCACTTGAAAATGTTGAAATCCAATGTAATTATTTCAGATTTTCTTATTTTTCACTTGAAAATGTTGAAATCTAATGTAATTATAGCAGATTTGCTTATTTTTCAATAGAAAATGCTGAAATCCAATGTAATTATAGCAGATTTTCTTATTTTTCACTTGTAAATGCTGAAATTCAATGTAATTATAGACTTTTCTTATTTTTCAATTAAAAATGCAAAATCTAATGTAATTATAGCAGATTTTGTAATTTTTCAATTGAAAATGCTGAAATCCAATGTAATTATAGCAGATTTTCTTATTTTTCACTTGAAAATGCTGAAATCCAATGTAATTATAGCAGATTTTATTATTTTTCAATAGAAAATGCTGAAATCCAATGTAATTATAGCAGATTTTCTTATTTTTCAATTGAAAATGGTGAAATGCAATGTAATTATAGCACATTTTCTTATTTTTCACTTGTAAATGCTGAAATCCAATGTAATTTTAGCAGATTTTGTTATTTTTCAATTGAAAATGCAAAAACTAATGTAATTATAGCAGATTTTCTTATTTTTCACTTGAAAATGCTGAAATCCAATGTAATTATAGCAGATTTTCTTATTTTTCACTTGTAAATGCTGAAATCCAATGTAATTATAGCAGATTTTCTTATTCTTCAATTGAAAATGATGAAATCCAACGTAATTATAGCAGGTTTTCTTATTTTTCACTTGAAAATGCTGAAGTCCAACGTAATTATAGCAGATTTTTTTATTTTTCAATTGAAAATGCTGAAATCCAATGTAATTATAGCAGATTTTCTTATTTTTCAATTGCAAACGCTGAAATCCAATGTAATTATAGCAGATTTTCTTATTTTTCACTTGAAAATGCTGAAATCCAATGTAATTATAGCAGATTTTCTTATTTTTCACTTGAAAATGTTGAAATCCAATGTAATTATAGCAGATTTTCTTATTTTTCACTTGAAAATGATGAAATCCAATGTAATTATAGCAGATTTTCTTATTTTTCACTGGAAAATGTTGAAATCCAATGTAATTATTTCAGATTTTCTTATTTTTCACTTGAAAATGTTCAAATCTAATGTAATTATAGCAGATTTGCTTATTTTTCAATTGAAAATGCTGAAATCCAATGTAATTATAGCAGATTTTCTTATTTTTCACTTGAAAATGCAGAAATCCAATGTAATTATAGCAGATTTTCATATTTTTCACTTGAAAATGCTGAAATCCAATGTAATTATAGCAGATTTTCTTATTTTTCACATGAAAATGCTGAAATCCAATGTAATTATGGCAGATATTCTTATTTTTCAATTGAAAATGCTGAAATGCAATGTAATTATAGCAGATTTTCTTATTTTCCACTTGAAAATGCTGAAATCCAATGAAATTATAGCAGATTTTCTTATTTTTAACTTGAAAGTGATGAAATCCAATGTAATTATAGCAGATTTTCTTATTTTTCACTTCAAAATGCTGAAATCCAATCTAATTATAGCAGATTTTATTATTTTTCAATAGAAAATGCTGAAATCCAATGTAATTATAGCAGATTTTCTTATTTTTCAATTGAAAATGGTGAAATGCAATGTAATTATAGCACATTTTCTTATTTTTCTTTTGAAAATGCTGAAATCCAATGTAAATATAGCAATTTTTCTTAATTTTCACTAGAAAATGCTGAAATCCAAAGTAATTTTAGCAGATTTTGTTATTTTTCAATTGAAAATGCAAAATCTAATGTAATTATAGCAGATTTTCTTATTTTTCACTTGAAAATGCTGAAATCCAATGTAATTATAGCAGATTTTCTTATTTTTCACTTGAAAATGCATAAATCCTTATTAATTATAGCAGATTTTCTTATTTTTCAATAGAAAATGCTGAAATCCAATGAAATTATAGCAGATTTTCTTATTTTTCACTTGAAAATGCTGAAATCCAATGTAATTATAGCAGATTTTCTTATTTTTCAATTGGAAACGCTGAAATCCAATGTAATTATAGCAGTTTTTCTTATTTTTCACTTGAAAATGCTGAAATCCAATGTAATTATAGCAGATTTTCTTATTTTTCACTGGAAAATGATGAAATCCAATGTAATTATAGCAGATTTTCTTATTTTTCACTTGAAAATGTTGAAATCCAATGTAATTATTTCAGATTTTCTTATTTTTCACTTGAAAATGTTGAAATCTAATGTAATTATAGCAGATTTGCTTATTTTTCAATTGAAAATGCTGAAATCCAATGTAATTATAGCAGATTTCCTTATTTTTCACTTGAAAATGCAGAAATCCAATGTAATTATGGCAGATATTCTTATTTTTCAATTGAAAATGCTGAAATGCAATGTAATTATAGCAGATTTTCTTATTTTCCACTTGAAAATGCTGAAATCCAATGAAATTATAGCAGATTTTCTTATTTTTAACTTGAAAATGATGAAATCCAATGTAATTATAGCAGATTTTCTTATTTTTCACTTGAAAATGCTGAAATCCTTATTAATTATAGCAGATTTTCTTATTTTTCAATAGAAAATGCTGAAATCCAATGTAATTATAGCAGATTTTCTTATTTTTCAATTGAAAATGGTGAAATGCAATGTAATTATAGCACATTTTCTTATTTTTCTTTTGAAAATGCTGAAATCCAATGTAATTATAGCAGTTTTTCTTAATTTTCACTTGAAAATGCTGAAATCCAAAGTAATTTTAGCAGATTTTGTTATTTTTCAATTGAAAATGCAAAATCTAATGTAATTATAGCAGATTTTCTTATTTTTCACTTGTAAATGCTGAAATTCAATGTAATTATAGAATTTTCTTATTTTTCAATTAAAAATGCAAAATCTAATGTAATTATAGCAGATTTTGTTATTTTTCAATTGAAAATGCTGAAATCCAATGTAATTATAGCAGATTTTCTTATTTTTCACTTGAAAATGCTGTAATCCAATGTAATTATAGCAGATTTTATTATTTTTCAATAGAAAATGCTGAAATCCAATGTAATTATAGCAGATTTTCTTATTTTTCAATTGAAAATGGTGAAATGCAATGTAATTATAGCACATTTTCTTATTTTTCACTTGAAAATGCTGAAATCCAATGTAATTTTAGCAGATTTTGTTATTTTTCAATTGAAAATGCAAAAACTACTGTAATTATAGCAGATTTTCTTATTTTTCACTTGAAAATGCTGAAATCCAATGTAATTATAGCAGATTTTCTTATTTTTCACTTGTAAATGCTGAAATCCAATGTAATTATAGCAGATTTTCTTATTTTTCAATTGAAAATGATGAAATCCAACGTAATTATAGCAGATTTTCTTATTTTTCACTTGAAAATGCTGAAATCCAATGTAATTATAGCAGATTTTCTTATTTTTCAATTGGAAACGCTGAAATCCAATGTAATTATAGCAGTTTTTCTTATTTTTCACTTGAAAATGCTGAAATCCAATGTAATTATAGCAGATTTTCTTATTTTTCACTTGAAAATGATGAAATCCAATGTAATTATAGCAGATTTTCTTATTTTTCACTTGAAAATGTTGAAATCCAATGTAATTATTTCAGATTTGCTTATTTTTCAATTGAAAATGCTGAAATCCAATATAATTATAGCAGATTTCCTTATTTTTCACTTGAAAATGCAGAAATCCAATGTAATTATAGCAGATTTTCTTATTTTCCACTTGAAAATGCTGAAATCCAATGAAATTATAGCAGATTTTCTTATTTTTAACTTGAAAATGATGAAATCCAATGTAATTATAGCAGATTTTCTTATTTTTCACTTCAAAATGCTGAAATCCAATGTAATTATAGCAGATTTTCTTATTTTTCAATAGAAAATGCTGAAATCCAATGTAATTATAGCAGATTTTCTTATTTTTCAATTGAAAATGGTGAAATGCAATGTAATTATAGCACATTTTCTTATTTTTCTTTTGAAAATGCTGAAATCCAATGTAATTATAGCAGTTTTTCTTAATTTTCACTTGAAAATGCTGAAATCCAAAGTAATTTTAGCAGATTTTGTTATTTTTCAATTGAAAATGCAAAATCTAATGTAATTATAACAGATTTTCTTATTTTTCACTTGAAAATGCTGAAATCCAATGTAATTATAGCAGATTTTATTATTTTTAACATGAAAATGTTGAAATCCAATGTAATTATTTCAGATTTTCTTATTTTTCACTTGAAAATGTTGAAATCTAATGTAATTATAGCAGATTTGCTTATTTTTCAATAGAAAATGCTGAAATCCAATGTAATTATAGCAGATTTTCTTATTTTTCACTTGTAAATGCTGAAATTCAATGTAATTATAGAATTTTTTTATTTTTCAATTAAAAATGCAAAATCTAATGTAATTATAGCAGATTTTGTTATTTTTCAATTGAAAATGCTGAAATCCAATGTAATTATAGCAGATTTTCTTATTTTTCACTTGAAAATGCTGAAATCCAATGTAATTATAGCAGATTTTCTTATTTTTCAATTGAAAATGGTGAAATGCAATGTAATTATAGCACATTTTCTTATTTTTCATTTGAAAATTCTGAAATCCAATGTAATTTTAGCAGATTTTGTTATTTTTCAATTGAAAATGCAAAAACTAATGTAATTATAGGAGATTTTCTTATTTTTCACTTGAAAATGCTGAAAACCAATGTAATTATAGCAGATTTTCTTATTTTTCACTTGTAAATGCTGAAATCCAATGTAATTATAGCAGATTTTCTTATTTTTCAATTGAAAATGATGAAATCCAACGTAATTATAGCAGATTTTCTTATTTTTCACTTGAAAATGCTGAAGTCCAACGTAATTATAGCAGATTTTTTTATTTTTCAATTGAAAATGCTGAAATGCAATGTAATTATAGCAGATTTTCTTATTTTTCAATTGGAAACGCTGAAATCCAATGTAATTATAGCAGATTTTCTTATTTTTCACTTGAAAATGCTGAAATCCAATGTAATTATAGCAGATTTTCTTATTTTTCACTTGAAAATGTTGAAATCCAATGTAATTATAGCAAATTTTCTTATTTTTCACTTGAAAATGATGAAATCCAATGTAATTATAGCAGATTTTCTTATTTTTCACTTGAAAATGTTGAAATCCAATGTAATTATAGGAGATTTTCTTATTTTTCACTTGACAATGCTGAAATCCAATGTAATTATAGCAGATTTTCTTATTTTTCACTTGAAAATGTTGAAATCCAATGTAATTATTTCAGATTTTCTTATTTTTCACTTGAAAATGTTGAAATCTAATGTAATTATAGCAGATTTGCTTATTTTTCCATTGAAAATGCTGGAATCCAATGTAATTATAGCAGATTTCCTTATTTTTCAATTGAAAATGCTGAAATCCAATGTAATTATAGCATATTTTCTTATTTTTCACTTGAAAATGCTGAAATCCAATGTAATTATAGCAGATTTTCTTATTTTTCATTTGAAAATGCGGAAATCCAATGTAATTATAGCAGATTTTCTTATTTTTCAATTGAAAATGCTGAAATCGAATGTAATTATAGCAGATTTTCTTATTTTTCACATAAAAATGCTGAAATCCAATGTCATTATAGCAGATATTCTTATTTTTCACTTGTAAATGCTGAAATTCAATGTAATTATAATATTTTCTTATTTTTCAATTAAAAATGCAAAATCTAAAGTAATTATAGCAGATTTTGTTATTTTTCAATTGAAAATGCTGAAATCCAATGTAATTATAGCAGATTTTATTATTTTTCAATAGAAAATGCTGAAATCCAATGTAATTATAGCAGATTTTCTTATTTTTCAATTGAAAATGGTGAAATGCAATGTAATTATAGCACATTTTCTTATTTTTCACTTGAAAATGATGAAATCCAATGTAATTATAGCAGATTTTCTTATTTTTCACTTGAAAATGTTGAAATCCAATGTAATTATTTCAGATTTTCTTATTTTTCACTTGAAAATGTTGAAATCTACTGTAATTATAGCAGATTTGCTTATTTTTCAATTGAAAATGCTGAAATCCAATGTAATTATAGCAGATTTCCTTATTTTTCACTTGAAAATGCAGAAATCCAATGTAATTATAGCAGATTTTCATATTTTTCACTTGAAAATGCTGAAATCCAATGTAATTATAGCAGATTTTCTTATTTTTCACATGAAAATGCTGAAATCCAATGTAATTATGGCAGATATTCTTATATTTCAATTGAAAATGCTGAAATGCAATGTAATTATAGCAGATTTTCTTATTTTCCACTTGAAAATGCTGAAATCCAATGAAATTATAGCAGATTTTCTTATTTTTAACTTGAAAATGATGAAATCCAATGTAATTATAGCAGATTTTCTTATTTTTCACTTGAAAATGCTGAAATCCTTATTAATTATAGCAGATTTTCTTATTTTTCATTAGAAAATGCTGAAATCCAATGTAATTATAGCAGATTTTCTTATTTTTCAATTGAAAATGGTGAAATGCAATGTAATTATAGCACATTTTCTTATTTTTCTTTTGAAAATGCTGAAATCCAATGTAATTATAGCAGTTTTTCTTAATTTTCACTTCAAAATGCTGAAATCCAATGTAATTTTAGCAGATTTTGTTATTTTTCAATTGAAAAAGCAAAAACTACTGTAATTATAGCAGATTTTCTTATTTTTCACTTGAAAATGCTGAAATCCAATGTAATTATAGCAGATTTTCTTATTTTTCACTTGTAAATGCTGAAATCCAATGTAATTATAGCAGATTTTCTTATTTTTCAATTGAAAATGATGAAATCCAACGTAATTATAGCAGATTTTCTTATTTTTCACTTGAAAATGCTGAAATCCAATGTAATTATAGCAGATTTTCTTATTTTTCAATTGGAAACGCTGAAATCCAATGTAATTATAGCAGTTTTTCTTATTTTTCACTTGAAAATTCTGAAATCCAATGTAATTATAGCAGATTTTCTTATTTTTCACTTGAAAATGTTGAAATCCAATGTAATTATAGCAGATTTTCTTATTTTTCACTTGAAAATGATGAAATCCAATGTAATTATAGCAGATTTTCTTATTTTTCACTTGAAAATGTTGAAATCCTATGTAATTATTTCAGATTTTCTTATTTTTCACTTGAAAATATTGAAATCTAATGTAATTATAGCAGATTTGCTTATTTTTCAATTGAAAATGCTGAAATCCAATGTAATTATAGCAGATTTCCTTATTTCTCACTTGAAAATGCAGAAATCCAATGTAATTATAGCAGATTTTCATATTTTTCACTTGAAAATGCTGAAATCCAATGTAATTATAGCAGATTTTCTTATTTTTCACATGAAAATGCTGAAATCCAATGTAATTATGGCAGATATTCTTATTTTTCAATTGAAAATGCTGAAATGCAATGTAATTATAGCAGATTTTCTTATTTTCCACTTGAAAATGCTGAAATCCAATGAAATTATAGCAGATTTTCTTATTTTTAACTTGAAAATGATGAAATCCAATGTAATTATAGCAGATTTTCTTATTTTTCACTTCAAAATGCTGAAATCCAATGTAATTATAGCAGATTTTCTTATTTTTCAATAGAAAATGCTGAAATCCAATGTAATTATAGCAGATTTTCTTATTTTTCAATTGAAAATGCTGAAATGCAATGTAATTATAGCACATTTTCTTATTTTTCTTTTGAAAATGCTGAAATCCAATGTAATTATAGCAGTTTTTCTTAATTTTCACTTGAAAATGCTGAAATCCAAAGTAATTTTAGCAGATTTTGTTATTTTTCAATTGAAAATGCAAAATCTAATGTAATTATAGCAGATTTTCTTATTTTTCACTTGAAAATGCTGAAATCCAATGTAATTATAGCAGATTTTCTTATTTTTCATTTGAAAATGTTGAAATCCAATGTAATTATAGCAGATTTTCTTATTTTTCACTTGAAAATGTTGAAATCTAATGTAATTATAGCAGATTTGCTTATTTTTCAATTGAAAATGATGAAATCCAACGTAATTATAGCAGATTTTCTTATTTTTCACTTGAAAATGCTGAAGTCCAATGTAATTATAGCAGATTTTTTTATTTTTCAATTGAAAATGCTGAAATCCAATGTAATTATAGCAGTTTTTCTTATTTTTCACTTGAAAATGCTGAAATCCAATGTAATTATAGCAGATTTTCTTATTTTTCACTTGAAAATGCTGAAATCCAATGTAATTATAGCAGATTTTCTTATTTTTCATTTGAAAATGTTGAAATCCAATGTAATTATAGCAGATTTTCTTATTTTTCACTTGAAAATGTTGAAATCTAATGTAATTATAGCAGATTTGCTTATTTTTCAATTGAAAATGATGAAATCCAACGTAATTATAGCAGATTTTCTTATTTTTCACTTGAAAATGCTGAAGTCCAATGTAATTATAGCAGATTTTTTTATTTTTCAATTGGAAACGCTGAAATCCAATGTAATTATAGCAGTTTTTCTTATTTTTCACTTGAAAATGCTGAAATCCAATGTAATTATAGCAGATTTTCTTATTTTTCACTTGAAAATGATGAAATCCAATGTAATTATAGCAGATTTTCTTATTTTCCACTTGAAAATGCTGAAATCCAATGTAATTATAGCAGATTTTCTTATTTTTAACTTGATAATGATGAAATCCAATGTAATTATAGCAGATTTTCTTATTTTTCACTTGAAAATGCTGAAATCCTTATTAATTATAGCAGATTTTCTTATTTTTCAATAGAAAATGCTGAAATCCAATGTAATTATAGCAGATTTTCTTATTTTTCAATTGAAAATGGTGAAATGCAATGTAATTATAGCACATTTTCTTATTTTTCTTTTGAAAATGCTGAAATCCAATGTAATTATAGCAGTTTTTCTTAATTTTCACTTGAAAATGCTGAAATCCAAAGTAATTTTAGCAGATTTTGTTATTTTTCAATTGAAAATGCAAAATCTAATGTAATTATAGCAGATTTTCTTATTTTTCACTTGTAAATGCTGAAATTCAATGTAATTATAGAATTTTCTTATTTTTCAATTAAAAATGCAAAATCTAAAGTAATTATAGCAGATTTTGTTATTTTTCAATTGAAAATGCTGAAATCCAATGTAATTATAGCAGATTTTCTTATTTTTCACTTGAAAATGCTGAAATCCAATGTAATTATAGCAGATTTTATTATTTTTCAATTGAAAATGCTGAAATCCAATGTAATTATAGCAGATTTATTTATTTTCCACTTGAAAATGCTGAAATCCAATGAAATTATAGCAGATTTTCTTATTTTTAACTTGAAAATGATGAAATCCAATGTAATTATAGCAGATTTTCTTATTTTTCACTTGAAAATGCTGAAATCCTTATTAATTATAGCAGATTTTCTTATTTTTCAATAGAAAATGCTGAAATCCAATGTAATTATAGCAGATTTTCTTATTTTTCAATTGAAAATGGTGAAATGCAATGTAATTATAGCACATTTTCTTATTTTTCTTTTGAAAATGCTGAAATCCAATGTAATTATAGCAGTTTTTCTTAATTTTCACTTGAAAATGCTGAAATCCAAAGTAATTTTAGCAGATTTTGTTATTTTTCAATTGAAAATGCAAAATCTAATGTAATTATAGCAGATTTTCTTATTTTTCATGGGAAAATGATGAAATCCAACGTAATTATAGCAGATTTTCTTATTTTTCACTTGAAAATGCTGAAGTCCAATGTAATTATAGCAGATTTTTTTATTTTTCAATTGAAAATGCTGAAATCCAATGTAATTATAGCAGATTTTCTTATTTTTCAATTGCAAACGCTGAAATCCAATGTAATTATAGCAGATTTTCTTATTTTTCACTTGAAAATGCTGAAATCCAATGTAATTATAGCAGATTTTCTTATTTTTCATTTGAAAATGTTGAAATCCAATGTAATTATAGCAGATTTTCTTATTTTTCACTTGAAAATGTTGAAATCTAATGTAATTATAGCAGATTTGCTTATTTTTCAATTGAAAATGATGAAATCCAACGTAATTATAGCAGATTTTCTTATTTTTCACTTGAAAATGCTGAAGTCCAATGTAATTATAGCAGATTTTTTTATTTTTCAATTGAAAATGCTGAAATCCAATGTAATTATAGCAGTTTTTCTTATTTTTCACTTGAAAATGCTGAAATCCAATGTAATTATAGCAGATTTTCTTATTTTTCACTTGAAAATGCTGAAATCCAATGTAATTATAGCAGATTTTCTTATTTTTCATTTGAAAATGTTGAAATCCAATGTAATTATAGCAGATTTTCTTATTTTTCACTTGAAAATGTTGAAATCTAATGTAATTATAGCAGATTTGCTTA
Source organism: Acanthosepion lycidas (assembly GCA_963932145.1). Classification (NCBI taxonomy): domain Eukaryota; kingdom Metazoa; phylum Mollusca; class Cephalopoda; order Sepiida; family Sepiidae; genus Acanthosepion; species Acanthosepion lycidas. The sequence goes on from OZ010615.1 coordinate 55,137,619, forward strand.
TTTTTCAATTGAAAATGATGAAATCCAACGTAATTATAGCAGATTTTCTTATTTTTCACTTGAAAATGCTGAAGTCCAATGTAATTATAGCAGATTTTTTTATTTTTCAATTGGAAACGCTGAAATCCAATGTAATTATAGCAGTTTTTCTTATTTTTCACTTGAAAATGCTGAAATCCAATGTAATTATAGCAGATTTTCTTATTTTTCACTTGAAAATGATGAAATCCAATGTAATTATAGCAGATTTTCTTATTTTCCACTTGAAAATGCTGAAATCCAATGTAATTATAGCAGATTTTCTTATTTTTAACTTGATAATGATGAAATCCAATGTAATTATAGCAGATTTTCTTATTTTTCACTTGAAAATGCTGAAATCCTTATTAATTATAGCAGATTTTCTTATTTTTCAATAGAAAATGCTGAAATCCAATGTAATTATAGCAGATTTTCTTATTTTTCAATTGAAAATGGTGAAATGCAATGTAATTATAGCACATTTTCTTATTTTTCTTTTGAAAATGCTGAAATCCAATGTAATTATAGCAGTTTTTCTTAATTTTCACTTGAAAATGCTGAAATCCAAAGTAATTTTAGCAGATTTTGTTATTTTTCAATTGAAAATGCAAAATCTAATGTAATTATAGCAGATTTTCTTATTTTTCACTTGTAAATGCTGAAATTCAATGTAATTATAGAATTTTCTTATTTTTCAATTAAAAATGCAAAATCTAAAGTAATTATAGCAGATTTTGTTATTTTTCAATTGAAAATGCTGAAATCCAATGTAATTATAGCAGATTTTCTTATTTTTCACTTGAAAATGCTGAAATCCAATGTAATTATAGCAGATTTTATTATTTTTCAATTGAAAATGCTGAAATCCAATGTAATTATAGCAGATTTATTTATTTTCCACTTGAAAATGCTGAAATCCAATGAAATTATAGCAGATTTTCCTATTTTTAACTTGAAAATGATGAAATCCAATGTAATTATAGCAGATTTTCTTATTTTTCACTTGAAAATGCTGAAATCCTTATTAATTATAGCAGATTTTCTTATTTTTCAATAGAAAATGCTGAAATCCAATGTAATTATAGCAGATTTTCTTATTTTTCAATTGAAAATGGTGAAATGCAATGTAATTATAGCACATTTTCTTATTTTTCTTTTGAAAATGCTGAAATCCAATGTAATTATAGCAGTTTTTCTTAATTTTCACTTGAAAATGCTGAAATCCAAAGTAATTTTAGCAGATTTTGTTATTTTTCAATTGAAAATGCAAAATCTAATGTAATTATAGCAGATTTTCTTATTTTTCATGGGAAAATGATGAAATCCAACGTAATTATAGCAGATTTTCTTATTTTTCACTTGAAAATGCTGAAGTCCAATGTAATTATAGCAGATTTTTTTATTTTTCAATAGAAAATGCTGAAATCCAATGTAATTATTGCAGATTTTCTTATTTTTAACTTGAAAATGCTGAAATCCTTATTAATTAAAGCAGATTTTCTTATTTTTCAATAGAAAATGCTGAAATCCAATGTAATTATAGCAGACTTTCTTATTTTTCAATTGAAAATGCTGAAATCCAAAGTAATTTTAGCAGATTTTGTTATTTTTCAATTGAAAATGCAAAATCTAATGTAATTATAGCAGATTTTCTTATTTTTCATGGGAAAATGATGAAATCCAACGTAATTATAGCAGATTTTCTTATTTTTCATTTGAAAATGTTGAAATCCAATGTAATTATAGCAGATTTTCTTATTTTTCACTTGAAAATGTTGAAATCTAATGTAATTATAGCAGATTTGCTTATTTTTCAATTGAAAATGATGAAATCCAACGTAATTATAGCAGATTTTCTTATTTTTCACTTGAAAATGCTGAAGTCCAATGTAATTATAGCAGATTTTTTTATTTTTCAATTGGAAACGCTGAAATCCAATGTAATTATAGCAGTTTTTCTTATTTTTCACTTGAAAATGCTGAAATCCAATGTAATTATAGCAGATTTTCTTATTTTTCACTTGAAAATGATGAAATCCAATGTAATTATAGCAGATTTTCTTATTTTCCACTTGAAAATGCTGAAATCCAATGTAATTATAGCAGATTTTCTTATTTTTAACTTGATAATGATGAAATCCAATGTAATTATAGCAGATTTTCTTATTTTTCACTTGAAAATGCTGAAATCCTTATTAATTATAGCAGATTTTCTTATTTTTCAATAGAAAATGCTGAAATCCAATGTAATTATAGCAGATTTTCTTATTTTTCAATTGAAAATGGTGAAATGCAATGTAATTATAGCACATTTTCTTATTTTTCTTTTGAAAATGCTGAAATCCAATGTAATTATAGCAGTTTTTCTTAATTTTCACTTGAAAATGCTGAAATCCAAAGTAATTTTAGCAGATTTTGTTATTTTTCAATTGAAAATGCAAAATCTAATGTAATTATAGCAGATTTTCTTATTTTTCACTTGTAAATGCTGAAATTCAATGTAATTATAGAATTTTCTTATTTTTCAATTAAAAATGCAAAATCTAAAGTAATTATAGCAGATTTTGTTATTTTTCAATTGAAAATGCTGAAATCCAATGTAATTATAGCAGATTTTCTTATTTTTCACTTGAAAATGCTGAAATCCAATGTAATTATAGCAGATTTTATTATTTTTCAATTGAAAATGCTGAAATCCAATGTAATTATAGCAGATTTATTTATTTTCCACTTGAAAATGCTGAAATCCAATGAAATTATAGCAGATTTTCTTATTTTTAACTTGAAAATGATGAAATCCAATGTAATTATAGCAGATTTTCTTATTTTTCACTTGAAAATGCTGAAATCCTTATTAATTATAGCAGATTTTCTTATTTTTCAATAGAAAATGCTGAAATCCAATGTAATTATAGCAGATTTTCTTATTTTTCAATTGAAAATGGTGAAATGCAATGTAATTATAGCACATTTTCTTATTTTTCTTTTGAAAATGCTGAAATCCAATGTAATTATAGCAGTTTTTCTTAATTTTCACTTGAAAATGCTGAAATCCAAAGTAATTTTAGCAGATTTTGTTATTTTTCAATTGAAAATGCAAAATCTAATGTAATTATAGCAGATTTTCTTATTTTTCATGGGAAAATGATGAAATCCAACGTAATTATAGCAGATTTTCTTATTTTTCACTTGAAAATGCTGAAGTCCAATGTAATTATAGCAGATTTTTTTATTTTTCAATTGAAAATGCTGAAATCCAATGTAATTATTGCAGATTTTCTTATTTTTAACTTGAAAATGCTGAAATCCTTATTAATTAAAGCAGATTTTCTTATTTTTCAATAGAAAATGCTGAAATCCAATGTAATTATAGCAGACTTTCTTATTTTTCAATTGAAAATGCTGAAATCCAAAGTAATTTTAGCAGATTTTGTTATTTTTCAATTGAAAATGCAAAATCTAATGTAATTATAGCAGATTTTCTTATTTTTCATGGGAAAATGATGAAATCCAACGTAATTATAGCAGATTTTCTTATTTTTCACTTGAAAATGCTGAAGTCCAATGTAATTATAGCACATTTTTTTATTTTTCAATTGAAAATGCTGAAATCCAATGTAATTATTGCAGATTTTCTTATTTTTCAATTGGAAATGCTGAAATCCAATGTAATTATAGCAGATTTTCTAATTTTCCACTTGAAAATGCTGAAATCCAATGTAATTATAGCAGATTTTCTTATTTTTCACTTGAAAATGTTGAAATCCAATGTAATTATAGGAGATTTTCTTATTTTTCACTTGAAAATTCTGAAATCCAAAGTAATTATAGCAGATTTTCTTATTTTTCACTTGAAAATGTTGAAATCCAATGTAATTATTTCAGATTTTCTTATTTTTCACTTGAAAATGTTGAAATCTAATGTAATTATAGCAGATTTGCTTATTTTTCCATTGAAAATGCTGGAATCCAATGTAATTATAGCAGATTTCCTTATTTTTCACTTGAAAATGCTGAAATCCAATGTAATTATAGCAGATTTTCTTATTTTCCACTTGAAAATGCTGAAATCCAATGTAATTATAGCAGATTTTCTTATTTTTCATTTGAAAATGCGGAAATCCAATGTAATTATAGCAGATTTTCTTATTTTTCACTTGAAAATGCTGAAATCCAATGTAATTATAGCAGATTTTATTATTTTTCAATAGAAAATGCTGAAATCCAATGTAATTATAGCAGATTTTCTTATTTTTCAATTGAAAATGGTGAAATGCAATGTAATTATAGCACATTTTCTTATTTTTCATTTGAAAATGCTGAAATCCAATGTAATTATAGCAGTTTTTCTGAATTTTCACTTGAAAATGCTGAAATCCAATGTAATTATGGCAGATATTCTTATTTTTCAATTGAAAATGCTGAAATGCAATGTAATTATAGCAGATTTTCTTATTTTCCACTTGAAAATGCTGAAATCCAATGTAATTATGGCAGATATTCTTATTTTTAACTTGAAAATGATGAAATCCAATGTAATTATAGCAGATTTTCTTATTTTTCACTTGAAAATGCTGAAATCCTTATTAATTATAGCAGATTTTCATATTTTTCAATAGAAAATGCTGAAATCCAATGTAATTATAGCAGATTTTCTTATTTTTCAATTGAAAATGGTGAAATGCAATGTAATTATAGCACATTTTCTTATTTTTCTTTTGAAAATGCTGAAATCCAATGTAATTGTAGCAGTTTTTCTTAATTTTCACTTGAAAATGCTGAAATCCAAAGTAATTTTAGCAGATTTTGTTATTTGTCAATTGAAAATGCAAAATCTAATGTAATTATAGCAGATTTTCTTATTTTTCATGGGAAAATGATGAAATCCAACGTAATTATAGCAGATTTTCTTATTTTTCACTTGAAAATGCTGAAGTCCAATGTAATTATAGCACATTTTTTTATTTTTCAATTGAAAATGCTGAAATCCAATGTAATTATTGCAGATTTACTTATTTTTCAATTGGAAATGCTGAAATCCAATGTAATTATAGCAGATTTTCTTATTTTCCACTTGAAAATGCTGAAATCCAATGTAATTATAGCAGATTTTCTTATTTTTCACTTGAAAATGTTGAAATCCAATGTAATTATAGGAGATTTTCTTATTTTTCACTTGAAAATGCTGAAATCCAAAGTAATTATAGCAGATTTTCTTATTTTTCACTTGAAAATGTTGAAATCCAATGTAATTATTTCAGATTTTCTTATTTTTCACTTGAAAATGTTGAAATCTAATGTAATTATAGCAGATTTGCTTATTTTTCCATTGAAAATGCTGGAATCCAATGTAATTATAGCAGATTTCCTTATTTTTCACTTGAAAATGCTGAAATCCAATGTAATTATAGCAGATTTTCTTATTTTCAACTTGAAAATGCTGAAATCCAAAGTAATTATAGCAGAGTTTCTTATTTTTCATTTGAAAATGCGGAAATCCAATGTAATTATAGCAGATTTTCTTATTTTTTTATTGAAAATGCTGAAATCCAATGTAATTATAGCAGATTTTCTTATTTTTCACATAAAAATGCTGAAATCCAATGTAATTATAGCAGATATTCTTATTTTTCACTTGTAAATGCTGAAATTCAATGTAATTATAGAATTTTCTTATTTTTCAATTAAAAATGCAAAATCTAAAGTAATTATAGCAGATTTTGTTATTTTTCAATTGAAAATGCTGAAATCCAATGTAATTATAGCAGATTTTCTTATTTTTCACTTGAAAATGCTGAAATCCAATGTAATTATAGCAGATTTTATTATTTTTCAATAGAAAATGCTGAAATCCAATGTAATTATAGCAGATTTTCTTATTTTTCAATTGAAAATGGTGAAATGCAATGTAATTATAGCACATTTTCTTATTTTTCATTTGAAAATGCTGAAATCCAATGTAATTATAGCAGTTTTTCTGAATTTTCACTTGAAAATGCTGAAATCCAATGTAATTATGGCAGATATTCTTATTTTTCAATTGAAAATGCTGAAATGCAATGTAATTATAGCAGATTTATTTATTTTCCACTTGAAAATGCTGAAATCCAATGAAATTATAGCAGATTTTCTTATTTTTAACTTGAAAATGATGAAATCCAATGTAATTATAGCAGATTTTCTTATTTTTCACTTGAAAATGCTGAAATCCTTATTAATTATAGCAGATTTTCTTATTTTTCAATAGAAAATGCTGAAATCCAATGTAATTATAGCAGATTTTCTTATTTTTCAATTGAAAATGGTGAAATGCAATGTAATTATAGCACATTTTCTTATTTTTCTTTTGAAAATGCTGAAATCCAATGTAATTATAGCAGTTTTTCTTAATTTTCACTTGAAAATGCTGAAATCCAAAGTAATTTTAGCAGATTTTGTTATTTTTCACTTGAAAATGCTGAAGTCCAATGTAATTATAGCACATTTTTTTATTTTTCAATTGAAAATGCTGAAATCCAATGTAATTATTGCAGATTTTCTTATTTTTCAATTGGAAATGCTGAAATCCAATGTAATTATAGCAGATTTTCTAATTTTCCACTTGAAAATGCTGAAATCCAATGTAATTATAGCAGATTTTCTTATTTTTCACTTGAAAATGTTGAAATCCAATGTAATTATAGGAGATTTTCTTATTTTTCACTTGAAAATTCTGAAATCCAAAGTAATTATAGCAGATTTTCTTATTTTTCACTTGAAAATGTTGAAATCCAATGTAATTATTTCAGATTTTCTTATTTTTCACTTGAAAATGTTGAAATCCAATGTAATTATAGCAGATTTGCTTATTTTTCCATTGAAAATGCTGGAATCCAATGTAATTATAGCAGATTTCCTTATTTTTCACTTGAAAATGCTGAAATCCAATGTAATTATAGCAGATTTTCTTATTTTCCACTTGAAAATGCTGAAATCCAATGTAATTATAGCAGATTTTCTTATTTTTCATTTGAAAATGCGGAAATCCAATGTAATTATAGCAGATTTTCTTATTTTTCAATTGAAAATGCTGAAATCCAATGTAATTATAGCAGATTTTCTTATTTTTCACTTGAAAATGCTGAAATCCTTATTAATTATAGCAGATTTTCTTATTTTTCAATAGAAAATGCTGAAATCCAATGTAATTATAGCAGATTTTCTTATTTTTCAATTGAAAATGCTGAAATCCAAAGTAATTTTAGCAGATTTTGTTATTTTTCACTTGAAAATGCAAAATCTAATGTAATTATAGCAGATTTTCTTATTTTTCATGGGAAAATGATGAAATCCAACGTAATTATAGCAGATTTTCTTATTTTTCACTTGAAAATGCTGAAGTCCAATGTAATTATAGCACATTTTTTTATTTTTCAATTGAAAATGCTGAAATCCAATGTAATTATTGCAGATTTTCTTATTTTTCAATTGGAAATGCTGAAATCCAATGTAATTATAGCAGATTTTCTAATTTTCCACTTGAAAATGCTGAAATCCAATGTAATTATAGCAGATTTTCTTATTTTTCACTTGAAAATGTTGAAATCCAATGTAATTATAGGAGATTTTCTTATTTTTCACTTGAAAATTCTGAAATCCAAAGCAATTATAGCAGATTTTCTTATTTTTCACTTGAAAATGTTGAAATCCAATGTAATTATTTCAGATTTTCTTATTTTTCACTTGAAAATGTTGAAATCCAATGTAATTATAGCAGATTTGCTTATTTTTCCATTGAAAATGCTGGAATCCAATGTAATTATAGCAGATTTCCTTATTTTTCACTTGAAAATGCTGAAATCCAATGTAATTATAGCAGATTTTCTTATTTTCCACTTGAAAATGCTGAAATCCAATGTAATTATAGCAGATTTTCTTATTTTTCATTTGAAAATGCGGAAATCCAATGTAATTATAGCAGATTTTCTTATTTTTCAATTGAAAATGCTGAAATCCAATGTAATTATAGCAGATTTTCTTATTTTTCACATCAAAATGCTGAAATCCAATGTAATTATAGCAGATATTCTTATTTTTCACTTGTAAATGCTGAAATTCAATGTAATTATAGAATTTTCTTATTTTTCAATTAAAAATGCAAAATCTAAAGTAATTATAGCAGATTTTGTTATTTTTCAATTGAAAATGCTGAAATCCAATGTAATTATAGCAGATTTTCTTATTTTTCACTTGAAAATACTGAAATCCAATGTAATTATAGCAGATTTTATTATTTTTCAATAGAAAATGCTGAAATCCAATGTAATTATAGCAGATTTTCTTATTTTTCAATTGAAAATGGTGAAATGCAATGTAATTATAGCACATTTTCTTATTTTTCATTTGAAAATGCTGAAATCCAATGTAATTATAGCAGTTTTTCTGAATTTTCACTTGAAAATGCTGAAATCCTATGTAATTATGGCAGATATTCTTATTTTTCAATTGAAAATGCTGAAATGCAATGTAATTATAGCAGATTTATTTATTTTCCACTTGAAAATGCTGAAATCCAATGAAATTATAGCAGATTTTCTTATTTTTAACTTGAAAATGATGAAATCCAATGTAATTATAGCAGATTTTCTTATTTTTCACTTGAAAATGCTGAAATCCTTATTAATTATAGCAGATTTTCTTATTTTTCAATAGAAAATGCTGAAATCCAATGTAATTATAGCACATTTTCTTATTTTTCAATTGAAAATGGTGAAATGCAATGTAATGCACATTTTCTTATTTTTCTTTTGAAAATGATGAAATCCAATGTAATTATAGCAGTTTTTCTTAATTTTCACTTGAAAATGCTGAAATCCAAAGTAATTTTAGCAGATTTTGTTATTTTTCAATTGAAAATGCAAAATCTAATGTAATTATAGCAGATTTTCTTATTTTTCATTGGAAAATGATGAAATCCAACGTAATTATAGCAGATTTTTTTATTTTACACTTGAAAATGCTGAAGTCCAATGTAATTATAGCAGATTTTTTTATTTTTCAATTGAAAATGTTGAAATCCAATGTAATTATTTCAGATTTTCTTATTTTTCACTTGAAAATGTTGAAATCTAATGTAATTATAGCAGATTTGCTTATTTTTCCATTGAAAATGCTGGAATCCAATGTAATTATAGCAGATTTCCTTATTTTTCACTTGAAAATGCTGAAATCCAATGTAATTATAGCAGATTTTCTTATTTTCCACTTGAAAATGCTGAAATCCAATGTAATTTTAGCAGATTTTCTTATTTTTCATTTGAAAATGCAGAAATCCAATGTAATTATAGCAGATTTTCTTATTTTTCGATTGAAAATGCTGAAATGCAATGTAATTATAGCAGATTTATTTATTTTCCACTTGAAAATGATGAAATCCAATGAAATTATAGCAGATTTTCTTATTTTTAACTTGAAAATGATGAAATCCAATGTAATTATAGCAGATTTTCTTATTTTTCACTTGAAAATGCTGAAATCCTTATTAATTATAGCAGATTTTCTTATTTTTCAATAGAAAATGCTGAATTCCAATGTAATTATAGCAGATTTTCTTATTTTTCAATTGAAAATGGTGAAATGCAATGTAATTTTAGCACATTTTCTTATTTTTCTTTTGAAAATGCTGAAATCCAATGTAATTATAGCAGTTTTTCTTAATTTTCACTTGAAAATGCTGAAATCCAAAGTAATTTTAGCAGATTTTGTTATTTTTCAATTGAAAATGCAAAATCTAATGTAATTATAGCAGATTTTCTTATTTTTCATGGGAAAATGATGAAATCCAACGTAATTATAGCAGATTTTCTTATTTTACACTTGAAAATGCTGAAGTCCAATGTAATTATAGCAGATTTTTTTATTTTTCAATTGAAAATGCTGAAATCCAATGTAATTATTGCAGATTTTCTTATTTTTCACTTCAAAATGCTGAAATCCAATGTAATTATAGCAGATTTTCTTATTTTTCACTTGAAAATGTTGAAATCCTATGTAATTATAGCACATTTTCTTATTTTTCACTTGAAAATGCTGAAATCCAAAGTAATTAGAGCAGATTTTCTTATTTTTCACTTGAAAATGTTGAAATCCATTGTAATTATTTCAGATTTTCTTATTTTTCACCTGAAAATGCTGAAATACAATGTAATTATAGCAGATTTTGTTATTTTTCAATTGAAAATGCTGAAATCCAATGTAATTATAGCAGATTTTCTTATTTTTCACTTGAAAATGCTGAAATCCAATGTAATTATAGCAGATTTTATTATTTTTCAATAGAAAATGCTGAAATCCAATGTAATTATAGCAGATTTTCTTATTTTTCAATTGAAAATGGTGAAATGCAATGTAATTATAGCACATTTTCTTATTTTTCATTTGAAAATGCTGAAATCCAATGTAATTATAGCAGTTTTTCTGAATTTTCACTTGAAAATGCTGAAATCCAATGTAATTATGGCAGATATTCTTATTTTTCAATTGAAAATGCTGAAATGCAATGTAATTATAGCAGATTTTCTTATTTTCCACTTGAAAATGCTGAAATCCAATGAAATTATAGCAGATTTTCTTATTTTTAACTTGAAAATGATGAAATCCAATGTAATTATAGCAGATTTTCTTATTTTTCACTTCAAAATGCTGAAATCCTTATTAATTATAGCAGATTTTCTTATTTTTCAATAGAAAATGCTGAAATCCAATGTAATTATAGCAGATTTTCTTATTTTTCAATTGAAAATGGTGAAATGCAATGTAATTATAGCACATTTTCTTATTTTTCTTTTGAAAATGCTGAAATCCAATGTAATTATAGCAGTTTTTCTTAATTTTCACTTGAAAATGCTGAAATCCAAAGTAATTTTAGCAGATTTTGTTATTTTTCAATTGAAAATGCAAAATCTAATGTAATTATAGCAGATTTTCTTATTTTTCATGGGAAAATGATGAAATCCAACGTAATTATAGCAGATTTTCTTATTTTTCACTTGAAAATGCTGAAGTCCAATGTAATTATAGCAGATTTTTTTATTTTTCAATTGAAAATGCTGAAATCCAATGTAATTATTGCAGATTTTCTTATTTTTCACTTGAAAATGCTGAAATCCTTATTAATTATAGCAGATTTTCTTATTTTTCAATAGAAAATGCTGAAATCCAATGTAATTATAGCAGATTTTCTTATTTTTCAATTGAAAATGGTGAAATGCAATGTAATTATAGCACATTTTCTTATTTTTCTTTTGAAAATGCTGAAATCCAATGTAATTATAGCAGTTTTTCTGAATTTTCACGTGAAAATGCTGAAATCCAAAGTAATTTTAGCAGATTTTGTTATTTTTCAATTGAAAATGCAAAATCTAATGTAATTATAGCAGATTTTCTTATTTTTCACTTGAAAATGCTGAAGTCCAATGTAATTATAGCACATTTTTTTATTTTTCAATTGAAAATGCTGAAATCCAATGTAATTATTGCAGATTTTCTTATTTTTCAATTGGAAATGCTGAAATCCAATGTAATTATAGCAGATTTTCTTATTTTCCACTTGAAAATGCTGAAATCCAATGTAATTATAGCAGATTTTCTTATTTTTCATTTGAAAATGCGGAAATCCAATGTAATTATAGCAGATTTTCTTATTTTTCACTTGAAAATGCTGAAATCCAATGTAATTATAGCAGATTTTATTATTTTTCAATAGAAAATGCTGAAATCCAATGTAATTATAGCAGATTTTCTTATTTTTCAATTGAAAATGGTGAAATCCAATGTAATTATAGCACATTTTCTTATTTTTCATTTGAAAATGCTGAAATCCAATGTAATTATAGCAGTTTTTCTGAATTTTCACTTGAAAATGCTGAAATCCAATGTAATTATGGCAGATATTCTTATTTTTCAATTGAAAATGCTGAAATGCAATGTAATTATAGCAGATTTTCTTATTTTCCACTTGAAAATGCTGAAATCCAATGAAATTATAGCAGATTTTCTTATTTTTAACTTGAAAATGCTGAAATCCAATGTAATTATAGCAGATTTTCTTATTTTTCACTTGAAAATGCTGAAATCCAAAGTAATTTTAGCAGATTTTGTTATTTGTCAATTGAAAATGCAAAATCTAATGTAATTATAGCAGATTTTCTTATTTTTCATGGGAAAATGATGAAATCCAACGTAATTATAGCAGATTTTCTTATTTTTCACTTGAAAATGCTGAAGTCCAATGTAATTATAGCAGATTTTTTTATTTTTCAATTGAAAATGCTGAAATCCAATGTAATTATTGCAGATTTTCTTATTTTTCACTTGAAAATGCTGAAATCCTTATTAATTATAGCAGATTTTCTTATTTTTCAATAGAAAATGCTGAAATCCAATGTAATTATAGCAGATTTTCTTATTTTTCAATTGAAAATGGTGAAATGCAATGTAATTATAGCACATTTTCTTATTTTTCTTTTGAAAATGCTGAAATCCAATGTAATTATAGCAGTTTTTCTTAATTTTCACTTGAAAATGCTGAAATCCAAAGTAATTTTAGCAGATTTTGTTATTTTCCAATTGAAAATGCAAAATCTAATGTAATTATAGCAGATTTTCTTATTTTTCATGGGAAAATGATGAAATCCAACGTAATTATAGCAGATTTTCTTATTTTTCACTTGAAAATGCTGAAGTCCAATGTAATTATAGCACATTTTTTTATTTTTCAATTGAAAATGCTGAAATCCAATGTAATTATTGCAGATTTACTTATTTTTCAATTGGAAATGCTGAAATCCAATGTAATTATAGCAGATTTTCTTATTTTCCACTTGAAAATGCTGAAATCCAATGTAATTATAACAGTTTTTCTGAATTTTCACTTGAAAATGCTGAAATCCAATGTAATTATGGCAGATATTCTTATTTTTCAATTGAAAATGCTGAAATGCAATGTAATTATAGCAGATTTTCTTATTTTCCACTTGAAAATGCTGAAATCCAATGAAATTATAGCAGATTTTCTTATTTTTAACTTGAAAATGATGAAATCCAATGTAATTATAGCAGATTTTCTTATTTTTCACTTGAAAATGCTGAAATCCTTATTAATTATAGCAGATTTTCATATTTTTCAATAGAAAATGCTGAAATCCAATGTAATTATAGCAGATTTTCTTATTTTTCAATTGAAAATGGTGAAATGCAATGTAATTATAGCACATTTTCTTATTTTTCTTTTGAAAATGCTGAAATCCAATGTAATTGTAGCAGTTTTTCTTAATTTTCACTTGAAAATGCTGAAATCCAAAGTAATTTTAGCAGATTTTGTTATTTGTCAATTGAAAATGCAAAATCTAATGTAATTATAGCAGATTTTCTTATTTTTCATGGGAAAATGATGAAATCCAACGTAATTATAGCAGATTTTCTTATTTTTCACTTGAAAATGCTGAAGTCCAATGTAATTATAGCACATTTTTTTATTTTTCAATTGAAAATGCTGAAATCCAATGTAATTATTGCAGATTTTCTTATTTTTCACTTGAAAATGCTGAAATCCTTATTAATTATAGCAGATTTTCTTATTTTTCAATAGAAAATGCTGAAATCCAATGTAATTATAGCAGATTTTCTTATTTTTCAATTGAAAATGGTGAAATGCAATGTAATTATAGCACATTTTCTTATTTTTCTTTTGAAAATGCTGAAATCCAATGTAATTATAGCAGTTTTTCTTAATTTTCACTTGAAAATGCTGAAATCCAAAGTAATTTTAGCAGATTTTGTTATTTTTCAATTGAAAATGCAAAATCTAATGTAATTATAGCAGATTTTCTTATTTTTCATGGGAAAATGATGAAATCCAACGTAATTATAGCAGATTTTCTTATTTTACACTTGAAAATGCTGAAGTCCAATGTAATTATAGCAGATTTTTTTATTTTTCAATTGAAAATGCTGAAATCCAATGTAATTATTGCAGATTTTCTTATTTTTCACTTCAAAATGCTGAAATCCAATGTAATTATAGCAGATTTTCTTATTTTTCACTTGAAAATGTTGAAATCCTATGTAATTATAGCACATTTTCTTATTTTTCACTTGAAAATGCTGAAATCCAAAGTAATTAGAGCAGATTTTCTTATTTTTCACTTGAAAATGTTGAAATCCATTGTAATTATTTCAGATTTTCTTATTTTTCACCTGAAAATGCTGAAATCCAATGTAATTATAGCAGATTTTGTTATTTTTCAATTGAAAATGCTGAAATCCAATGTAATTATAGCAGATTTTCTTATTTTTCACTTGAAAATGCTGAAATCCAATGTAATTATAGCAGATTTTATTATTTTTCAATAGAAAATGCTGAAATCCAATGTAATTATAGCAGATTTTCTTATTTTTCAATTGAAAATGGTGAAATGCAATGTAATTATAGCACATTTTCTTATTTTTCATTTGAAAATGCTGAAATCCAATGTAATTATAGCAGTTTTTCTGAATTTTCACTTGAAAATGCTGAAATCCAATGTAATTATGGCAGATATTCTTATTTTTCAATTGAAAATGCTGAAATGCAATGTAATTATAGCAGATTTTCTTATTTTCCACTTGAAAATGCTGAAATCCAATGAAATTATAGCAGATTTTCTTATTTTTAACTTGAAAATGATGAAATCCAATGTAATTATAGCAGATTTTCTTATTTTCCACTTGAAAATGCTGAAATCCTTATTAATTATAGCAGATTTTCTTATTTTTCAATAGAAAATGCTGAAATCCAATGTAATTATAGCAGATTTTCTTATTTTTCAATTGAAAATGGTGAAATGCAATGTAATTATAGCACATTTTCTTATTTTTCTTTTGAAAATGCTGAAATCCAATGTAATTATAGCAGTTTTTCTTAATTTTCACTTGAAAATGCTGAAATCCAAAGTAATTTTAGCAGATTTTGTTATTTTTCAATTGAAAATGCAAAATCTAATGTAATTATAGCAGATTTTCTTATTTTTCATGGGAAAATGATGAAATCCAACGTAATTATAGCAGATTTTCTTATTTTTCACTTGAAAATGCTGAAGTCCAATGTAATTATAGCAGATTTTTTTATTTTTCAATTGAAAATGCTGAAATCCAATGTAATTATAGCAGATTTTCTTATTTTTCAATTGCAAACGCTGAAATCCAATGTAATTATAGCAGATTTTCTTATTTTTCACTTGAAAATGCTGAAATCCAATGTAATTATAGCAGATTTTCTTATTTTTCATTTGAAAATGTTGAAATCCAATGTAATTATAGCAGATTTTCTTATTTTTCACTTGAAAATGTTGAAATCTAATGTAATTATAGCAGATTTGCTTATTTTTCAATTGAAAATGATGAAATCCAACGTAATTATAGCAGATTTTCTTATTTTTCATGGGAAAATGATGAAATCCAACGTAATTATAGCAGATTTTCTTATTTTTCACTTGAAAATGCTGAAGTCCAATGTAATTATAGCAGATTTTTTTATTTTTCAATTGAAAATGCTGAAATCCAATGTAATTATTGCAGATTTTCTTATTTTTCACTTGAAAATGCTGAAATCCTTATTAATTATAGCAGATTTTCTTATTTTTCAATAGAAAATGCTGAAATCCAATGTAATTATAGCAGATTTTCTTATTTTTCAATTGAAAATGGTGAAATGCAATGTAATTATAGCACATTTTCTTATTTTTCTTTTGAAAATGCTGAAATCCAATGTAATTATAGCAGTTTTTCTTAATTTTCACTTGAAAATGCTGAAATCCAAAGTAATTTTAGCAGATTTTGTTATTTTCCAATTGAAAATGCAAAATCTAATGTAATTATAGCAGATTTTCTTATTTTTCATGGGAAAATGATGAAATCCAACGTAATTATAGCAGATTTTCTTATTTTTCACTTGAAAATGCTGAAGTCCAATGTAATTATAGCACATTTTTTTATTTTTCAATTGAAAATGCTGAAATCCAATGTAATTATTGCAGATTTACTTATTTTTCAATTGGAAATGCTGAAATCCAATGTAATTATAGCAGATTTTCTTATTTTCCACTTGAAAATGCTGAAATCCAATGTAATTATAGCAGTTTTTCTGAATTTTCACTTGAAAATGCTGAAATCCAATGTAATTATGGCAGATATTCTTATTTTTCAATTGAAAATGCTGAAATGCAATGTAATTATAGCAGATTTTCTTATTTTCCACTTGAAAATGCTGAAATCCAATGAAATTATAGCAGATTTTCTTATTTTTAACTTGAAAATGATGAAATCCAATGTAATTATAGCAGATTTTCTTATTTTTCACTTGAAAATGCTGAAATCCTTATTAATTATAGCAGATTTTCATATTTTTCAATAGAAAATGCTGAAATCCAATGTAATTATAGCAGATTTTCTTATTTTTCAATTGAAAATGGTGAAATGCAATGTAATTATAGCACATTTTCTTATTTTTCTTTTGAAAATGCTGAAATCCAATGTAATTGTAGCAGTTTTTCTTAATTTTCACTTGAAAATGCTGAAATCCAAAGTAATTTTAGCAGATTTTGTTATTTGTCAATTGAAAATGCAAAATCTAATGTAATTATAGCAGATTTTCTTATTTTTCATGGGAAAATGATGAAATCCAACGTAATTATAGCAGATTTTCTTATTTTTCACTTGAAAATGCTGAAGTCCAATGTAATTATAGCACATTTTTTTATTTTTCAATTGAAAATGCTGAAATCCAATGTAATTATTGCAGATTTTCTTATTTTTCACTTGAAAATGCTGAAATCCTTATTAATTATAGCAGATTTTCTTATTTTTCAATAGAAAATGCTGAAATCCAATGTAATTATAGCAGATTTTCTTATTTTTCAATTGAAAATGGTGAAATGCAATGTAATTATAGCACATTTTCTTATTTTTCTTTTGAAAATGCTGAAATCCAATGTAATTATAGCAGTTTTTCTTAATTTTCACTTGAAAATGCTGAAATCCAAAGTAATTTTAGCAGATTTTGTTATTTTTCAATTGAAAATGCAAAATCTAATGTAATTATAGCAGATTTTCTTATTTTTCATGGGAAAATGATGAAATCCAACGTAATTATAGCAGATTTTCTTATTTTACACTTGAAAATGCTGAAGTCCAATGTAATTATAGCAGATTTTTTTATTTTTCAATTGAAAATGCTGAAATCCAATGTAATTATTGCAGATTTTCTTATTTTTCACTTCAAAATGCTGAAATCCAATGTAATTATAGCAGATTTTCTTATTTTTCACTTGAAAATGTTGAAATCCTATGTAATTATAGCACATTTTCTTATTTTTCACTTGAAAATGCTGAAATCCAAAGTAATTAGAGCAGATTTTCTTATTTTTCACTTGAAAATGTTGAAATCCATTGTAATTATTTCAGATTTTCTTATTTTTCACCTGAAAATGCTGAAATCCAATGTAATTATAGCAGATTTTGTTATTTTTCAATTGAAAATGCTGAAATCCAATGTAATTATAGCAGATTTTCTTATTTTTCACTTGAAAATGCTGAAATCCAATGTAATTATAGCAGATTTTATTATTTTTCAATAGAAAATGCTGAAATCCAATGTAATTATAGCAGATTTTCTTATTTTTCAATTGAAAATGGTGAAATGCAATGTAATTATAGCACATTTTCTTATTTTTCATTTGAAAATGCTGAAATCCAATGTAATTATAGCAGTTTTTCTGAATTTTCACTTGAAAATGCTGAAATCCAATGTAATTATGGCAGATATTCTTATTTTTCAATTGAAAATGCTGAAATGCAATGTAATTATAGCAGATTTTCTTATTTTCCACTTGAAAATGCTGAAATCCAATGAAATTATAGCAGATTTTCTTATTTTTAACTTGAAAATGATGAAATCCAATGTAATTATAGCAGATTTTCTTATTTTCCACTTGAAAATGCTGAAATCCTTATTAATTATAGCAGATTTTCTTATTTTTCAATAGAAAATGCTGAAATCCAATGTAATTATAGCAGATTTTCTTATTTTTCAATTGAAAATGGTGAAATGCAATGTAATTATAGCACATTTTCTTATTTTTCTTTTGAAAATGCTGAAATCCAATGTAATTATAGCAGTTTTTCTTAATTTTCACTTGAAAATGCTGAAATCCAAAGTAATTTTAGCAGATTTTGTTATTTTTCAATTGAAAATGCAAAATCTAATGTAATTATAGCAGATTTTCTTATTTTTCATGGGAAAATGATGAAATCCAACGTAATTATAGCAGATTTTCTTATTTTTCACTTGAAAATGCTGAAGTCCAATGTAATTATAGCAGATTTTTTTATTTTTCAATTGAAAATGCTGAAATCCAATGTAATTATTGCAGATTTTCTTATTTTTCACTTGAAAATGCTGAAATCCTTATTAATTATAGCAGATTTTCTTATTTTTCAATAGAAAATGCTGAAATCCAATGTAATTATAGCAGATTTTCTTATTTTTCAATTGAAAATGGTGAAATGCAATGTAATTATAGCACATTTTCTTATTTTTCTTTTGAAAATGCTGAAATCCAATGTAATTATAGCAGTTTTTCTTAATTTTCACGTGAAAATGCTGAAATCCAAAGTAATTTTAGCAGATTTTGTTATTTTTCAATTGAAAATGCAAAATCTAATGTAATTATAGCAGATTTTCTTATTTTTCATGGGAAAATGATGAAATCCAACGTAATTATAGCAGATTTTCTTATTTTTCACTTGAAAATGCTGAAGTCCAATGTAATTATAGCAGATTTTTTTATTTTTCAATTGAAAATGCTGAAATCCAATGTAATTATTGCAGATTTTCTTATTTTTCACTTGAAAATGCTGAAATCCTTATTAATTATAGCAGATTTTCTTATTTTTCAATAGAAAATGCTGAAATCCAATGTAATTATAGCAGATTTTCTTATTTTTCAATTGAAAATGGTGAAATGCAATGTAATTATAGCACATTTTCTTATTTTTCTTTTGAAAATGCTGAAATCCAATGTAATTATAGCAGTTTTTCTTAATTTTCACGTGAAAATGCTGAAATCCAAAGTAATTTTAGCAGATTTTGTTATTTTTCAATTGAAAATGCAAAATCTAATGTAATTATAGCAGATTTTCTTATTTTTCATGGGAAAATGATGAAATCCAACGTAATTATAGCAGATTTTCTTATTTTTCACTTGAAAATGCTGAAGTCCAATGTAATTATAGCACATTTTTTTATTTTTCAATTGAAAATGCTGAAATCCAATGTAATTATTGCAGATTTTCTTATTTTTCAATTGGAAATGGTGAAATCCAATGTAATTATAGCAGATTTTCTTATTTTCCACTTGAAAATGCTGAAATCCAATGTAATTATAGCAGATTTTCTTATTTTTCATTTGAAAATGCGGAAATCCAATGTAATTATAGCAGATTTTCTTATTTTTCACTTGAAAATGCTGAAATCCAATGTAATTATAGCAGATTTTATTATTTTTCAATAGAAAATGCTGAAATCCAATGTAATTATAGCAGATTTTCTTATTTTTCAATTGAAAATGGTGAAATCCAATGTAATTATAGCACATTTTCTTATTTTTCATTTGAAAATGCTGAAATCCAATGTAATTATAGCAGTTTTTCTGAATTTTCACTTGAAAATGCTGAAATCCAATGTAATTATGGCAGATATTCTTATTTTTCAATTGAAAATGCTGAAATGCAATGTAATTATAGCAGATTTTCTTATTTTCCTCTTGAAAATGCTGAAATCCAATGAAATTATAGCAGATTTTCTTATTTTTAACTTGAAAATGATGAAATCCAATGTAATTATAGCAGATTTTCTTATTTTTCACTTGAAAATGCTGAAATCCTTATTAATTATAGCAGATTTTCATATTTTTCAATAGAAAATGCTGAAATCCAATGTAATTATAGCAGATTTTCTTATTTTTCAATTGAAAATGGTGAAATGCAATGTAATTATAGCACATTTTCTTATTTTTCTTTTGAAAATGCTGAAATCCAATGTAATTGTAGCAGTTTTTCTTAATTTTCACTTGAAAATGCTGAAATCCAAAGTAATTTTAGCAGATTTTGTTATTTGTCAATTGAAAATGCAAAATCTAATGTAATTATAGCAGATTTTCTTATTTTTCATGGGAAAATGATGAAATCCAACGTAATTATAGCAGATTTTCTTATTTTTCACTTGAAAATGCTGAAGTCCAATGTAATTATAGCAGATTTTTTTATTTTTCAATTGAAAATGCTGAAATCCAATGTAATTATTGCAGATTTTCTTATTTTTCACTTGAAAATGCTGAAATCCTTATTAATGATAGCAGATTTTCTTATTTTTCAATAGAAAATGCTGAAATCCAATGTAATTATAGCAGATTTTCTTATTTTTCAATTGAAAATGGTGAAATGCAATGTAATTATAGCACATTTTCTTATTTTTCATTTGAAAATGCTGAAATCCAATGTAATTATAGCAGTTTTTCTGAATTTTCACTTGAAAATGCTGAAATCCAATGTAATTATGGCAGATATTCTTATTTTTCAATTGAAAATGCTGAAATGCAATGTAATTATAGCAGATTTTCTTATTTTCCACTTGAAAATGCTGAAATCCAATGAAATTATAGCAGATTTTCTTATTTTTAACTTGAAAATGATGAAATCCAATGTAATTATAGCAGATTTTCTTATTTTTCACTTGAAAATGCTGAAATCCTTATTAATTATAGCAGATTTTCTTATTTTTCAATAGAAAATGCTGAAATCCAATGTAATTATAGCAGATTTTCTTATTTTTCAATTGAAAATGGTGAAATGCAATGTAATTATAGCACATTTTCTTATTTTTCTTTTGAAAATGCTGAAATCCAATGTAATTATAGCAGTTTTTCTTAATTTTCACTTGAAAATGCTGAAATCCAAAGTAATTTTAGCAGATTTTGTTATTTTTCAATTGAAAATGCAAAATCTAATGTAATTATAGCAGATTTTCTTATTTTTCATGGGAAAATGATGAAATCCAACGTAATTATAGCAGATTTTCTTATTTTTCACTTGAAAATGCTGAAGTCCAATGTAATTATAGCAGATTTTTTTATTTTTCAATTGAAAATGCTGAAATCCAATGTAATTATTGCAGATTTTCTTATTTTTCACTTGAAAATGCTGAAATCCTTATTAATTATAGCAGATTTTCTTATTTTTCAATAGAAAATGCTGAAATCCAATGTAATTATAGCAGATTTTCTTATTTTTCAATTGAAAATGGTGAAATGCAATGTAATTATAGCACATTTTCTTATTTTTCTTTTGAAAATGCTGAAATCCAATGTAATTATAGCAGTTTTTCTTAATTTTCACGTGAAAATGCTGAAATCCAAAGTAATTTTAGCAGATTTTGTTATTTTTCAATTGAAAATGCAAAATCTAATGTAATTATAGCAGATTTTCTTATTTTTCATGGGAAAATGATGAAATCCAACGTAATTATAGCAGATTTTCTTATTTTTCACTTGAAAATGCTGAAGTCCAATGTAATTATAGCACATTTTTTTATTTTTCAATTGAAAATGCTGAAATCCAATGTAATTATTGCTGATTTTCTTATTTTTCAATTGGAAATGGTGAAATCCAATGTAATTATAGCAGATTTTCTTATTTTCCACTTGAAAATGCTGAAATCCAATGTAATTATAGCAGATTTTCTTATTTTTCATTTGAAAATGCGGAAATCCAATGTAATTATAGCAGATTTTCTTATTTTTCACTTGAAAATGCTGAAATCCAATGTAATTATAGCAGATTTTATTATTTTTCAATAGAAAATGCTGAAATCCAATGTAATTATAGCAGATTTTCTTATTTTTCAATTGAAAATGGTGAAATCCAATGTAATTATAGCACATTTTCTTATTTTTCATTTGAAAATGCTGAAATCCAATGTAATTATAGCAGTTTTTCTGAATTTTCACTTGAAAATGCTGAAATCCAATGTAATTATGGCAGATATTCTTATTTTTCAATTGAAAATGCTGAAATGCAATGTAATTATAGCAGATTTTCTTATTTTCCACTTGAAAATGCTGAAATCCAATGAAATTATAGCAGATTTTCTTATTTTTAACTTGAAAATGATGAAATCCAATGTAATTATAGCAGATTTTCTTATTTTTCACTTGAAAATGCTGAAATCCTTATTAATTATAGCAGATTTTCATATTTTTCAATAGAAAATGCTGAAATCCAATGTAATTATAGCAGATTTTCTTATTTTTCAATTGAAAATGGTGAAATGCAATGTAATTATAGCACATTTTCTTATTTTTCTTTTGAAAATGCTGAAATCCAATGTAATTGTAGCAGTTTTTCTTAATTTTCACTTGAAAATGCTGAAATCCAAAGTAATTTTAGCAGATTTTGTTATTTGTCAATTGAAAATGCAAAATCTAATGTAATTATAGCAGATTTTCTTATTTTTCATGGGAAAATGATGAAATCCAACGTAATTATAGCAGATTTTCTTATTTTTCACTTGAAAATGCTGAAGTCCAATGTAATTATAGCAGATTTTTTTATTTTTCAATTGAAAATGCTGAAATCCAATGTAATTATTGCAGATTTTCTTATTTTTCACTTGAAAATGCTGAAATCCTTATTAATGATAGCAGATTTTCTTATTTTTCAATAGAAAATGCTGAAATCCAATGTAATTATAGCAGATTTTCTTATTTTTCAATTGAAAATGGTGAAATGCAATGTACTTATAGCACATTTTCTTATTTTTCTTTTGAAAATGCTGAAATCCAATGTAATTATAGCAGTTTTTCTTAATTTTCACTTGAAAATGCTGAAATCCAAAGTAATTTTAGCAGATTTTGTTATTTTTCAATTGAAAATGCAAAATCTAATGTAATTATAGCAGATTTTCTTATTTTTCATGGGAAAATGATGAAATCCAACGTAATTATAGCAGATTTTCTTATTTTTCAATTGAAAATGGTGAAGTCCAATGTAATTATAGCACATTTTTTTATTTTTCAATTGAAAATGCTGAAATCCAATGTAATTATTGCAGATTTACTTATTTTTCAATTGGAAATGCTGAAATCCAATGTAATTATAGCAGATTTTCTTATTTTCCACTTGAAAATGCTGAAATCCAATGTAATTATAGCAGATTTTCTTATTTTTCACTTGAAAATGTTGAAATCCAATGTAATTATAGGAGATTTTCTTATTTTTCACTTGAAAATGCTGAAATCCAAAGTAATTATAGCAGATTTTCTTATTTTTCACTTGAAAATGTTGAAATCCAATGTAGTTATTTCAGATTTTCTTATTTTTCACTTGAAAATGTTGAAATCTAATGTAATTATAGCAGATTTGCTTATTTTTCCATTGAAAATGCTGGAATCCAATGTAATTATAGCAGATTTCCTTATTTTTCACTTGAAAATGCTGAAATCCAATGTAATTATAGCAGATTTTCTTATTTTCCACTTGAAAATGCTGAAATCCAAAGTAATTATAGCAGATTTTCTTATTTTTCATTTGAAAATGCGGAAATCCAATGTAATTATAGCAGATTTTCTTATTTTTCAATTGAAAATGCTGAAATCCAATGTAATTATAGCAGATTTTCTTATTTTTCACATAAAAATGCTGAAATCCAATGTAATTATAGCAGATATTCTTATTTTTCACTTGTAAATGCTGAAATTCAATGTAATTATAATATTTTCTTATTTTTCAATTAAAAATGCAAAATCTAAAGTAATTATAGCAGATTTTGTTATTTTTCAATTGAAAATGCTGAAATCCAATGTAATTATAGCAGATTTTCTTATTTTTCACTTGAAAATGCTGAAATCCAATGTAATTATAGCAGATTTTATTATTTTTCAATAGAAAATGCTGAAATCCAATGTAATTATAGCAGATTTTCTTATTTTTCAATTGAAAATGGTGAAATGCAATGTAATTATAGCACATTTTCTTATTTTTCATTTGAAAATGCTGAAATCCAATGTAATTATAGCAGTTTTTCTGAATTTTCACTTGAAAATGCTGAAATCCAATGTAATTATGGCAGATATTCTTATTTTTCAATTGAAAATGCTGAAATGCAATGTAATTATAGCAGATTTTCTTATTTTCCACTTGAAAATGCTGAAATCCAATGAAATTATAGCAGATTTTCTTATTTTTAACTTGAAAATGATGAAATCCAATGTAATTATAGCAGATTTTCTTATTTTTCACTTGAAAATGCTGAAATCCTTATTAATTATAGCAGATTTTCTTATTTTTCAATAGAAAATGCTGAAATCCAATGTAATTATAGCAGATTTTCTTATTTTTCAATTGAAAATGGTGAAATGCAATGTAATTATAGCACATTTTCTTATTTTTCTTTTGAAAATGCTGAAATCCAATGTAATTATAGCAGTTTTTCTTAATTTTCACTTGAAAATGCTGAAATCCAAAGTAATTTTAGCAGATTTTGTTATTTTTCAATTGAAAATGCAAAATCTAATGTAATTATAGCAGATTTTCTTATTTTTCATGGGAAAATGATGAAATCCAACGTAATTATAGCAGATTTTCTTATTTTTCACTTGAAAATGCTGAAGTCCAATGTAATTATAGCACATTTTTTTATTTTTCAATTGAAAATGCTGAAATCCAATGTAATTATTGCAGATTTTCTTATTTTTCACTTGAAAATGCTGAAATCCTTATTAATTATAGCAGATTTTCTTATTTTTCAATAGAAAATGCTGAAATCCAATGTAATTATAGCAGATTTTCTTATTTTTCAATTGAAAATGGTGAAATGCAATGTAATTATAGCACATTTTCTTATTTTTCTTTTGAAAATGCTGAAATCCAATGTAATTATAGCAGTTTTTCTTAATTTTCACTTGAAAATGCTGAAATCCAAAGTAATTTTAGCAGATTTTGTTATTTTTCAATTGAAAATGCAAAATCTAATGTAATTATAGCAGATTTTCTTATTTTTCATGGGAAAATGATGAAATCCAACGTAATTATAGCAGATTTTCTTATTTTTCACTTGAAAATGCTGAAATCCAAAGTAATTATAGCAGATTTTCTTATTTTTCACTTGAAAATGTTGAAATCCAATGTAATTATTTCAGATTTTCTTATTTTTCACTTGAAAATGTTGAAATCTAATGTAATTATAGCAGATTTGCTTATTTTTCCATTGAAAATGCTGGAATCCAATGTAATTATAGCAGATTTCCTTATTTTTCACTTCAAAATGCTGAAATCCAATGTAATTATAGCAGATTTTCTTATTTTTCATTTGAAAATGCGGAAATCCAATGTAATTATAGCAGATTTTCTTATTTTTCACTTGAAAATGCTGAAATCAAATGTAATTATAGCAGATTTTATTATTTTTCAATAGAAAATGCAGAAATCCAATGTAATTATAGCAGATTTTCTTTTTTTTCAATTGAAAATGGTGAAATGCAATGTAATTATAGCACATTTTCTTATTTTTCATTTGAAAATGCTGAAATCCAATGTAATTATAGCAGTTTTTCTGAATTTTCACTTGAAAATGCTGAAATCCAATGTAATTATGGGAGATATTCTTATTTTTCAATTGAAAATGCTGAAATGCAATGTAATTATAGCAGATTTTCTTATTTTCCACTTGAAAATGCTGAAATCCAATGAAATTATAGCAGATTTTCTTATTTTTAACTTGAAAATGATGAAATCCAATGTAATTATAGCAGATTTTCTTATTTTTCACTTGAAAATGCTGAAATCCCTATTAATTATAGCAGATTTTCATATTTTTCAATAGAAAATGCTGAAATCCAATGTAATTATAGCAGATTTTCTTATTTTTCAATTGAAAATGGTGAAATGCAATGTAATTATAGCACATTTTCTTATTTTTCTTTTGAAAATGCTGAAATCCAATGTAATTGTAGCAGTTTTTCTTAATTTTCACTTGAAAATGCTGAAATCCAAAGTACTTTTAGCAGATTTTGTTATTTGTCAATTGAAAATGCAAAATCTAATGTAATTATAGCAGATTTTCTTATTTTTCATGGGAAAATGATGAAATCCAACGTAATTATAGCAGATTTTCTTATTTTTCACTTGAAAATGCTGAAGTCCAATGTAATTATAGCAGATTTTTTTATTTTTCAATTGAAAATGCTGAAATCCAATGTAATTATTGCAGATTTTCTTATTTTTCACTTGAAAATGCTGAAATCCTTATTAATTATAGCAGATTTTCTTATTTTTCAATAGAAAATGCTGAAATCCAATGTAATTATAGCAGATTTTCTTATTTTTCAATTGAAAATGGTGAAATGCAATGTAATTATAGCACACTTTCTTATTTTTCTTTTGAAAATGCTGAAATCCAATGTAATTATAGCAGTTTTTCTTAATTTTCACTTGAAAATGCTGAAATCCAAAGTAATTTTAGCAGATTTTGTTATTTTTCAATTGAAAATGCAAAATCTAATGTAATTATAGCAGATTTTCTTATTTTTCATGGGAAAATGATGAAATCCAACGTAATTATAGCAGATTTTCTTATTTTTCACTTGAAAATGCTGAAGTCCAATGTAATTATAGCACATTTTTTTATTTTTCAATTGAAAATGCTGAAATCCAATGTAATTATTGCAGATTTACTTATTTTTCAATTGGAAATGCTGAAATCCAATGTAATTATAGCAGATTTTCTTATTTTCCACTTGAAAATGCTGAAATCCAATGTAATTATAGCAGATTTTCTTATTTTTCACTTGAAAATGTTGAAATCCAATGTAATTATAGGAGATTTTCTTATTTTTCTCTTGAAAATGCTGAAATCCAAAGTAATTATAGCAGATTTTCTTATTTTTCACTTGAAAATGTTGAAATCCAATGTAATTATTTCAGATTTTCTTATTTTTCACTTGAAAATGTTGAAATCTAATGTAATTATAGCAGATTTGCTTATTTTTCCATTGAAAATGCTGGAATCCAATGTAATTATAGCAGATTTCCTTATTTTTCACTTGAAAATGCTGAAATCCAATGTAATTATAGCAGATTTTCTTATTTTCCACTTGAAAATGCTGAAATCCAATGTAATTATAATATTTTCTTATTTTTCAATTAAAAATGCAAAATCTAAAGTAATTATAGCAGATTTTGTTATTTTTCAATTGAAAATGCTGAAATCCAATGTAATTATAGCAGATTTTCTTATTTTTCACTTGAAAATGCTGAAATCCAATGTAATTATAGCAGATTTTATTATTTTTCAATAGAAAATGCTGAAATCCAATGTAATTATCGCAGATTTTCTTATTTTTCAATTGAAAATGGTGAAATGCAATGTAATTATAGCACATTTTCTTATTTTTCTTTTGAAAATGCTGAAATCCAATGTAATTATAGCAGTTTTTCTTAATTTTCACTTGAAAATGCTGAAATCCAAAGTAATTTTAGCAGATTTTGTTATTTTTCAATTGAAAATGCAAAATCTAATGTAATTATAGCAGATTTTCTTATTTTTCATGGGAAAATGATGAAATCCAACGTAATTATAGCAGATTTTCTTATTTTTCACTTGAAAATGCTGAAGTCCAATGTAATTATAGCAGATTTTTTTATTTTTCAATTGAAAATGCTGAAATCCAATGTAATTATTGCAGATTTTCTTATTTTTCACTTGAAAATGCTGAAATCCTTATTAATTATAGCAGATTTTCTTATTTTTCAATAGAAAATGCTGAAATCCAATGTAATTATAGCAGATTTTCTTATTTTTCAATTGAAAATGGTGAAATGCAATGTAATTATAGCACATTTTCTTATTTTTCTTTTGAAAATGCTGAAATCCAATGTAATTATAGCAGTTTTTCTTAATTTTCACGTGAAAATGCTGAAATCCAAAGTAATTTTAGCAGATTTTGTTATTTTTCAATTGAAAATGCAAAATCTAATGTAATTATAGCAGATTTTCTTATTTTTCATGGGAAAATGATGAAATCCAACGTAATTATAGCAGATTTTCTTATTTTTCACTTGAAAATGCTGAAGTCCAATGTAATTATAGCACATTTTTTTATTTTTCAATTGAAAATGCTGAAATCCAATGTAATTATTGCAGATTTTCTTATTTTTCAATTGGAAATGCTGAAATCCAATGTAATTATAGCAGATTTTCTTATTTTCCACTTGAAAATGCTGAAATCCAATGTAATTATAGCAGATTTTCTTATTTTTCATTTGAAAATGCGGAAATCCAATGTAATTATAGCAGATTTTCTTATTTTTCACTTGAAAATGCTGAAATCCAATGTAATTATAGCAGATTTTATTATTTTTCAATAGAAAATGCTGAAATCCAATGTAATTATAGCAGATTTTCTTATTTTTCAATTGAAAATGGTGAAATCCAATGTAATTATAGCACATTTTCTTATTTTTCATTTGAAAATGCTGAAATCCAATGTAATTATAGCAGTTTCTCTGAATTTTCACTTGAAAATGCTGAAATCCAATGTAATTATGGCAGATATTCTTATTTTTCAATTGAAAATGCTGAAATGCAATGTAATTATAGCAGATTTTCTTATTTTCCACTTGAAAATGCTGAAATCCAATGAAATTATAGCAGATTTTCTTATTTTTAACTTGAAAATGATGAAATCCAATGTAATTATAGCAGATTTTCTTATTTTTCACTTCAAAATGCTGAAATCCTTATTAATTATAGCAGATTTTCTTATTTTTCAATAGAAAATGCTGAAATCCAATGTAATTATAGCAGATTTTCTTATTTTTCAATTGAAAATGGTGAAATGCAATGTAATTATAGCACATTTTCTTATTTTTCTTTTGAAAATGCTGAAATCCAATGTAATTATAGCAGTTTTTCTTAATTTTCACTTGAAAATGCTGAAATCCAAAGTAATTTTAGCAGATTTTGTTATTTTTCAATTGAAAATGCAAAATCTAATGTAATTATAGCAGATTTTCTTATTTTTCATGGGAAAATGATGAAATCCAACGTAATTATAGCAGATTTTCTTATTTTTCACTTGAAAATGCTGAAATCCAATGTAATTATAGCAGATTTTTTTATTTTTCAATTGAAAATGCTGAAATCCAATGTAATTATTGCAGATTTTCTTATTTTTCACTTGAAAATGCTGAAATCCTTATTAATTATAGCAGATTTTCTTATTTTTCAATAGAAAATGCTGAAATCCAATGTAATTATAGCAGATTTTCTTATTTTTCATGGGAAAATGATGAAATCCAACGTAATTATAGCAGATTTTCTTATTTTTCACTTGAAAATGCTGAAGTCCAATGTAATTATAGCAGATTTTTTTATTTTTCAATTGAAAATGCTGAAATCCAATGTAATTATTGCAGATTTTCTTATTTTTCACTTGAAAATGCTGAAATCCTTATTAATTATAGCAGATTTTCTTATTTTTCAATAGAAAATGCTGAAATCCAATGTAATTATAGCAGATTTTCTTATTTTTCAATTGAAAATGGTGAAATGCAATGTAATTATAGCACATTTTCTTATTTTTCTTTTGAAAATGCTGAAATCCAATGTAATTATAGCAGTTTTTCTTAATTTTCACTTGAAAATGCTGAAATCCAAAGTAATTTTAGCAGATTTTGTTATTTTTCAATTGAAAATGCAAAATCTAATGTAATTATAGCAGATTTTCTTATTTTTCATGGGAAAATGATGAAATCCAACGTAATTATAGCAGATTTTCTTATTTTTCACTTGAAAATGCTGAAGTCCAATGTAATTATAGCACATTTTTTTATTTTTCAATTGAAAATGCTGAAATCCAATGTAATTATTGCAGATTTACTTATTTTTCAATTGGAAATGCTGAAATCCAATGTAATTATAGCAGATTTTCTTATTTTCCACTTGAAAATGCTGAAATCCAATGTAATTATAGCAGTTTTTCTGAATTTTCACTTGAAAATGCTGAAATCCAATGTAATTATGGCAGATATTCTTATTTTTCAATTGAAAATGCTGAAATGCAATGTAATTATAGCAGATTTTCTTATTTTCCACTTGAAAATGCTGAAATCCAATGAAATTATAGCAGATTTTCTTATTTTTAACTTGAAAATGATGAAATCCAATGTAATTATAGCAGATTTTCTTATTTTTCACTTGAAAATGCTGAAATCCTTATTAATTATAGCAGATTTTCATATTTTTCAATAGAAAATGCTGAAATCCAATGTAATTATAGCAGATTTTCTTATTTTTCAATTGAAAATGGTGAAATGCAATGTAATTATAGCACATTTTCTTATTTTTCTTTTGAAAATGCTGAAATCCAATGTAATTGTAGCAGTTTTTCTTAATTTTCACTTGAAAATGCTGAAATCCAAAGTAATTTTAGCAGATTTTGTTATTTGTCAATTGAAAATGCAAAATCTAATGTAATTATAGCAGATTTTCTTATTTTTCATGGGAAAATGATGAAATCCAACGTAATTATAGCAGATTTTCTTATTTTTCACTTGAAAATGCTGAAGTCCAATGTAATTATAGCAGATTTTTTTATTTTTCAATTGAAAATGCTGAAATCCAATGTAATTATTGCAGATTTTCTTATTTTTCACTTGAAAATGCTGAAATCCTTATTAATTATAGCAGATTTTCTTATTTTTCAATAGAAAATGCTGAAATCCAATGTAATTATAGCAGATTTTCTTATTTTTCAATTGAAAATGGTGAAATGCAATGTAATTATAGCACATTTTCTTATTTTTCTTTTGAAAATGCTGAAATCCAATGTAATTATAGCAGTTTTTCTTAATTTTCACTTGAAAATGCTGAAATCCAAAGTAATTTTAGCAGATTTTGTTATTTTTCAATTGAAAATGCAAAATCTAATGTAATTATAGCAGATTTTCTTATTTTTCATGGGAAAATGATGAAATCCAACGTAATTATAGCAGATTTTCTTATTTTTCACTTGAAAATGCTGAAGTCCAATGTAATTATAGCACATTTTTTTATTTTTCAATTGAAAATGCTGAAATCCAATGTAATTATTGCAGATTTACTTATTTTTCAATTGGAAATGCTGAAATCCAATGTAATTATAGCAGATTTTCTTATTTTCCACTTGAAAATGCTGAAATCCAATGTAATTATAGCAGTTTTTCTGAATTTTCACTTGAAAATGCTGAAATCCAATGTAATTATGGCAGATATTCTTATTTTTCAATTGAAAATGCTGAAATGCAATGTAATTATAGCAGATTTTCTTATTTTCCACTTGAAAATGCTGAAATCCAATGAAATTATAGCAGATTTTCTTATTTTTAACTTGAAAATGATGAAATCCAATGTAATTATAGCAGATTTTCTTATTTTTCACTTGAAAATGCTGAAATCCTTATTAATTATAGCAGATTTTCATATTTTTCAATAGAAAATGCTGAAATCCAATGTAATTATAGCAGATTTTCTTATTTTTCAATTGAAAATGGTGAAATGCAATGTAATTATAGCACATTTTCTTATTTTTCTTTTGAAAATGCTGAAATCCAATGTAATTGTAGCAGTTTTTCTTAATTTTCACTTGAAAATGCTGAAATCCAAAGTAATTTTAGCAGATTTTGTTATTTGTCAATTGAAAATGCAAAATCTAATGTAATTATAGCAGATTTTCTTATTTTTCATGGGAAAATGATGAAATCCAACGTAATTATAGCAGATTTTCTTATTTTTCACTTGAAAATGCTGAAGTCCAATGTAATTATAGCAGATTTTTTTATTTTTCAATTGAAAATGCTGAAATCCAATGTAATTATTGCAGATTTTCTTATTTTTCACTTGAAAATGCTGAAATCCTTATTAATTATAGCAGATTTTCTTATTTTTCAATAGAAAATGCTGAAATCCAATGTAATTATAGCAGATTTTCTTATTTTTCAATTGAAAATGGTGAAATGCAATGTAATTATAGCACATTTTCTTATTTTTCTTTTGAAAATGCTGAAATCCAATGTAATTATAGCAGTTTTTCTTAATTTTCACTTGAAAATGCTGAAATCCAAAGTAATTTTAGCAGATTTTGTTATTTTTCAATTGAAAATGCAAAATCTAATGTAATTATAGCAGATTTTCTTATTTTTCATGGGAAAATGATGAAATCCAACGTAATTATAGCAGATTTTCTTATTTTCCACTTGAAAATGCTGAAATCCAATGTAATTATAGCAGATTTTCTTATTTTTCAATTGGAAATGCTGAAATCCAATGTAATTATAGCAGATTTTCTTATTTTCCACTTGAAAATGCTGAAATCCAATGTAATTATAGCAGATTTTCTTATTTTTCATTTGAAAATGCGGAAATCCAATGTAATTATAGCAGATTTTCTTATTTTTCACTTGAAAATGCTGAAATCCAATGTAATTATAGCAGATTTTATTATTTTTCAATAGAAAATGCTGAAATCCAATGTAATTATAGCAGATTTTCTTATTTTTCAATTGAAAATGGTGAAATGCAATGTAATTATAGCACATTTTCTTATTTTTCATTTGAAAATGCTGAAATCCAATGTAATTATAGCAGTTTTTCTGAATTTTCACTTGAAAATGCTGAAATCCAATGTAATTATGGCAGATATTCTTATTTTTCAATTGAAAATGCTGAAATGCAATGTAATTATAGCAGATTTTCTTATTTTCCACTTGAAAATGCTGAAATCCAATGAAATTATAGCAGATTTTCTTATTTTTAACTTGAAAATGATGAAATCCAATGTAATTATAGCAGATTTTCTTATTTTTCACTTGAAAATGCTGAAATCCTTATTAATTATAGCAGATTTTCATATTTTTCAATAGAAAATGCTGAAATCCAATGTAATTATAGCAGATTTTCTTATTTTTCAATTGAAAATGGTGAAATGCAATGTAATTATAGCACATTTTCTTATTTTTCTTTTGAAAATGCTGAAATCCAATGTAATTGTAGCAGTTTTTCTTAATTTTCACTTGAAAATGCTGAAATCCAAAGTAATTTTAGCAGATTTTGTTATTTGTCAATTGAAAATGCAAAATCTAATGTAATTATAGCAGATTTTCTTATTTTTCATGGGAAAATGATGAAATCCAAAGTAATTATAGCAGATTTTCTTATTTTTCACTTGAAAATGCTGAAGTCCAATGTAATTATAGCAGATTTTTTTATTTTTCAATTGAAAATGCTGAAATCCAATGTAATTATTGCAGATTTTCTTATTTTTCACTTGAAAATGCTGAAATCCTTATTAATTATAGCAGATTTTCTTATTTTTCAATAGAAAATGCTGAAATCCAATGTAATTATAGCAGATTTTCTTATTTTTCAATTGAAAATGGTGAAATGCAATGTAATTATAGCACATTTTCTTATTTTTCTTTTGAAAATGCTGAAATCCAATGTAATTATAGCAGTTTTTCTTAATTTTCACTTGAAAATGCTGAAATCCAAAGTAATTTTAGCAGATTTTGTTATTTTTCAATTGAAAATGCAAAATCTAATGTAATTATAGCAGATTTTCTTATTTTTCATGGGAAAATGATAAAATCCAACGTAATTATAGCAGATTTTCTTATTTTTCACTTGAAAATGCTGAAGTCCAATGTAATTATAGCACATTTTTTTATTTTTCAATTGAAAATGCTGAAATCCAATGTAATTATTGCAGATTTACTTATTTTTCAATTGGAAATGCTGAAATCCAATGTAATTATAGCAGATTTTCTTATTTTCCACTTGAAAATGCTGAAATCCAATGTAATTATAGCAGATTTTCTTATTTTTCACTTGAAAATGTTGAAATCCAATGTAATTATTTCAGATTTTCTTATTTTTCACTTGAAAATGTTGAAATCTAATGTAATTATAGCAGATTTGCTTATTTTTACATTGAAAATGCTGGAATCCAATGTAATTATAGCAGATTTCCTTATTTTTCACTTGAAAATGCTGAAATCCAATGTAATTATAGCAGATTTTCTTATTTTCAACTTGAAAATGCTGAAATCCAAAGTAATTATAGCAGATTTTCTTATTTTTCATTTGAAAATGCGGAAATCCAATGTAATTATAGCAGATTTTCTTATTTTTCAATTGAAAATGCTGAAATCCAATGTAATTATAGCAGATTTTCTTATTTTTCACATAAAAATGCTGAAATCCAATGTAATTATAGCAGATATTCTTATTTTTCACTTGTAAATGCTGAAATTCAATGTAATTATAGAATTTTCTTATTTTTCAATTAAAAATGCAAAATCTAAAGTAATTATAGCAGATTTTGTTATTTTTCAATTGAAAATGCTGAAATCCAATGTAATTATAGCAGATTTTCTTATTTTTCACTTGAAAATGCTGAAATCCAATGTAATTATAGCAGATTTTATTATTTTTCAATAGAAAATGCTGAAATCCAATGTAATTATAGCAGATTTATTTATTTTCCACTTGAAAATGCTGAAATCCAATGAAATTATAGCAGATTTTCTTATTTTTAACTTGAAAATGATGAAATCCAATGTAATTATAGCAGATTTTCTTATTTTTCACTTGAAAATGCTGAAATCCTTATTAATTATAGCAGATTTTCTTATTTTTCAATAGAAAATGCTGAAATCCAATGTAATTATAGCAGATTTTCTTATTTTTCAATTGAAAATGGTGAAATGCAATGTAATTATAGCACATTTTCTTATTTTTCTTTTGAAAATGCTGAAATCCAATGTAATTATAGCAGTTTTTCTTAATTTTCACTTGAAAATGCTGAAATCCAAAGTAATTTTAGCAGATTTTGTTATTTTTCAATTGAAAATGCAAAATCTAATGTAATTATAGCAGATTTTCTTATTTTTCATGGGAAAATGATGAAATCCAACGTAATTATAGCAGATTTTCTTATTTTTCACTTGAAAATGCTGAAGTCCAATGTAATTATAGCAGATTTCTTTATTTTTCAATTGAAAATGCTGAAATCCAATGTAATTATTGCAGATTTTCTTATTTTTCACTTGAAAATGCTGAAATCCTTATTAATTATAGCAGATTTTCTTATTTTTCAATAGAAAATGCTGAAATCCAATGTAATTATAGCAGACTTTCTTATTTTTCAATTGAAAATGCTGAAATCCAAAGTAATTTTAGCAGATTTTGTTATTTTTCAATTGAAAATGCAAAATCTAATGTAATTATAGCAGATTTTCTTATTTTTCATGGGAAAATGATGAAATCCAACGTAATTATAGCAGATTTTCTTATTTTTCACTTGAAAATGCTGAAGTCCAATGTAATTATAGCACATTTTTTTATTTTTCAATTGAAAATGCTGAAATCCAATGTAATTATTGCAGATTTTCTTATTTTTCAATTGGAAATGCTGAAATCCAATGTAATTATAGCAGATTTTCTAATTTTCCACTTGAAAATGCTGAAATCCAATGTAATTATAGCAGATTTTCTTATTTTTCACTTGAAAATGTTGAAATCCAATGTAATTATAGGAGATTTTCTTATTTTTCACTTGAAAATTCTGAAATCCAAAGTAATTATAGCAGATTTTCTTATTTTTCACTTGAAAATGTTGAAATCCAATGTAATTATTTCAGATTTTCTTATTTTTCACTTGAAAATGTTGAAATCTAATGTAATTATAGCAGATTTGCTTATTTTTCCATTGAAAATGCTGGAATCCAATGTAATTATAGCAGATTTCCTTATTTTTCACTTGAAAATGCTGAAATCCAATGTAATTATAGCAGATTTTCTTATTTTCCACTTGAAAATGCTGAAATCCAATGTAATTATAGCAGATTTTCTTATTTATCATTTGAAAATGCGGAAATCCAATGTAATTATAGCAGATTTTCTTATTTTTCACTTGAAAATGCTGAAATCCAATGTAATTATAGCAGATTTTATTATTTTTCAATAGAAAATGCTGAAATCCAATGTAATTATAGCAGATTTTCTTATTTTTCAATTGAAAATGGTGAAATGCAATGTAATTATAGCACATTTTCTTATTTTTCATTTGAAAATGCTGAAATCCAATGTAATTATAGCAGTTTTTCTGAATTTTCACTTGAAAATGCTGAAATCCAATGTAATTATGGCAGATATTCTTATTTTTCAATTGAAAATGCTGAAATGCAATGTAATTATAGCAGATTTTCTTATTTTCCACTTGAAAATGCTGAAATCCAATGAAATTATAGCAGATTTTCTTATTTTTAACTTGAAAATGATGAAATCCAATGTAATTATAGCAGATTTTCTTATTTTTCACTTGAAAATGCTGAAATCCTTATTAATTATAGCAGATTTTCATATTTGTCAATTGAAAATGCAAAATCTAATGTAATTATAGCAGATTTTCTTATATTTCATGGGAAAATGATGAAATCCAACGTAATTATAGCAGATTTTCTTATTTTTCACTTGAAAATGCTGAAGTCCAATGTAATTATAGCAGATTTTTTTATTTTTCAATTGAAAATGCTGAAATCCAATGTAATTATTGCAGATTTTCTTATTTTTCACTTGAAAATGCTGAAATCCTTATTAATTATAGCAGATTTTCTTATTTTTCAATAGAAAATGCTGAAATCCAATGTAATTATAGCAGATTTTCTTATTTTTCAATTGAAAATTGTGAAATGCAATGTAATTATAGCACATTTTCTTATTTTTCTTTTGAAAATGCTGAAATCCAATGTAATTATAGCAGTTTTTCTTAATTTTCACTTGAAAATGCTGAAATCCAAAGTAATTTTAGCAGATTTTGTTATTTTTCAATTGAAAATGCAAAATCTAATGTAATTATAGCAGATTTTCTTATTTTTCATGGGAAAATGATGAAATCCAACGTAATTATAGCAGATTTTCTTATTTTTCACTTGAAAATGCTGAAGTCCAATGTAATTATAGCACATTTTTTTATTTTTCAATTGAAAATGCTGAAATCCAATGTAATTATTGCAGATTTACTTATTTTTCAATTGGAAATGCTGAAATCCAATGTAATTATAGCAGATTTTCTTATTTTCCACTTGAAAATGCTGAAATCCAATGTAATTATAGCAGATTTTCTTATTTTTCACTTGAAAATGTTGAAATCCAAAGTAATTATAGGAGATTTTCTTATTTTTCACTTGAAAATGCTGAAATCCAAAGTAATTATAGCAGATTTTCTTATTTTTCACTTGAAAATGTTGAAATCCAATGTAATTATTTCAGATTTTCTTATTTTTCACTTGAAAATGTTGAAATCTAATGTAATTATAGCAGATTTGCTTATTTTTCCATTGAAAATGCTGGAATCCAATGTAATTATAGCAGATTTCCTTATTTTTCACTTGAAAATGCTGAAATCCAATGTAATTATAGCAGATTTTCTTATTTTCAACTTGAAAATGCTGAAATCCAAAGTAATTATAGCAGATTTTCTTATTTTTCATTTGAAAATGTGGAAATCCAATGTAATTATAGCAGATTTTCTTATTTTTCAATTGAAAATGCTGAAATCCAATGTAATTATAGCAGATTTTCTTATTTTTCACATAAAAATGCTGAAATCCAATGTAATTATAGCAGATATTCTTATTTTTCACGTGTAAATGCTGAAATTCAATGTAATTATAGAATTTTCTTATTTTTCAATTAAAAATGCAAAATCTAAAGTAATTATAGCAGATTTTGTTATTTTTCAATTGAAAATGCTGAAATCCAATGTAATTATAGCAGATTTTCTTATTTTTCACTTGAAAATGCTGAAATCCAATGTAATTATAGCAGATTTTATTATTTTTCAATAGAAAATGCTGAAATCCAATGTAATTATAGCAGATTTTCTTATTTTTCAATTGAAAATGGTGAAATGCAATGTAATTATAGCACATTTTCTTATTTTTCATTTGAAAATGCTGAAATCCAATGTAATTATAGCAGTTTTTCTGAATTTTCACTTGAAAATGCTGAAATCCAATGTAATTATGGCAGATATTCTTATTTTTCAATTGAAAATGCTGAAATGCAATGTAATTATAGCAGATTTATTTATTTTCCACTTGAAAATGCTGAAATCCAATGAAATTATAGCAGATTTTCTTATTTTTAACTTGAAAATGATGAAATCCAATGTAATTATAGCAGATTTTCTTATTTTTCACTTGAAAATGCTGAAATCCTTATTAATTATAGCAGATTTTCTTATTTTTCAATAGAAAATGCTGAAATCCAATGTAATTATAGCAGATTTTCTTATTTTTCAATTGAAAATGGTGAAATGCAATGTAATTATAGCACATTTTCTTATTTTTCTTTTGAAAATGCTGAAATCCAATGTAATTATAGCAGTTTTTCTGAATTTTCACTTGAAAATGCTGAAATCCAATGTAATTATGGCAGAGATTCTTATTTTTCAATTGAAAATGCTGAAATGCAATGTAATTATAGCAGATTTATTTATTTTCCACTTGAAAATGCTGAAATCCAATGAAATTATAGCAGATTTTCTTATTTTTAACTTGAAAATGATGAAATCCAATGTAATTATAGCAGATTTTCTTATTTTTCACTTGAAAATGCTGAAATCCTTATTAATTATAGCAGATTTTCTTATTTTTCAATAGAAAATGCTGAAATCCAATGTAATTATAGCAGTTTTTCTTAATTTTCACTTGAAAATGCTGAAATCCAAAGTAATTTTAGCAGATTTTGTTATTTTTCAATTGAAAATGCAAAATCTAATGTAATTATAGCAGATTTTCTTATTTTTCATGGGAAAATGATGAAATCCAACGTAATTATAGCAGATTTTCTGATTTTTCACTTGAAAATGCTGAAGTCCAATGTAATTATAGCAGATTTTTTTATTTTTCAATTGAAAATGCTGAAATCCAATGTAATTATTGCAGATTTTCTTATTTTTCACTTGAAAATGCTGAAATCCTTATTAATTATAGCAGATTTTCTTATTTTTCAATAGAAAATGCTGAAATCCAATGTAATTATAGCAGATTTTCTTATTTTTCAATTGAAAATGCTGAAATCCAAAGTAATTTTAGCAGATTTTGTTATTTTTCACTTGAAAATGCAAAATCTAATGTAATTATAGCAGATTTTCTTATTTTTCATGGGAAAATGATGAAATCCAACGTAATTATAGCAGATTTTCTTATTTTTCACTTGAAAATGCTGAAGTCCAATGTAATTATAGCACATTTTTTTATTTTTCAATTGAAAATGCTGAAATCCAATGTAATTATTGCAGATTTTCTTATTTTTCAATTGGAAATGCTGAAATCCAATGTAATTATAGCAGATTTTCTAATTTTCCACTTGAAAATGCTGAAATCCAATGTAATTATAGCAGATTTTCTTATTTTTCACTTGAAAATGTTGAAATCCAATGTAATTATAGGAGATTTTCTTATTTTTCACTTGAAAATTCTGAAATCCAAAGTAATTATAGCAGATTTTCTTATTTTTCACTTGAAAATGTTGAAATCCAATGTAATTATAGCAGATTTGCTTATTTTTCCATTGAAAATGCTGGAATCCAATGTAATTATAGCAGATTTCCTTATTTTTCACATGAAAATGCTGAAATCCAATGTAATTATAGCAGATTTTCTTATTTTCCACTTGAAAATGCTGAAATCCAATGTAATTATAGCAGATTTTCTTATTTTTCATTTGAAAATGCGGAAATCCAATGTAATTATAGCAGATTTTCTTATTTTTCAATTGAAAATGCTGAAATCCAATGTAATTATAGCAGATTTTCTTATTTTTCACATCAAAATGCTGAAATCCAATGTAATTATAGCAGATATTCTTATTTTTCACTTGTAAATGCTGAAATTCAATGTAATTATAGAATTTTCTTATTTTTCAATTAAAAATGCAAAATCTAAAGTAATTATAGCAGATTTTGTTATTTTTCAATTGAAAATGCTGAAATCCAATGTAATTATAGCAGATTTTCTTATTTTTCACTTGAAAATGCTGAAATCCAATGTAATTATAGCAGATTTTATTATTTTTCAATAGAAAATGCTGAAATCCAATGTAATTATAGCAGATTTTCTTATTTTTCAATTGAAAATGGTGAAATGCAATGTAATTATAGCACATTTTCTTATTTTTCATTTGAAAATGCTGAAATCCAATGTAATTATAGCAGTTTTTCTGAATTTTCACTTGAAAATGCTGAAATCCTATGTAATTATGGCAGATATTCTTATTTTTCAATTGAAAATGCTGAAATGCAATGTAATTATAGCAGATTTATTTATTTTCCACTTGAAAATGCTGAAATCCAATGAAATTATAGCAGATTTTCTTATTTTTAACTTGAAAATGATGAAATCCAATGTAATTATAGCAGATTTTCTTATTTTTCACTTGAAAATGCTGAAATCCTTATTAATTATAGCAGATTTTCTTATTTTTCAATAGAAAATGCTGAAATCCAATGTAATTATAGCAGATTTTCTTATTTTTCAATTGAAAATGCTGAAATCCAAAGTAATTTTAGCAGATTTTGTTATTTTTCACTTGAAAATGCAAAATCTAATGTAATTATAGCAGATTTTCTTATTTTTCATGGGAAAATGATGAAATCCAACGTAATTATAGCAGATTTTCTTATTTTTCACTTGAAAATGCTGAAGTCCAATGTAATTATAGCACATTTTTTTATTTTTCAATTGAAAATGCTGAAATCCAATGTAATTATTGCAGATTTTCTTATTTTTCAATTGGAAATGCTGAAATCCAATGTAATTATAGCAGATTTTCTAATTTTCCACTTGAAAATGCTGAAATCCAATGTAATTATAGCAGATTTTCTTATTTTTCACTTGAAAATGTTGAAATCCAATGTAATTATAGGAGATTTTCTTATTTTTCACTTGAAAATTCTGAAATCCAAAGTAATTATAGCAGATTTTCTTATTTTTCACTTGAAAATGTTGAAATCCAATGTAATTATTTCAGATTTTCTTATTTTTCACTTGAAAATGTTGAAATCCAATGTAATTATAGCAGATTTGCTTATTTTTCCATTGAAAATGCTGGAATCCAATGTAATTATAGCAGATTTCCTTATTTTTCACTTGAAAATGCTGAAATCCAATGTAATTATAGCAGATTTTCTTATTTTCCACTTGAAAATGCTGAAATCCAATGTAATTATAGCAGATTTTCTTATTTTTCATTTGAAAATGCGGAAATCCAATGTAATTATAGCAGATTTTCTTATTTTTCACTTGAAAATGCTGAAATCCAATGTAATTATGGCAGATTTTCTTATTTTTCAATTGAAAATGCTGAAATGCAATGTAATTATAGCAGATTTTCTTATTTTCCACTTGAAAATGCTGAAATCCAATGTAATTATAGCAGATTTTCTTATTTTTCATTTGAAAATGCGGAAATCCAATGTAATTATAGCAGATTTTCTTATTTTTCAATTGAAAATGCTGAAATCCAATGTAATTATAGCAGATTTTCTTATTTTTCACATCAAAATGCTGAAATCCAATGTAATTATAGCAGATATTCTTATTTTTCACTTGTAAATGCTGAAATTCAATGTAATTATAGAATTTTCTTATTTTTCAATTAAAAATGCAAAATCTAAAGTAATTATAGCAGATTTTGTTATTTTTCAATTGAAAATGCTGAAATCCAATGTAATTATAGCAGATTTTCTTATTTTTCACTTGAAAATGCTGAAATCCAATGTAATTATAGCAGATTTTATTATTTTTCAATAGAAAATGCTGAAATCCAATGTAATTATAGCAGATTTTCTTATTTTTCAATTGAAAATGGTGAAATGCAATGTAATTATAGCACATTTTCTTATTTTTCATTTGAAAATGCTGAAATCCAATGTAATTATAGCAGTTTTTCTGAATTTTCACTTGAAAATGCTGAAATCCTATGTAATTATGGCAGATATTCTTATTTTTCAATTGAAAATGCTGAAATGCAATGTAATTATAGCAGATTTATTTATTTTCCACTTGAAAATGCTGAAATCCAATGAAATTATAGCAGATTTTCTTATTTTTAACTTGAAAATGATGAAATCCAATGTAATTATAGCAGATTTTCTTATTTTTTACTTGAAAATGCTGAAATCCTTATTAATTATAGCAGATTTTCTTATTTTTCAATAGAAAATGCTGAAATCCAATGTAATTATAGCAGATTTTCTTATTTTTCAATTGAAAATGCTGAAATCCAAAGTAATTTTAGCAGATTTTGTTATTTTTCACTTGAAAATGCAAAATCTAATGTAATTATAGCAGATTTTCTTATTTTTCATGGGAAAATGATGAAATCCAACGTAATTATAGCAGATTTTCTTATTTTTCACTTGAAAATGCTGAAGTCCAATGTAATTATAGCACATTTTTTTATTTTTCAATTGAAAATGCTGAAATCCAATGTAATTATTGCAGATTTTCTTATTTTTCAATTGGAAATGCTGAAATCCAATGTAATTATAGCAGATTTTCTAATTTTCCACTTGAAAATGCTGAAATCCAATGTAATTATAGCAGATTTTCTTATTTTTCACTTGAAAATGTTGAAATCCAATGTAATTATAGGAGATTTTCTTATTTTTCACTTGAAAATTCTGAAATCCAAAGTAATTATAGCAGATTTTCTTATTTTTCACTTGAAAATGTTGAAATCCAATGTAATTATTTCAGATTTTCTTATTTTTCACTTGAAAATGTTGAAATCCAATGTAATTATAGCAGATTTGCTTATTTTTCCATTGAAAATGCTGGAATCCAATGTAATTATAGCAGATTTCCTTATTTTTCACTTGAAAATGCTGAAATCCAATGTAATTATAGCAGATTTTCTTATTTTCCACTTGAAAATGCTGAAATCCAATGTAATTATAGCAGATTTTCTTATTTTTCATTTGAAAATGCGGAAATCCAATGTAATTATAGCAGATTTTCTTATTTTTCAATTGAAAATGCTGAAATCCAATGTAATTATAGCAGATTTTCTTATTTTTCACATCAAAATGCTGAAATCCAATGTAATTATAGCAGATATTCTTATTTTTCACTTGTAAATGCTGAAATTCAATGTAATTATAGAATTTTCTTATTTT
Organism: Acanthosepion lycidas; assembly: GCA_963932145.1. Taxonomy (NCBI): domain Eukaryota; kingdom Metazoa; phylum Mollusca; class Cephalopoda; order Sepiida; family Sepiidae; genus Acanthosepion; species Acanthosepion lycidas. Next base: position 55,180,989 of record OZ010615.1, read on the forward strand.
TCAATTAAAAATGCAAAATCTAAAGTAATTATAGCAGATTTTGTTATTTTTCAATTGAAAATGCTGAAATCCAATGTAATTATAGCAGATTTTCTTATTTTTCACTTGAAAATTCTGAAATCCAATGTAATTATAGCAGATTTTATTATTTTTCAATAGAAAATGCTGAAATCCAATGTAATTATAGCAGATTTTCTTATTTTTCAATTGAAAATGGTGAAATGCAATGTAATTATAGCACATTTTCTTATTTTTCATTTGAAAATGCTGAAATCCAATGTAATTATAGCAGTTTTTCTGAATTTTCACTTGAAAATGCTGAAATCCTATGTAATTATGGCAGATATTCTTATTTTTCAATTGAAAATGCTGAAATGCAATGTAATTATAGCAGATTTATTTATTTTCCACTTGAAAATGCTGAAATCCAATGAAATTATAGCAGATTTTCTTATTTTTAACTTGAAAATGATGAAATCCAATGTAATTATAGCAGATTTTCTTATTTTTCACTTGAAAATGCTGAAATCCTTATTAATTATAGCAGATTTTCTTATTTTTCAATAGAAAATGCTGAAATCCAATGTAATTATAGCAGTTTTTCTTAATTTTCACTTGAAAATGCTGAAATCCAAAGTAATTTTAGCAGATTTTGTTATTTTTCAATTGAAAATGCAAAATCTAATGTAATTATAGCAGATTTTCTTATTTTTCATGGGAAAATGATGAAATCCAACGTAATTATAGCAGATTTTCTGATTTTTCACTTGAAAATGCTGAAGTCCAATGTAATTATAGCAGATTTTTTTATTTTTCAATTGAAAATGCTGAAATCCAATGTAATTATTGCAGATTTTCTTATTTTTCACTTGAAAATGCTGAAATCCTTATTAATTATAGCAGATTTTCTTATTTTTCAATAGAAAATGCTGAAATCCAATGTAATTATAGCAGATTTTCTTATTTTTCAATTGAAAATGCTGAAATCCAAAGTAATTTTAGCAGATTTTGTTATTTTTCACTTGAAAATGCAAAATCTAATGTAATTATAGCAGATTTTCTTATTTTTCATGGGAAAATGATGAAATCCAACGTAATTATAGCAGATTTTCTTATTTTTCACTTGAAAATGCTGAAGTCCAATGTAATTATAGCACATTTTTTTATTTTTCAATTGAAAATGCTGAAATCCAATGTAATTATTGCAGATTTTCTTATTTTTCAATTGGAAATGCTGAAATCCAATGTAATTATAGCAGATTTTCTAATTTTCCACTTGAAAATGCTGAAATCCAATGTAATTATAGCAGATTTTCTTATTTTTCACTTGAAAATGTTGAAATCCAATGTAATTATAGGAGATTTTCTTATTTTTCACTTGAAAATTCTGAAATCCAAAGTAATTATAGCAGATTTTCTTATTTTTCACTTGAAAATGTTGAAATCCAATGTAATTATAGCAGATTTGCTTATTTTTCCATTGAAAATGCTGGAATCCAATGTAATTATAGCAGATTTCCTTATTTTTCACTTGAAAATGCTGAAATCCAATGTAATTATAGCAGATTTTCTTATTTTCCACTTGAAAATGCTGAAATCCAATGTAATTATAGCAGATTTTCTTATTTTTCATTTGAAAATGCGGAAATCCAATGTAATTATAGCAGATTTTCTTATTTTTCAATTGAAAATGCTGAAATCCAATGTAATTATAGCAGATTTTCTTATTTTTCACATCAAAATGCTGAAATCCAATGTAATTATAGCAGATATTCTTATTTTTCACTTGTAAATGCTGAAATTCAATGTAATTATAGAATTTTCTTATTTTTCAATTAAAAATGCAAAATCTAAAGTAATTATAGCAGATTTTGTTATTTTTCAATTGAAAATGCTGAAATCCAATGTAATTATAGCAGATTTTCTTATTTTTCACTTGAAAATGCTGAAATCCAATGTAATTATAGCAGATTTTATTATTTTTCAATAGAAAATGCTGAAATCCAATGTAATTATAGCAGATTTTCTTTTTTTTTCAATTGAAAATGGTGAAATGCAATGTAATTATAGCACATTTTCTTATTTTTCATTTGAAAATGCTGAAATCCAATGTAATTATAGCAGTTTTTCTGAATTTTCACTTGAAAATGCTGAAATCCTATGTAATTATGGCAGATATTCTTATTTTTCAATTGAAAATGCTGAAATGCAATGTAATTATAGCAGATTTATTTATTTTCCACTTGAAAATGCTGAAATCCAATGAAATTATAGCAGATTTTCTTATTTTTAACTTGAAAATGATGAAATCCAATGTAATTATAGCAGATTTTCTTATTTTTCACTTGAAAATGCTGAAATCCTTATTAATTATAGCAGATTTTCTTATTTTTCAATAGAAAATGCTGAAATCCAATGTAATTATAGCAGATTTTCTTATTTATCAATTGAAAATGCTGAAATCCAAAGTAATTTTAGCAGATTTTGTTATTTTTCACTTGAAAATGCAAAATCTAATGTAATTATAGCAGATTTTCTTATTTTTCATGGGAAAATGATGAAATCCAACGTAATTATAGCAGATTTTCTTATTTTTCACTTGAAAATGCTGAAGTCCAATGTAATTATAGCACATTTTTTTATTTTTCAATTGAAAATGCTGAAATCCAATGTAATTATTGCAGATTTTCTTATTTTTCAATTGGAAATGCTGAAATCCAATGTAATTATAGCAGATTTTCTAATTTTCCACTTGAAAATGCGGAAATCCAATGTAATTATAGCAGATTTTCTTATTTTTCACTTTAAAATGTTGAAATCCAATGTAATTATAGGAGATTTTCTTATTTTTCACTTGAAAATTCTGAAATCCAAAGTAATTATAGCAGATTTTCTTATTTTTCACTTGAAAATGTTGAAATCCAATGTAATTATTTCAGATTTTCTTATTTTTCACTTGAAAATGTTGAAATCCAATGTAATTATAGCAGATTTGCTTATTTTTCCATTGAAAATGCTGGAATCCAATGTAATTATAGCAGATTTCCTTATTTTTCACTTGAAAATGCTGAAATCCAATGTAATTATAGCAGATTTTCTTATTTTCCACTTGAAAATGCTGAAATCCAATGTAATTATAGCAGATTTTCTTATTTTTCATTTGAAAATGCGGAAATCCAATGTAATTATAGCAGATTTTCTTATTTTTCAATTGAAAATGCTGAAATCCAATGTAATTATAGCAGATTTTCTTATTTTTCACATCAAAATGCTGAAATCCAATGTAATTATAGCAGATATTCTTATTTTTCACTTGTAAATGCTGAAATTCAATGTAATTATAGAATTTTCTTATTTTTCAATTAAAAATGCAAAATCTAAAGTAATTATAGCAGATTTTGTTATTTTTCAATTGAAAATGCTGAAATCCAATGTAATTATAGCAGATTTTCTTATTTTTCACTTGAAAATGCTGAAATCCAATGTAATTATAGCAGATTTTATTATTTTTCAATAGAAAATGCTGAAATCCAATGTAATTATAGCAGATTTTCTTATTTTTCAATTGAAAATGGTGAAATGCAATGTAATTATAGCACATTTTCTTATTTTTCATTTGAAAATGCTGAAATCCAATGTAATTATAGCAGTTTTTCTGAATTTTCACTTGAAAATGCTGAAATCCTATGTAATTATGGCAGATATTCTTATTTTTCAATTGAAAATGCTGAAATGCAATGTAATTATAGCAGATTTATTTATTTTCCACTTGAAAATGCTGAAATCCAATGAAATTATAGCAGATTTTCTTATTTTTAACTTGAAAATGATGAAATCCAATGTAATTATAGCAGATTTTCTTATTTTTCACTTGAAAATGCTGAAATCCTTATTAATTATAGCAGATTTTCTTATTTTTCAATAGAAAATGCTGAAATCCAATGTAATTATAGCAGATTTTCTTATTTATCAATTGAAAATGCTGAAATCCAAAGTAATTTTAGCAGATTTTGTTATTTTTCACTTGAAAATGCAAAATCTAATCTAATTATAGCAGATTTTCTTATTTTTCATGGGAAAATGATGAAATCCAACGTAATTATAGCAGATTTTCTTATTTTTCACTTGAAAATGCTGAAGTCCAATGTAATTATAGCACATTTTTTTATTTTTCAATTGAAAATGCTGAAATCCAATGTAATTATTGCAGATTTTCTTATTTTTCAATTGGAAATGCTGAAATCCAATGTAATTATAGCAGATTTTCTAATTTTCCACTTGAAAATGCTGAAATCCAATGTAATTATAGCAGATTTTCTTATTTTTCACTTTAAAATGTTGAAATCCAATGTAATTATAGGAGATTTTCTTATTTTTCACTTGAAAATTCTGAAATCCAAAGTAATTATAGCAGATTTTCTTATTTTTCACTTGAAAATGTTGAAATCCAATGTAATTATTTCAGATTTTCTTATTTTTCACTTGAAAATGTTGAAATCCAATGTAATTATAGCAGATTTGCTTATTTTTCCATTGAAAATGCTGGAATCCAATGTAATTATAGCAGATTTCCTTATTTTTCACTTGAAAATGCTGAAATCCAATGTAATTATAGCAGATTTTCTTATTTTCCACTTGAAAATGCTGAAATCCAATGTAATTATAGCAGATTTTCTTATTTTTCATTTGAAAATGCGGAAATCCAATGTAATTATAGCAGATTTTCTTATTTTTCAATTGAAAATGCTGAAATCCAATGTAATTATAGCAGATTTTCTTATTTTTCACATCAAAATGCTGAAATCCAATGTAATTATAGCAGATATTCTTATTTTTCACTTGTAAATGCTGAAATTCAATGTAATTATAGAATTTTCTTATTTTTCAATTAAAAATGCAAAATCTAAAGTAATTATAGCAGATTTTGTTATTTTTCAATTGAAAATGCTGAAATCCAATGTAATTATAGCAGATTTTCTTATTTTTCACTTGAAAATGCTGAAATCCAATGTAATTATAGCAGATTTTATTATTTTTCAATAGAAAATGCTGAAATCCAATGTAATTATAGCAGATTTTCTTTTTTTTTCAATTGAAAATGGTGAAATGCAATGTAATTATAGCACATTTTCTTATTTTTCATTTGAAAATGCTGAAATCCAATGTAATTATAGCAGTTTTTCTGAATTTTCACTTGAAAATGCTGAAATCCTATGTAATTATGGCAGATATTCTTATTTTTCAATTGAAAATGCTGAAATGCAATGTAATTATAGCAGATTTATTTATTTTCCACTTGAAAATGCTGAAATCCAATGAAATTATAGCAGATTTTCTTATTTTTAACTTGAAAATGATGAAATCCAATGTAATTATAGCAGATTTTCTTATTTTTCACTTGAAAATGCTGAAATCCTTATTAATTATAGCAGATTTTCTTATTTTTCAATAGAAAATGCTGAAATCCAATGTAATTATAGCAGATTTTCTTATTTTTCAATTGAAAATGCTGAAATCCAAAGTAATTTTAGCAGATTTTGTTATTTTTCACTTGAAAATGCAAAATCTAATGTAATTATAGCAGATTTTCTTATTTTTCATGGGAAAATGATGAAATCCAACGTAATTATAGCAGATTTTCTTATTTTTCACTTGAAAATGCTGAAGTCCAATGTAATTATAGCACATTTTTTTATTTTTCAATTGAAAATGCTGAAATCCAATGTAATTATTGCAGATTTTCTTATTTTTCAATTGGAAATGCTGAAATCCAATGTAATTATAGCAGATTTTCTAATTTTCCACTTGAAAATGCTGAAATCCAATGTAATTATAGCAGATTTTCTTATTTTTCACTTGAAAATGTTGAAATCCAATGTAATTATAGGAGATTTTCTTATTTTTCACTTGAAAATTCTGAAATCCAAAGTAATTATAGCAGATTTTCTTATTTTTCACTTGAAAATGTTGAAATCCAATGTAATTATTTCAGATTTTCTTATTTTTCACTTGAAAATGTTGAAATCCAATGTAATTATAGCAGATTTGCTTATTTTTCCATTGAAAATGCTGGAATCCAATGTAATTATAGCAGATTTCCTTATTTTTCACTTGAAAATGCTGAAATCCAATGTAATTATAGCAGATTTTCTTATTTTCCACTTGAAAATGCTGAAATCCAATGTAATTATAGCAGATTTTCTTATTTTTCATTTGAAAATGCGGAAATCCAATGTAATTATAGCAGATTTTCTTATTTTTCAATTGAAAATGCTGAAATCCAATGTAATTATAGCAGATTTTCTTATTTTTCACATCAAAATGCTGAAATCCAATGTAATTATAGCAGATATTCTTATTTTTCACTTGTAAATGCTGAAATTCAATGTAATTATAGAATTTTCTTATTTTTCAATTAAAAATGCAAAATCTAAAGTAATTATAGCAGATTTTGTTATTTTTCAATTGAAAATGCTGAAATCCAATGTAATTATAGCAGATTTTCTTATTTTTCACTTGAAAATGCTGAAATCCAATGTAATTATAGCAGATTTTATTATTTTTCAATAGAAAATGCTGAAATCCAATGTAATTATAGCAGATTTTCTTATTTTTCAATTGAAAATGGTGAAATGCAATGTAATTATAGCACATTTTCTTATTTTTCATTTGAAAATGCTGAAATCCAATGTAATTATAGCAGTTTTTCTGAATTTTCACTTGAAAATGCTGAAATCCTATGTAATTATGGCAGATATTCTTATTTTTCAATTGAAAATGCTGAAATGCAATGTAATTATAGCAGATTTATTTATTTTCCACTTGAAAATGCTGAAATCCAATGAAATTATAGCAGATTTTCTTATTTTTAACTTGAAAATGATGAAATCCAATGTAATTATAGCAGATTTTCTTATTTTTCACTTGAAAATGCTGAAATCCTTATTAATTATAGCAGATTTTCTTATTTTTCAATAGAAAATGCTGAAATCCAATGTAATTATAGCAGATTTTCTTATTTTTCAATTGAAAATGGTGAAATGCAATGTAATTATAGCACATTTTCTTATTTTTCTTTTGAAAATGCTGAAATCCAATGTAATTATAGCAGTTTTTCTGAATTTTCACTTGAAAATGCTGAAATCCAATGTAATTATGGCAGAGATTCTTATTTTTCAATTGAAAATGCTGAAATGCAATGTAATTATAGCAGATTTATTTATTTTCCACTTGCAAATGCTGAAATCCAATGAAATTATAGCAGATTTTCTTATTTTTAACTTGAAAATGATGAAATCCAATGTAATTATAGCACATTTTCTTATTTTTCACTTGAAAATGCTGAAATCCTTATTAATTATAGCAGATTTTCTTATTTTTCAATAGAAAATACTGAAATCCAATGTAATTATAGCAGTTTTTCTTAATTTTCACTTGAAAATGCTGAAATCCAAAGTAATTTTAGCAGATTTTATTATTTTTCAATTGAAAATGCAAAATCTAATGTAATTATAGCAGATTTTCTTATTTTTCATGGGAAAATGATGAAATCCAACGTAATTATAGCAGATTTTCTGATTTTTCACTTGAAAATGCTGAAGTCCAATGTAATTATAGCAGATTTTTTTATTTTTCAATTGAAAATGCTGAAATCCAATGTAATTATTGCAGATTTTCTTATTTTTCACTTGAAAATGCTGAAATCCTTATTAATTATAGCAGATTTTCTTATTTTTCAATAGAAAATGCTGAAATCCAATGTAATTATAGCAGATTTTCTTATTTTTCAATTGAAAATGCTGAAATCCAAAGTAATTTTAGCAGATTTTGTTATTTTTCACTTGAAAATGCAAAATCTAATGTAATTATAGCAGATTTTCTTATTTTTCATGGGAAAATGATGAAATCCAACGTAATTATAGCAGATTTTCTTATTTTTCACTTGAAAATGCTGAAGTCCAATGTAATTATAGCACATTTTTTTATTTTTCAATTGAAAATGCTGAAATCCAATGTAATTATTGCAGATTTTTTTATTTTTCAATTGGAAATGCTGAAATCCAATGTAATTATAGCAGATTTTCTAATTTTCCACTTGAAAATGCTGAAATCCAATGTAATTATAGCAGATTTTCTTATTTTTCACTTGAAAATGTTGAAATCCAATGTAATTATAGGAGATTTTCTTATTTTTCACTTGAAAATTCTGAAATCCAAAGTAATTATAGCAGATTTTCTTATTTTTCACTTGAAAATGTTGAAATCCAATGTAATTATAGCAGATTTGCTTATTTTTCCATTGAAAATGCTGGAATCCAATGTAATTATAGCAGATTTCCTTATTTTTCACTTGAAAATGCTGAAATCCAATGTAATTATAGCAGATTTTCTTATTTTCCACTTGAAAATGCTGAAATCCAATGTAATTATAGCAGATTTTCTTATTTTTCATTTGAAAATGCGGAAATCCAATGTAATTATAGCAGATTTTCTTATTTTTCAATTGAAAATGCTGAAATCCAATGTAATTATAGCAGATTTTCTTATTTTTCACATCAAAATGCTGAAATCCAATGTAATTATAGCAGATATTCTTATTTTTCACTTGTAAATGCTGAAATTCAATGTAATTATAGAATTTTCTTATTTTTCAATTAAAAATGCAAAATCTAAAGTAATTATAGCAGATTTTGTTATTTTTCAATTGAAAATGCTGAAATCCAATGTAATTATAGCAGATTTTCTTATTTTTCACTTGAAAATGCTGAAATCCAATGTAATTATAGCAGATTTTATTATTTTTCAATAGAAAATGCTGAAATCCAATGTAATTATAGCAGATTTTCTTATTTTTCAATTGAAAATGGTGAAATGCAATGTAATTATAGCACATTTTCTTATTTTTCATTTGAAAATGCTGAAATCCAATGTAATTATAGCAGTTTTTCTGAATTTTCACTTGAAAATGCTGAAATCCTATGTAATTATGGCAGATATTCTTATTTTTCAATTGAAAATGCTGAAATGCAATGTAATTATAGCAGATTTATTTATTTTCCACTTGAAAATGCTGAAATCCAATGAAATTATAGCAGATTTTCTTATTTTTAACTTGAAAATGCTGAAATCCAATGTAATTATAGCAGTTTTTCTTAATTTTCACTTGAAAATGCTGAAATCCAAAGTAATTTTAGCAGATTTTGTTATTTTTCAATTGAAAATGCAAAATCTAATGTAATTATAGCAGATTTTCTTATTTTTCATGGGAAAATGATGAAATCCAACGTAATTATAGCAGATTTTCTGATTTTTCACTTGAAAATGCTGAAGTCCAATGTAATTATAGCAGATTTTTTTATTTTTCAATTGAAAATGCTGAAATCCAATGTAATTATTGCAGATTTTCTTATTTTTCACTTGAAAATGCTGAAATCCTTATTAATTATAGCAGATTTTCTTATTTTTCAATAGAAAATGCTGAAATCCAATGTAATTATAGCAGATTTTCTTATTTTTCAATTGAAAATGCTGAAATCCAAAGTAATTTTAGCAGATTTTGTTATTTTTCACTTGAAAATGCAAAATCTAATGTAATTATAGCAGATTTTCTTATTTTTCATGGGAAAATGATGAAATCCAACGTAATTATAGCAGATTTTCTTATTTTTCACTTGAAAATGCTGAAGTCCAATGTAATTATAGCACATTTTTTTATTTTTCAATTGAAAATGCTGAAATCCAATGTAATTATTGCAGATTTTCTTATTTTTCAATTGGAAATGCTGAAATCCAATGTAATTATAGCAGATTTTCTAATTTTCCACTTGAAAATGCTGAAATCCAATGTAATTATAGCAGATTTTCTTATTTTTCACTTGAAAATGTTGAAATCCAATGTAATTATAGGAGATTTTCTTATTTTTCACTTGAAAATTCTGAAATCCAAAGTAATTATAGCAGATTTTCTTATTTTTCACTTGAAAATGTTGAAATCCAATGTAATTATAGCAGATTTGCTTATTTTTCCATTGAAAATGCTGGAATCCAATGTAATTATAGCAGATTTCCTTATTTTTCACTTGAAAATGCTGAAATCCAATGTAATTATAGCAGATTTTCTTATTTTCCACTTGAAAATGCTGAAATCCAATGTAATTATAGCAGATTTTCTTATTTTTCATTTGAAAATGCGGAAATCCAATGTAATTATAGCAGATTTTCTTATTTTTCAATTGAAAATGCTGAAATCCAATGTAATTATAGCAGATTTTCTTATTTTTCACATCAAAATGCTGAAATCCAATGTAATTATAGCAGATATTCTTATTTTTCACTTGTAAATGCTGAAATTCAATGTAATTATAGAATTTTCTTATTTTTCAATTAAAAATGCAAAATCTAAAGTAATTATAGCAGATTTTGTTATTTTTCAATTGAAAATGCTGAAATCCAATGTAATTATAGCAGATTTTCTTATTTTTCACTTGAAAATGCTGAAATCCAATGTAATTATAGCAGATTTTATTATTTTTCAATAGAAAATGCTGAAATCCAATGTAATTATAGCAGATTTTCTTATTTTTCAATTGAAAATGGTGAAATGCAATGTAATTATAGCACATTTTCTTATTTTTCATTTGAAAATGCTGAAATCCAATGTAATTATAGCAGTTTTTCTGAATTTTCACTTGAAAATGCTGAAATCCTATGTAATTATGGCAGATATTCTTATTTTTCAATTGAAAATGCTGAAATGCAATGTAATTATAGCAGATTTATTTATTTTCCACTTGAAAATGCTGAAATCCAATGAAATTATAGCAGATTTTCTTATTTTTAACTTGAAAATGCTGAAATCCAATGTAATTATAGCAGTTTTTCTTAATTTTCACTTGAAAATGCTGAAATCCAAAGTAATTTTAGCAGATTTTGTTATTTTTCAATTGAAAATGCAAAATCTAATGTAATTATAGCAGATTTTCTTATTTTTCATGGGAAAATGATGAAATCCAACGTAATTATAGCAGATTTTCTGATTTTTCACTTGAAAATGCTGAAGTCCAATGTAATTATAGCAGATTTTTTTATTTTTCAATTGAAAATGCTGAAATCCAATGTAATTATTGCAGATTTTCTTATTTTTCACTTGAAAATGCTGAAATCCTTATTAATTATAGCAGATTTTCTTATTTTTCAATAGAAAATGCTGAAATCCAATGTAATTATAGCAGATTTTCTTATTTTTCAATTGAAAATGCTGAAATCCAAAGTAATTTTAGCAGATTTTGTTATTTTTCACTTGAAAATGCAAAATCTAATGTAATTATAGCAGATTTTCTTATTTTTCATGGGAAAATGATGAAATCCAACGTAATTATAGCAGATTTTCTTATTTTTCACTTGAAAATGCTGAAGTCCAATGTAATTATAGCACATTTTTTTATTTTTCAATTGAAAATGCTGAAATCCAATGTAATTATTGCAGATTTTCTTATTTTTCAATTGGAAATGCTGAAATCCAATGTAATTATAGCAGATTTTCTAATTTTCCACTTGAAAATGCTGAAATCCAATGTAATTATAGCAGATTTTCTTATTTTTCACTTGAAAATGTTGAAATCCAATGTAATTATAGGAGATTTTCTTATTTTTCACTTGAAAATTCTGAAATCCAAAGTAATTATAGCAGATTTTCTTATTTTTCACTTGAAAATGTTGAAATCCAATGTAATTATAGCAGATTTGCTTATTTTTCCATTGAAAATGTTGGAATCCAATGTAATTATAGCAGATTTCCTTATTTTTCACTTGAAAATGCTGAAATCCAATGTAATTATAGCAGATTTTCTTATTTTCCACTTGAAAATGCTGAAATCCAATGTAATTATAGCAGATTTTCTTATTTTTCATTTGAAAATGCGGAAATCCAATGTAATTATAGCAGATTTTCTTATTTTTCAATTGAAAATGCTGAAATCCAATGTAATTATAGCAGATTTTCTTATTTTTCACATCAAAATGCTGAAATCCAATGTAATTATAGCAGATATTCTTATTTTTCACTTGTAAATGCTGAAATTCAATGTAATTATAGAATTTTCTTATTTTTCAATTAAAAATGCAAAATCTAAAGTAATTATAGCAGATTTTGTTATTTTTCAATTGAAAATGCTGAAATCCAATGTAATTATAGCAGATTTTCTTATTTTTCACTTGAAAATGCTGAAATCCAATGTAATTATAGCAGATTTTATTATTTTTCAATAGAAAATGCTGAAATCCAATGTAATTATAGCAGATTTTCTTATTTTTCAATTGAAAATGGTGAAATGCAATGTAATTATAGCACATTTTCTTATTTTTCATTTGAAAATGCTGAAATCCAATGTAATTATAGCAGTTTTTCTGAATTTTCACTTGAAAATGCTGAAATCCTATGTAATTATGGCAGATATTCTTATTTTTCAATTGAAAATGCTGAAATGCAATGTAATTATAGCAGATTTATTTATTTTCCACTTGAAAATGCTGAAATCCAATGAAATTATAGCAGATTTTCTTATTTTTAACTTGAAAATGATGAAATCCAATGTAATTATAGCAGATTTTCTTATTTTTCACTTGAAAATGCTGAAATCCTTATTAATTATAGCAGATTTTCTTATTTTTCAATAGAAAATGCTGAAATCCAATGTAATTATAGCAGATTTTCTTATTTTTCAATTGAAAATGCTGAAATCCAAAGTAATTTTAGCAGATTTTGTTATTTTTCACTTGAAAATGCAAAATCTAATGTAATTATAGCAGATTTTCTTATTTTTCATGGGAAAATGATGAAATCCAACGTAATTATAGCAGATTTTCTTATTTTTCACTTGAAAATGCTGAAGTCCAATGTAATTATAGCACATTTTTTTATTTTTCAATTGAAAATGCTGAAATCCAATGTAATTATTGCAGATTTTCTTATTTTTCAATTGGAAATGCTGAAATCCAATGTAATTATAGCAGATTTTCTAATTTTCCACTTGAAAATGCTGAAATCCAATGTAATTATAGCAGATTTTCTTATTTTTCACTTGAAAATGTTGAAATCCAATGTAATTATAGGAGATTTTCTTATTTTTCACTTGAAAATTCTGAAATCCAAAGTAATTATAGCAGATTTTCTTATTTTTCACTTGAAAATGTTGAAATCCAATGTAATTATTTCAGATTTTCTTATTTTTCACTTGAAAATGTTGAAATCCAATGTAATTATAGCAGATTTGCTTATTTTTCCATTGAAAATGCTGGAATCCAATGTAATTATAGCAGATTTCCTTATTTTTCACTTGAAAATGCTGAAATCCAATGTAATTATAGCAGATTTTCTTATTTTCCACTTGAAAATGCTGAAATCCAATGTAATTATAGCAGATTTTCTTATTTTTCATTTGAAAATGCGGAAATCCAATGTAATTATAGCAGATTTTCTTATTTTTCAATTGAAAATGCTGAAATCCAATGTAATTATAGCAGATTTTCTTATTTTTCACATCAAAATGCTGAAATCCAATGTAATTATAGCAGATATTCTTATTTTTCACTTGTAAATGCTGAAATTCAATGTAATTATAGAATTTTCTTATTTTTCAATTAAAAATGCAAAATCTAAAGTAATTATAGCAGATTTTGTTATTTTTCAATTGAAAATGCTGAAATCCAATGTAATTATAGCAGATTTTCTTATTTTTCACTTGAAAATGCTGAAATCCAATGTAATTATAGCAGATTTTATTATTTTTCAATAGAAAATGCTGAAATCCAATGTAATTATAGCAGATTTTCTTATTTTTCAATTGAAAATGGTGAAATGCAATGTAATTATAGCACATTTTCTTATTTTTCAATTGAAAATGCTGAAATCCAATGTAATTATAGCAGTTTTTCTGAATTTTCACTTGAAAATGCTGAAATCCTATGTAATTATGGCAGATATTCTTATTTTTTAATTGAAAATGCTGAAATGCAATGTAATTATAGCAGATTTATTTATTTTCCACTTGAAAATGCTGAAATCCAATGAAATTATAGCAGATTTTCTTATTTTTAACTTGAAAATGATGAAATCCAATGTAATTATAGCAGATTTTCTTATTTTTCACTTGAAAATGCTGAAATCCTTATTAATTATAGCAGATTTTCTTATTTTTCAATAGAAAATGCTGAAATCCAATGTAATTATAGCAGATTTTCTTATTTTTCAATTGAAAATGGTGAAATGCAATGTAATTATAGCACATTTTCTTATTTTTCTTTTGAAAATGATGAAATCCAATGTAATTATAGCAGTTTTTCTTAATTTTCACTTGAAAATGCTGAAATCCAAAGTAATTTTAGCAGATTTTGTTATTTTTCAATTGAAAATGCAAAATCTAATGTAATTATAGCAGATTTTCTTATTTTTCATTGGAAAATGATGAAATCCAACGTAATTATAGCAGATTTTCTTATTTTACACTTGAAAATGCTGAAGTCCAATGTAATTATAGCAGATTTTTTTATTTTTCAATTGAAAATGTTGAAATCCAATGTAATTATTTCAGATTTTCTTATTTTTCACTTGAAAATGTTGAAATCTAATGTAATTATAGCAGATTTGCTTATTTTTCCATTGAAAATGCTGGAATCCAATGTAATTATAGCAGATTTCCTTATTTTTCACTTGAAAATGCTGAAATCCAATGTAATTATAGCAGATTTTCTTATTTTCCACTTGAAAATGCTGAAATCCAATGTAATTTTAGCAGATTTTCTTATTTTTCATTTGAAAATGCGGAAATCCAATGTAATTATAGCAGATTTTCTTATTTTTCGATTGAAAATGCTGAAATGCAATGTAATTATAGCAGATTTATTTATTTTCCACTTGAAAATGCTGAAATCCAATGAAATTATAGCAGATTTTCTTATTTTTAACTTGAAAATGATGAAATCCAATGTAATTATAGCAGATTTTCTTATTTTTCACTTGAAAATGCTGAAATCCTTATTAATTATAGCAGATTTTCTTATTTTTCAATAGAAAATGCTGAATTCCAATGTAATTATAGCAGATTTTCTTATTTTTCAATTGAAAATGGTGAAATGCAATGTAATTATAGCACATTTTCTTATTTTTCTTTTGAAAATGCTGAAATCCAATGTAATTATAGCAGTTTTTCTTAATTTTCACTTGAAAATGCTGAAATCCAAAGTAATTTTAGCAGATTTTGTTATTTTTCAATTGAAAATGCAAAATCTAATGTAATTATAGCAGATTTTCTTATTTTTCATGGGAAAATGATGAAATCCAACGTAATTATAGCAGATTTTCTTATTTTACACTTGAAAATGCTGAAGTCCAATGTAATTATAGCAGATTTTTTTATTTTTCAATTGAAAATGCTGAAATCCAATGTAATTATTGCAGATTTTCTTATTTTTCACTTCAAAATGCTGAAATCCAATGTAATTATAGCAGATTTTCTTATTTTTCACTTGAAAATGTTGAAATCCTATGTAATTATAGCACATTTTCTTATTTTTCACTTGAAAATGCTGAAATCCAAAGTAATTAGAGCAGATTTTCTTATTTTTCACTTGAAAATGTTGAAATCCATTGTAATTATTTCAGATTTTCTTATTTTTCACCTGAAAATGCTGAAATCCAATGTAATTATAGCAGATTTTGTTATTTTTCAATTGAAAATGCTGAAATCCAATGTAATTATAGCAGATTTTCTTATTTTTCACTTGAAAATGCTGAAATCCAATGTAATTATAGCAGATTTTATTATTTTTCAATAGAAAATGCTGAAATCCAATGTAATTATAGCAGATTTTCTTATTTTTCAATTGAAAATGGTGAAATGCAATGTAATTATAGCACATTTTCTTATTTTTCATTTGAAAATGCTGAAATCCAATGTAATTATAGCAGTTTTTCTGAATTTTCACTTGAAAATGCTGAAATCCAATGTAATTATGGCAGATATTCTTATTTTTCAATTGAAAATGCTGAAATGCAATGTAATTATAGCAGATTTTCTTATTTTCCACTTGAAAATGCTGAAATCCAATGAAATTATAGCAGATTTTCTTATTTTTAACTTGAAAATGATGAAATCCAATGTAATTATAGCAGATTTTCTTATTTTTCACTTCAAAATGCTGAAATCCTTATTAATTATAGCAGATTTTCTTATTTTTCAATAGAAAATGCTGAAATCCAATGTAATTATAGCAGATTTTCTTATTTTTCAATTGAAAATGGTGAAATGCAATGTAATTATAGCACATTTTCTTATTTTTCTTTTGAAAATGCTGAAATCCAATGTAATTATAGCAGTTTTTCTTAATTTTCACTTGAAAATGCTGAAATCCAAAGTAATTTTAGCAGATTTTGTTATTTTTCAATTGAAAATGCAAAATCTAATGTAATTATAGCAGATTTTCTTATTTTTCATGGGAAAATGATGAAATCCAACGTAATTATAGCAGATTTTCTTATTTTTCACTTGAAAATGCTGAAGTCCAATGTAATTATAGCAGATTTTTTTATTTTTCAATTGAAAATGCTGAAATCCAATGTAATTATTGCAGATTTTCTTATTTTTCACTTGAAAATGCTGAAATCCTTATTAATTATAGCAGATTTTCTTATTTTTCAATAGAAAATGCTGAAATCCAATGTAATTATAGCAGATTTTCTTATTTTTCAATTGAAAATGGTGAAATGCAATGTAATTATAGCACATTTTCTTATTTTTCTTTTGAAAATGCTGAAATCCAATGTAATTATAGCAGTTTTTCTTAATTTTCACGTGAAAATGCTGAAATCCAAAGTAATTTTAGCAGATTTTGTTATTTTTCAATTGAAAATGCAAAATCTAATGTAATTATAGCAGATTTTCTTATTTTTCATGGGAAAATGATGAAATCCAACGTAATTATAGCAGATTTTCTTATTTTTCACTTGAAAATGCTGAAGTCCAATGTAATTATAGCACATTTTTTTATTTTTCAATTGAAAATGCTGAAATCCAATGTAATTATTGCAGATTTTCTTATTTTTCAATTGGAAATGCTGAAATCCAATGTAATTATAGCAGATTTTCTTATTTTCCACTTGAAAATGCTGAAATCCAATGTAATTATAGCAGATTTTCTTATTTTTCATTTGAAAATGCGGAAATCCAATGTAATTATAGCAGATTTTCTTATTTTTCACTTGAAAATGCTGAAATCCAATGTAATTATAGCAGATTTTATTATTTTTCAATAGAAAATGCTGAAATCCAATGTAATTATAGCAGATTTTCTTATTTTTCAATTGAAAATGGTGAAATGCAATGTAATTATAGCACATTTTCTTATTTTTCATTTGAAAATGCTGAAATCCAATGTAATTATAGCAGTTTTTCTGAATTTTCACTTGAAAATGCTGAAATCCAAAGTAATTTTAGCAGATTTTGTTATTTTTCAATTGAAAATGCAAAATCTAATGTAATTATAGCAGATTTTCTTATTTTTCATGGGAAAATGATGAAATCCAACGTAATTATAGCAGATTTTCTTATTTTTCACTTGAAAATGCTGAAGTCCAATGTAATTATAGCACATTTTTTTATTTTTCAATTGAAAATGCTGAAATCCAATGTAATTATTGCAGATTTACTTATTTTTCAATTGGAAATGCTGAAATCCAATGTAATTATAGCAGATTTTCTTATTTTCCACTTGAAAATGCTGAAATCCAATGTAATTATAGCAGTTTTTCTGAATTTTCACTTGAAAATGCTGAAATCCAATGTAATTATGGCAGATATTCTTATTTTTCAATTGAAAATGCTGAAATGCAATGTAATTATAGCAGATTTTCTTATTTTCCACTTGAAAATGCTGAAATCCAATGTAATTATAGCAGATTTTCTTATTTTTAACTTGAAAATGATGAAATCCAATGTAATTATAGCAGATTTTCTTATTTTTCACTTGAAAATGCTGAAATCCTTATTAATTATAGCAGATTTTCATATTTTTCAATAGAAAATGCTGAAATCCAATGTAATTATAGCAGATTTTCTTATTTTTCAATTGAAAATGGTGAAATGCAATGTAATTATAGCACATTTTCTTATTTTTCTTTTGAAAATGCTGAAATCCAATGTAATTGTAGCAGTTTTTCTTAATTTTCACTTGAAAATGCTGAAATCCAAAGTAATTTTAGCAGATTTTGTTATTTGTCAATTGAAAATGCAAAATCTAATGTAATTATAGCAGATTTTCTTATTTTTCATGGGAAAATGATGAAATCCAACGTAATTATAGCAGATTTTCTTATTTTTCACTTGAAAATGCTGAAGTCCAATGTAATTATAGCACATTTTTTTATTTTTCAATTGAAAATGCTGAAATCCAATGTAATTATTGCAGATTTTCTTATTTTTCAATTGGAAATGCTGAAATCCAATGTAATTATAGCAGATTTTCTTATTTTCCACTTGAAAATGTTGAAATCCAATGTAATTATAGCAGATTTTCTTATTTTTCATTTGAAAATGCGGAAATCCAATGTAATTATAGCAGATTTTCTTATTTTTCACTTGAAAATGCTGAAATCCAATGTAATTATAGCAGATTTTATTATTTTTCAATAGAAAATGCTGAAATCCAATGTAATTATAGCAGATTTTCTTATTTTTCAATTGAAAATGGTGAAATGCAATGTAATTATAGCACATTTTCTTATTTTTCATTTGAAAATGCTGAAATCCAATGTAATTATAGCAGTTTTTCTGAATTTTCACTTGAAAATGCTGAAATCCAAAGTAATTTTAGCAGATTTTGTTATTTTTCAATTGAAAATGCAAAATCTAATGTAATTATAGCAGATTTTCTTATTTTTCATGGGAAAATGATGAAATCCAACGTAATTATAGCAGATTTTCTTATTTTTCACTTGAAAATGCTGAAGTCCAATGTAATTATAGCACATTTTTTTATTTTTCAATTGAAAATGCTGAAATCCAATGTAATTATTGCAGATTTACTTATTTTTCAATTGGAAATGCTGAAATCCAATGTAATTATAGCAGATTTTCTTATTTTCCACTTGAAAATGCTGAAATCCAATGTAATTATAGCAGTTTTTCTGAATTTTCACTTGAAAATGCTGAAATCCAATGTAATTATGGCAGATATTCTTATTTTTCAATTGAAAATGCTGAAATGCAATGTAATTATAGCAGATTTTCTTATTTTCCACTTGAAAATGCTGAAATCCAATGTAATTATAGCAGATTTTCTTATTTTTAACTTGAAAATGATGAAATCCAATGTAATTATAGCAGATTTTCTTATTTTTCACTTGAAAATGCTGAAATCCTTATTAATTATAGCAGATTTTCATATTTTTCAATAGAAAATGCTGAAATCCAATGTAATTATAGCAGATTTTCTTATTTTTCAATTGAAAATGGTGAAATGCAATGTAATTATAGCACATTTTCTTATTTTTCTTTTGAAAATGCTGAAATCCAATGTAATTGTAGCAGTTTTTCTTAATTTTCACTTGAAAATGCTGAAATCCAAAGTAATTTTAGCAGATTTTGTTATTTGTCAATTGAAAATGCAAAATCTAATGTAATTATAGCAGATTTTCTTATTTTTCATGGGAAAATGATGAAATCCAACGTAATTATAGCAGATTTTCTTATTTTTCACTTGAAAATGCTGAAGTCCAATGTAATTATAGCAGATTTTTTTATTTTTCAATTGAAAATGCTGAAATCCAATGTAATTATTGCAGATTTTCTTATTTTTCACTTGAAAATGCTGAAATCCTTATTAATTATAGCAGATTTTCTTATTTTTCAATAGAAAATGCTGAAATCCAATGTAATTATAGCAGATTTTCTTATTTTTCAATTGAAAATGGTGAAATGCAATGTAATTATAGCACATTTTCTTATTTTTCTTTTGAAAATGCTGAAATCCAATGTAATTATAGCAGTTTTTCTTAATTTTCACTTGAAAATGCTGAAATCCAAAGTAATTTTAGCAGATTTTGTTATTTTTCAATTGAAAATGCAAAATCTAATGTAATTATAGCAGATTTTCTTATTTTTCATGGGAAAATGATGAAATCCAACGTAATTATAGCAGATTTTCTTATTTTACACTTGAAAATGCTGAAGTCCAATGTAATTATAGCAGATTTTTTTATTTTTCAATTGAAAATGCTGAAATCCAATGTAATTATTGCAGATTTTCTTATTTTTCACTTCAAAATGCTGAAATCCAATGTAATTATAGCAGATTTTCTTATTTTTCACTTGAAAATGTTGAAATCCTATGTAATTATAGCACATTTTCTTATTTTTCACTTGAAAATGCTGAAATCCAAAGTAATTAGAGCAGATTTTCTTATTTTTCACTTGAAAATGTTGAAATCCATTGTAATTATTTCAGATTTTCTTATTTTTCACCTGAAAATGCTGAAATCCAATGTAATTATAGCAGATTTTGTTATTTTTCAATTGAAAATGCTGAAATCCAATGTAATTATAGCAGATTTTCTTATTTTTCACTTGAAAATGCTGAAATCCAATGTAATTATAGCAGATTTTATTATTTTTCAATAGAAAATGCTGAAATCCAATGTAATTATAGCAGATTTTCTTATTTTTCAATTGAAAATGGTGAAATGCAATGTAATTATAGCACATTTTCTTATTTTTCATTTGAAAATGCTGAAATCCAATGTAATTATAGCAGTTTTTCTGAATTTTCACTTGAAAATGCTGAAATCCAATGTAATTATGGCAGATATTCTTATTTTTCAATTGAAAATGCTGAAATGCAATGTAATTATAGCAGATTTATTTATTTTCCACTTGAAAATGCTGAAATCCAATGAAATTATAGCAGATTTTCTTATTTTTAACTTGAAAATGATGAAATCCAATGTAATTATAGCAGATTTTCTTATTTTTCACTTGAAAATGCTGAAATCCTTATTAATTATAGCAGATTTTCTTATTTTTCAATAGAAAATGCTGAAATCCAATGTAATTATAGCAGATTTTCTTATTTTTCAATTTAAAATGGTGAAATGCAATGTAATTATAGCACATTTTCTTATTTTTCTTTTGAAAATGCTGAAATCCAATGTAATTATAGCAGTTTTTCTTAATTTTCACTTGAAAATGCTGAAATCCAAAGTAATTTTAGCAGATTTTGTTATTTTTCAATTGAAAATGCAAAATCTAATGTAATTATAGCAGATTTTCTTATTTTTCATGGGAAAATGATGAAATCCAACGTAATTATAGCAGATTTTCTTATTTTTCACTTGAAAATGCTGAAGTCCAATGTAATTATAGCACATTTTTTTATTTTTCAATTGAAAATGCTGAAATCCAATGTAATTATTGCAGATTTTCTTATTTTTCACTTCAAAATGCTGAAATCCAATGTAATTATAGCAGATTTTCTTATTTTTCACTTGAAAATGTTGAAATCCAATGTAATTATAGCAGATTTTCTTATTTTTCACTTGAAAATGCTGAAATCCAAAGTAATTAGAGCAGATTTTCTTATTTTTCACTTGAAAATGTTGAAATCCATTGTAATTATTTCAGATTTTCTTATTTTTCACCTGAAAATGCTGAAATCCAATGTAATTATAGCAGATTTTCTTATTTTTCATTTGAAAATGCTGAAATCCAATGTAATTATAGCAGATTTTCTTATTTTTCACTTGAAAATGTTGAAATCCATTGTAATTATTTCAGATTTTCTTATTTTTCACTTGAAAATGTTGAAATCCATTGCAATTATTGCAGATTTTCTTATTTTTCACTTGTAAATGCTGAAATCCAATGTAATTATAGAATTTTCTTATTTTTCAATTCAAAATCTAATGTAATTATAGCAGATTTTGTTATTTTTCAATTGAAAATGCTGAAATCCAATGTAATTATAGCAGATTTTATTATTTTTCAATTGAAAATTATGAAATCCAATGTAATTATAGCAGACTTTCTTATTTTTCAATTGAAAATGGTGAAATGCAATGTAATTATAGCAGATTTTCTTATTTTTCACTTGAAAATGCTGAAATCCAATGTAATTATAGCAGATTTTCTCATTTTTCAATTGAAAATGCTGAAACCCAAAGTAATTATAGCAGATTTTCTTATTTTTCAATTGAAAATGGTGAAATTCAATGTAATTATAGCAGATTTTCTTATTTTTCACTAGAAAATACTGCAATCCAATGTAATTATAGATTTTCTTATTTTTCAATTGAAAATGCTTAAATCCAATGTAATTATAGCAGATTTTCTTATTTTTCACTTGAAAATGTGTAAATCCAATGTAATTATAGCAGATTTTCTTATTTTTTACTTGAAAATGCTGAAATCCAAAGTAATTAGAGCAGATTTTCTTTTTTTTCACTTGAAAATGTTGAAATCAATTGTAATTATTTCAGATTTTCGTATTTTTCACATGAAAATGCTGAAATCCAAAGTAATTATGCAGATTGTCTTATTTTTCACTTGTAAATGCTGAAATCCAAATTAAATATACCAGATTTTCTTATTTTTCAATTGAAAATGGAAAATCTAATGTAATTATAGCAGATTTTGTTATTTTTCAGTTGAAAATGCTGAAATTCAATGTAATTATAGAATTTTCTTATTTTTCACTTGTAAACGCTGAAATCCAATGTAATTATAGCAGATTTTCTTTTTTTTCAATTGAACATCCAAAATCTAATGTACTTATAGCAGATTTTGTATTTTTCAATTGAAAATGCTGAAATCCAATGTAATTATAGCAGATTTTCTTATTTTTCACTTGAAAATTCTGAAATGCAATGTAATTATAGCAGATTTTTTTATTTTTCATTTGAAAATGCTGAAATCCAATGTAATTATAGCAGTTTTTCTTAATTTTCACTTGAAAATGCTGAAATCCAATGTAATTATAGCACATTTTCTTATTTTTCACTTGAAAGTGCTGAAATCCAATGTAATTATTGCAGATTTTCTTATTTTTCACATGAAAATACTGAAATCCAAAGTAATTATAGCAGATTTTCTTATTTTTGACTTGTAAATGCTGAAATCAAATGTAATTACAGAATTTTCTTATTTTTCAATTGAAAATGCAGAAATCCAATGTAATTATAGCAGATTTTCTTGTTTTTCAATTGGAAATGCTGAAATCCAATGTAATTATACCACGTTTTCTTATTTTGTACTTGAAAATGTTGAAATCCAATGTAATTATAGCAGATTTTGTAATTTTTCTATAGAAAATGCTGAAATCCAATGCAATTATAGCAGATTTTCTTATTTTTCACGTGAATATGCTGAAATCCAATGTAATTATAGCAGATTTTCTTATTTTTCAATTGAAAATGATGAAATGCAATGTAATTATTGCAGGTTTTGTTATTTTCCACTTGGAAATACTGAAGTCCAATGTAATTATAGCAGATTTTCTTATTTTTCACTTGAAAATGCTGAAATCCAATGTAATTATAGCAGATTTTCTTATTTTTCACATGAAAATGCTGAAATCCAAAGTAATTATAGCAGATTGTCTTATTTTTGACTTGTAAATGCTGAAATCCAATGTAATTATAGCAGATTTTCTTATTTTTCAATTGAAAATGCTGAAATCCGATGTAATTATATCAGATTTTCTTATTTTTCAATTGAAAATGCTGAAATGCAATGTAATTATAGCAGATTTTGTTATTTTCCACATGAAAATGCTGAAATCCAATGTAATTATAGCAGATTTTTTTATTTTTCAATTGGAAATGCTGAAATCCAATGTAATTATAGCAGATTTTGAAATTTCTCACTTTAAAATACTGAAATCCAATGTAATTATAGCAGATTTTCATATTTTTCACGTGAAAATGCAGAAATCCAATGTAATTATAGCAGATTTTATTATTTTTCAATTGGAAATGCTGAAATCCAATGTAATTATAGCAGATTTTCTTATTTTTCAATTGAAAATGGTGAAATGCAATGTAATTATAGCACATTTTCTTATTTTTCTTTTGAAAATGCTGAAATCCAAAGTAATTTTAGCAGATTTTGTTATTTTTCAATTGAAAATGCAAAATCTAATGTAATTATAGCAGATTTTCTTTTTTTTCACTTGAAAATGCTGAAATCCAATGTAATTATAGCAGATTTTCTTATTTTTCACATGAAAATGTTGAAATCCAATGTAATTATTTCAGATTTTCTTATTTTTCACTTGAAAATGTTGAAATCTAATGTAATTATAGCAGATTTGCTTATTTTTCAATAGAAAATGCTGAAATCCAATGTAATTATAGCAGATTTTCTTATTTTTCACTTGTAAATGCTGAAATTCAATGTAATTATAGAATTTTCTTATTTTTCAATTAAAAATCCAAAATCTAATGTAATTATAGCCGATTTTGTTATTTTTCAATTGAAAATGCTGAAATCCAATGTAATTATAGCAGATTTTCTTATTTTTCACTTAAAAATGCTGAAATCCAATGTAATTATAGCAGATTTCCTTATTTTTCACTTGAAAATGCAGAAATCCAATGTAATTATAGCAGATTTTCATGTTTTTCACTTGAAAATGCTGAAATCCAATGTAATTAAAGCAGATTTTCTTATTTTTCACATGAAAATGCTGAAATCCAATGTAATTAAGGCAGATATTCTTATTTTTCAATTGAAAATGCTGAAATGCAATGTAATTATAGCAGATTTTCTTATTTTCCACTTGAAAATGCTAAAATCCAATGAAATTATAGCAGATTTTCTTATTTTTAACTTGAAAATGATGAAATCCAATGTAATTATAGCAGATTTTCTTATTTTTCACTTGAAAATGCTGAAATCCAATGTAATTATAGCAGATTTTCTTATTTTTCACTTGAAAATGCTGAAATCCAATGTAATTATAGCATATTTTCTTATTTTTCACATGAAAATGTTGAAATCCAATGTAATTATTTCAGATTTTCTTATTTTTCACTTGAAAATGTTGAAATCTAATGTAATTATAGCAGATTTGCTTATTTTTCAATAGAAAATGCTGAAATCCAATGTAATTATAGCAGATTTTCTTATTTTTCACTTGTAAATGCTGAAATTCAATGTAATTATAGAATTTTCTTATTTTTCAATTAAAAATCCAAAATCTAATGTAATTATAGCAGATTTTGTTATTTTTCAATTGAAAATGCTGAAATCCAATGTAATTATAGCAGATTTTCTTATTTTTCACTATAAAATGCTGAAATCCAATGTAATTATAGCAGATTTCCTTATTTTTCACTTGAAAATGCAGAAATCCAATGTAATTATAGCAGATTTTCATCTTTTTCACTTGAAAATGCTGAAATCCAATGTAATTATAGCAGATTTTCTTATTTTTCACATGAAAATGCTGAAATCCAATGTTATTAAGGCAGATATTCTTATTTTTCAATTGAAAATGCTGAAATGCAATGTAATTATAGCAGATTTTCTTATTTTCCACTTGAAAATGCTAAAATCCAATGAAATTATAGCAGATTTTCTTATTTTTAACTTGAAAATGATGAAATCCAATGTAATTATAGCAGATTTTCTTATTTTTCACTTGAAAATGCTGAAATCCAATGTAATTATAGCAGATTTTCTTATTTTTCAATAGAAAATTTTGAAATCCAATGTAATTATAGCAGATTTTCTTATTTTTCAATTGAAAATGGTGAAATGCAATGTAATTATAGCACATTTTCTTATTTTTCTTTTGAAAATGCTGAAATCCAATGTAATTATAGCAGTTTTTCATAATTTTCACTTGAAAATGCTGAAATCCAAAGTAATTTTAGCAGATTTTGTTATTTTTCAATTGAAAATGCAAAATCTAATGTAATTATAGCAGATTTTCTTATTTTTCACTTGAAAATGCTGAAATCCAATGTAATTATAGCATATTTTCTTATTTTTCACATGAAAATGTTGAAATCCAATGTAATTATTTCAGATTTTCTTATTTTTCACTTGAAAATGTTGAAATCTAATGTAATTATAGCAGATTTGCTTATTTTTCAATAGAAAATGCTGAAATCCAATGTAATTATAGCAGATTTTCTTATTTTTCACTTGTAAATGCTGAAATTCAATGTAATTATAGAATTTTCTTATTTTTCAATTAAAAATCCAAAATCTAATGTAATTATAGCAGATTTTGTTATTTTTCAATTGAAAATGCTGAAATCCAATGTAATTATAGCAGATTTTCTTATTTTTCACTTGAAAATGCTGAAATCCAATGTAATTATAGCAGATTTCCTTATTTTTCACTTGAAAATGCAGAAATCCAATGTAATTATAGCAGATTTTCATCTTTTTCACTTGAAAATGCTGAAATCCAATGTAATTAAGGCAGATATTCTTATTTTTCAATTGAAAATGCTGAAATGCAATGTAATTATAGCAGATTTTCTTATTTTCCACTTGAAAATGCTAAAATCCAATGAAATTATAGCAGATTTTCTTATTTTTAACTTGAAAATGATGAAATCCAATGTAATTATAGCAGATTTTCTTATTTTTCACTTGAAAATGCTGAAATCCAATGTAATTATAGCAGATTTTCTTATTTTTCAATAGAAAATGCTGAAATCCAATGTAATTATAGCAGATTTTCTTATTTTTCAATTGAAAATGGTGAAATGCAATGTAATTATAGCACATTTTCTTATTTTTCACTTGAAAATGCTGAAATCCAATGTAATTATAGCAGTTTTTCATAATTTTCACTTGAAAATGCTGAAATCCAAAGTAATTTTAGCAGATTTTGTTATTTTTCAATTGAAAATGCAAAATCTAATGTAATTATAGCAGATTTTCTTATTTTTCACTTGAAAATGCTGAAATCCAATGTAATTATAGCAGATTTTCTTATTTTTCACATGAAAATGTTGAAATCCAATGTAATTATTTCAGATTTTCTTATTTTTCACTTGAAAATGCTGAAATCTAATGTAATTATAGCAGATTTGCTTATTTTTCCATTGAAAATGCTGAAATCCAATGTAATTATAGCAGATTTTCTTATTTTTCACTTGAAAATGCTGAAATCCAATGTAATTATAGCAGATTTTCTTATTTTCCACTTGAAAATGCTGAAATCCAATGTAATTATAGCAGATTTTCTTATTTTTCATTTGAAAATGCGGAAATCCAATGTAATTATAGCAGATTTTCTTATTTTTCAATTGAAAATGCTGAAATCCAATGTAATTATAGCAGATTTTCTTATTTTTCACATCAAAATGCTGAAATCCAATGTAATTATAGCAGATATTCTTATTTTTCACTTGTAAATGCTGAAATTCAATGTAATTATAAAATTTTCTTATTTTTCAATTAAAAATGCAAAATCTAAAGTAATTATAGCAGATTTTGTTATTTTTCAATTGAAAATGCTGAAATCCAATGTAATTATAGCAGATTTTCTTATTTTTCACTTGAAAATGCTGAAATCCAATGTAATTATAGCAGATTTTCTTATTTTTCAATTGAAAATGGTGAAATGCAATGTAATTATAGCACATTTTCTTATTTTTCATTTGAAAATGCTGAAATCCAATGTAATTATAGCAGTTTTTCTGAATTTTCACTTGAAAATGCTGAAATCCAATGTAATTATGGCAGATATTCTTATTTTTCAATTGAAAATGCTGAAATGCAATGTAATTATAGCAGATTTATTTATTTTCCACTTGAAAATGCTGAAATCCAATGAAATTATAGCAGATTTTCTTATTTTTAACTTGAAAATGATGAAATCCAATGTAATTATAGCAGATTTTCTTATTTTTCACTTGAAAATACTGAAATCCTTATTAATTATAGCAGATTTTCTTATTTTTCAATAGAAAATGCTGAAATCCAATGTAATTATAGCAGATTTTCTTATTTTTCAATTGAAAATGGTGAAATGCAATGTAATTATAGCACATTTTTTTATTTTTCTTTTGAAAATGCTGAAATCCAATGTAATTATAGCAGTTTTTCTGAATTTTCACTTGAAAATGCTGAAATCCAATGTAATTATGGCAGATATTCTTATTTTTCAATTGAAAATGCTGAAATGCAATGTAATTATAGCAGATTTATTTATTTTCCACTTGAAAATGCTGAAATCCAATGAAATTATAGCAGATTTTCTTATTTTTAACTTGAAAATGATGAAATCCAATGTAATTATAGCAGATTTTCTTATTTTTCACTTGAAAATGCTGAAATCCTTATTAATTATAGCAGATTTTCTTATTTTTCAATAGAAAATGCTGAAATCCAATGTAATTATAGCAGATTTTCTTATTTTTCAATTGAAAATGGTGAAATGCAATGTAATTATAGCACATTTTCTTATTTTTCTTTTGAAAATGCTGAAATCCAATGTAATTATAGCAGTTTTTCTTAATTTTCACTTGAAAATGCTGAAATCCAAAGTAATTTTAGCAGATTTTGTTATTTTTCAATTGAAAATGCAAAATCTAATGTAATTATAGCAGATTTTCTTATTTTTCATGGGAAAATGATGAAATCCAACGTAATTATAGCAGATTTTCTTATTTTTCACTTGAAAATGCTGAAGTCCAATGTAATTATAGCAGATTTTTTTATTTTTCAATTGAAAATGCTGAAATCCAATGTAATTATTGCAGATTTTCTTATTTTTCACTTGAAAATGCTGAAATCCTTATTAATTATAGCAGATTTTCTTATTTTTCAATAGAAAATGCTGAAATCCAATGTAATTATAGCAGATTTTCTTATTTTTCAATTGAAAATGCTGAAATCCAAAGTAATTTTAGCAGATTTTGTTATTTTTCAATTGAAAATGCAAAATCTAATGTAATTATAGCAGATTTTCTTATTTTTCATGGGAAAATGATGAAATCCAACGTAATTATAGCAGATTTTCTTATTTTTCACTTGAAAATGCTGAAGTCCAATGTAATTATAGCACATTTTTTTATTTTTCAATTGAAAATGCTGAAATCCAATGTAATTATTGCAGATTTTCTTATTTTTCAATTGGAAATGCTGAAATCCAATGTAATTATAGCAGATTTTCTAATTTTCCACTTGAAAATGCTGAAATCCAATGTAATTATAGCAGATTTTCTTATTTTTCACTTGAAAATGTTGAAATCCAATGTAATTATAGGAGATTTTCTTATTTTTCACTTGAAAATTCTGAAATCCAAAGTAATTATAGCAGATTTTATTATTTTTCACTTGAAAATGTTGAAATCCAATGTAATTATTTCAGATTTTCTTATTTTTCACTTGAAAATGTTGAAATCTAATGTAATTATAGCAGATTTGCTTATTTTTCCATTGAAAATGCTGGAATCCAATGTAATTATAGCAGATTTCCTTATTTTTCACTTGAAAATGCTGAAATCCAATGTAATTATAGCAGATTTTCTTATTTTCCACTTGAAAATGCTGAAATCCAATGTAATTATAGCAGATTTTCTTATTTTTCATTTGAAAATGCGGAAATCCAATGTAATTATAGCAGATTTTCTTATTTTTCAATTGAAAATGCTGAAATCCAATGTAATTATAGCAGATTTTCTTATTTTTTACATCAAAATGCTGAAATCCAATGTAATTATAGCAGATATTCTTATTTTTCACTTGTAAATGCTGAAATTCAATGTAATTATAGAATTTTCTTATTTTTCAATTAAAAATGCAAAATCTAAAGTAATTATAGCAGATTTTGTTATTTTTCAATTGAAAATGCTGAAATCCAATGTAATTATAGCAGATTTTCTTATTTTTCACTTGAAAATGCTGAAATCCAATGTAATTATAGCAGATTTTATTATTTTTCAATTGAAAATGGTGAAATGCAATGTAATTATAGCACATTTTCTTATTTTTCATTTGAAAATGCTGAAATCCAATGTAATTATAGCAGTTTTTCTGAATTTTCACTTGAAAATGCTGAAATCCTATGTAATTATGGCAGATATTCTTATTTTTCAATTGAAAATGCTGAAATGCAATGTAATTATAGCAGATTTATTTATTTTCCACTTGAAAATGCTGAAATCCAATGAAATTATAGCAGATTTTCTTATTTTTAACTTGAAAATGATGAAATCCAATGTAATTATAGCAGATTTTCTTATTTTTCACTTGAAAATGCTGAAATCCTTATTAATTATAGCAGATTTTCTTATTTTTCAATAGAAAATGCTGAAATCCAATGTAATTATAGCAGATTTTCTTATTTTTCAATTGAAAATGGTGAAATGCAATGTAATTATAGCACATTTTCTTATTTTTCTTTTGAAAATGCTGAAATCCAATGTAATTATAGCAGTTTTTCTTAATTTTCACTTGAAAATGCTGAAATCCAAAGTAATTTTAGCAGATTTTGTTATTTTTCAATTGAAAATGCAAAATCTAATGTAATTATAGCAGATTTTCTTATTTTTCATGGGAAAATGATGAAATCCAACGTAATTATAGCAGATTTTCTTATTTTACACTTGAAAATGCTGAAGTCCAATGTAATTATAGCAGATTTTTTTATTTTTCAATTGAAAATGTTGAAATCCAATGTAATTATTTCAGATTTTCTTATTTTTCACTTGAAAATGTTGAAATCTAATGTAATTATAGCAGATTTGCTTATTTTTCCATTGAAAATGCTGGAATCCAATGTAATTATAGCAGATTTCCTTATTTTTCACTTGAAAATGCTGAAATCCAATGTAATTATAGCAGATTTTCTTATTTTCCACTTGAAAATGCTGAAATCCAATGTAATTATAGCAGATTTTCTTATTTTTCATTTGAAAATGCGGAAATCCAATGTAATTATAGCAGATTTTCTTATTTTTCAATTGAAAATGCTGAAATCCAATGTAATTATAGCAGATTTTCTTATTTTTCACATAAAAATGCTGAAATCCAATGTAATTATAGCAGATATTCTATTTTTCACTTGTAAATGCTGAAATTCAATGTAATTATAGAATTTTCTTATTTTTCAATTAAAAATGCAAAATCTAAAGTAATTATAGCAGATTTTGTTATTTTTCAATTGAAAATGCTGAAATCCAATGTAATTATCGCAGATTTTCTTATTTTTCACTTGAAAATGCTGAAATCCTTATTAATTATAGCAGATTTTCTTATTTTTCAATAGAAAATGCTGAAATCCAATGTAATTATAGCAGATTTTCTTATTTTTCAATTGAAAATGGTGAAATGCAATGTAATTATAGCACATTTTTTTATTTTTCTTTTGAAAATGCTGAAATCCAATGTAATTATAGCAGTTTTTCTGAATTTTCACTTGAAAATGCTGAAATCCAATGTAATTATGGCAGATATTCTTATTTTTCAATTGAAAATGCTGAAATGCAATGTAATTATAGCAGATTTATTTATTTTCCACTTGAAAATGCTGAAATCCAATGAAATTATAGCAGATTTTCTTATTTTTAACTTGAAAATGATGAAATCCAATGTAATTATAGCAGATTTTCTTATTTTTCACTTGAAAATGCTGAAATCCTTATTAATTATAGCAGATTTTCTTATTTTTCAATAGAAAATGCTGAAATCCAATGTAATTATAGCAGATTTTCTTATTTTTCAATTGTAAATAGTGAAATGCAATGTAATTATAGCACATTTTCTTATTTTTCTTTTGAAAATGCTGAAATCCAATGTAATTATAGCAGTTTTTCTTAATTTTCACTTGAAAATGCTGAAATCCAAAGTAATTTTAGCAGATTTTGTTATTTTTCAATTGAAAATGCAAAATCTAATGTAATTATAGCAGATTTTCTTATTTTTCATGGGAAAATGATGAAATCCAACGTAATTATAGCAGATTTTCTTATTTTTCACTTGAAAATGCTGAAGTCCAATGTAATTATAGCAGATTTTTTTATTTTTCAATTGAAAATGCTGAAATCCAATGTAATTATTGCAGATTTTCTTATTTTTCACTTCAAAATGCTGAAATCCTTATTAATTATAGCAGATTTTCTTATTTTTCAATAGAAAATGCTGAAATCCAATGTAATTATAGCAGATTTTCTTATTTTTCAATTGAAAATGCTGAAATCCAATGTAATTTTAGCAGATTTTGTTATTTTTCAATTGAAAATGCAAAATCTAATGTAATTATAGCAGATTTTCTTATTTTTCATGGGAAAATGATGAAATCCAACGTAATTATAGCAGATTTTCTTATTTTTCACTTGTAAATGCTGAAGTCCAATGTAATTATAGCACATTTTTTTATTTTTCAATTGAAAATGCTGAAATCCAATGTAATTATTGCAGATTTTCTTATTTTTCAATTGGAAATGCTGAAATCCAATGTAATTATAGCAGATTTTCTAATTTTCCACTTGAAAATGCTGAAATCCAATGTAATTATAGCAGATTTTCTTATTTTTCACTTGAAAATGTTGAAATCCAATGTAATTATAGGAGATTTTCTTATTTTTCACTTGAAAATTCTGAAATCCAAAGTAATTATAGCAGATTTTCTTATTTTTCACTTGAAAATGTTGAAATCCAATGTAATTATTTCAGATTTTCTTATTTTTCACTTGAAAATGTTGAAATCCAATGTAATTATAGCAGATTTGCTTATTTTTCCATTGAAAATGCTGGAATCCAATGTAATTATAGCAGATTTCCTTATTTTTCACTTGAAAATGCTGAAATCCAATGTAATTATAGCAGATTTTCTTATTTTCCACTTGAAAATGCTGAAATCCAATGTAATTATAGCAGATTTTCTTATTTTTCATTTGAAAATGCGGAAATCCAATGTAATTATAGCAGATTTTCTTATTTTTCAATTGAAAATGCTGAAATCCAATGTAATTATAGCAGATTTTCTTATTTTTCACATCAAAATGCTGAAATCCAATGTAATTATAGCAGATATTCTTATTTTTCACTTGTAAATGCTGAAATTCAATGTAATTATAGAATTTTCTTATTTTTCAATTAAAAATGCAAAATCTAAAGTAATTATAGCAGATTTTGTTATTTTTCAATTGAAAATGCTGAAATCCAATGTAATTATAGCAGATTTTCTTATTTTTCACTTGAAAATGCTGAAATCCAATGTAATTATAGCAGATTTTATTATTTTTCAATAGAAAATGCTGAAATCCAATGTAATTATAGCAGATTTTCTTATTTTTCAATTGAAAATGGTGAAATGCAATGTAATTATAGCACATTTTCTTATTTTTCATTTGAAAATGCTGAAATCCAATGTAATTATAGCAGTTTTTCTGAATTTTCACTTGAAAATGCTGAAATCCTATGTAATTATGGCAGATATTCTTATTTTTCAATTGAAAATGCTGAAATGCAATGTAATTATAGCAGATTTATTTATTTTCCACTTGAAAATGCTGAAATCCAATGAAATTATAGCAGATTTTCTTATTTTTAACTTGAAAATGATGAAATCCAATGTAATTATAGCAGATTTTCTTATTTTTCACTTGAAAATGCTGAAATCCTTATTAATTATAGCAGATTTTCTTATTTTTCAATAGAAAATGCTGAAATCCAATGTAATTATAGCAGATTTTTTTATTTTTCAATTGAAAATGGTGAAATGCAATGTAATTATAGCACATTTTCTTATTTTTCTTTTGAAAATGATGAAATCCAATGTAATTATAGCAGTTTTTCTTAATTTTCACTTGAAAATGCTGAAATCCAAAGTAATTTTAGCAGATTTTGTTATTTTTCAATTGAAAATGCAAAATCTAATGTAATTATAGCAGATTTTCTTATTTTTCATGGGAAAATGATGAAATCCAACGTAATTATAGCAGATTTTCTTATTTTACACTTGAAAATGCTGAAGTCCAATGTAATTATAGCAGATTTTTTTATTTTTCAATTGAAAATGTTGAAATCCAATGTAATTATTTCAGATTTTCTTATTTTTCACTTGAAAATGTTGAAATCTAATGTAATTATAGCAGATTTGCTTATTTTTCCATTGAAAATGCTGGAATCCAATGTAATTATAGCAGATTTCCTTATTTTTCACTTGAAAATGCTGAAATCCAATGTAATTATAGCAGATTTTCTTATTTTCCACTTGAAAATGCTGAAATCCAATGTAATTTTAGCAGATTTTCTTATTTTTCATTTGAAAATGCGGAAATCCAATGTAATTATAGCAGATTTTCTTATTTTTCAAATGAAATTTCTAAATCTATTGTAATTATAACAGATTTTGTTATTTTTCACTTGAAAATGCTGAAATCCAATGTAATTATATCAGATTTTCTTATTTTTCACTTGAAAATGCTGAAATCCAATGTAATTATAGCAGAATTTCTTATTTTTCAATTGAAAATGCTGCAATCCAATGTAATTATAATAGATTTTCTTATTTTTCTAATGAAAATGCTAAGGTCCAATGTAATTATAGCAGATTCTCTTATTTTTCTCTTGAAAATGATGAAATCCAATATAATTATAGCTGATTTTGTTTTTTTTCACTTGAAAATGCTGAAATCCAATGTAATTATAGCAGATTTTGTTATTTTTCAAATGAAATTCCTAAATCTATTGTAATTATAACAGATTTTGTTATTTTTCAATTGAAAATGCTGAAATGCAATGTAATTATAGCAGATTTTGTTATTTTCCACATGAAAATCCTGAAATCCAATGTAATTATAGCAGATATTCTTATTTTTCAATTGAAAATGCTGAAATGCAATGTAATTATAGCAGATTGTCTTATATTTCACTTGAAAATGCTGAATTCCATTGTAATTATAGCAGATTTTCATATTCTTCATATGAAAATGCAGAAATCCAATGTAATTATAGCAGATTTTATTATTTTTCACTTGAAAATGCTGAAATCCAAAGTAATTATAGCAGATTTTCTTATTTTTCAATTGGAAATGCTGAAATCCAATGTAATTATAGCAGATTTTGAAATTTCTCACTTTAAAATACTGAAATCCAATGTAATTATAGCAGATTTTCTAGTTTTTCAATTGGAAATGCTGAAATCCAATGTAATTACAGCAGGTTTTCTTATTTTTTACTTGAAAATGCTGAAATCCAATGTAATTATACCAGATTTTCTTATATTTCCATTGAAAATGATGAAATGCAATGTAATTATAGAAGGTTTTGTTATTTTCAACTTGAAAATGCTGAAGTCCAATGTAATTGTAGCAGATTTTCTTATTTTTCACTTAAAAGTGCTAAAATCCAATGTAATTATAGCAGATTTTCTTATTTTTCACTTGAATATGCTGAAATCCAATGTAATTATAGCAGATTTTCTTATTTTTCACTTGTAAATGCTGAAATTCAATGTAATTATAGAATTTTCTTATTTTTCAATTAAAAATGCAAAATCTAATGTAATTATAGCAGATTTTGTTATTTTTCAATTGAAAATGCTGAAATCCAATGTAATTATAGCAGATTTTCTTATTTTTCACATGAAAATGCTGAAATCCAATGTAATTATAGCAGATATTCTTATTTTTCAATTGAAAATGCTGAAATGCAATGTAATTATAGCAGATTTTGTTATTTTCCACTTGAAAATGCAGTAATCCAATGAAATTATAGCAGATTTTCTTATTTTTTAACTTGAAAATGCTGAAATCCAATGTAATTATAGCAGATTTTGTTATTTTTCACTTGACAATGCTGAAATCCAATGTAATTATAGCAGATTTCTTATTTTTCACATGAAAATGCTAAAATCCAATATAATTATAGCAGATTTTGATATTTTTTAATTGAAAATGCAAAATCCAATGTAATTATAGAAGATTTTCTTATTTTTCTCTTCAAAATGCGGAAATCCAATGTAATTATAGCAGATTTTTTTATTTTTCACTTGATAATGCTGAAATCCAATGTAATTATAAAAGATTTTGTTATTTTTCACTAGAAAATGCTAAAATCCAATGTAATTATAGCAGATTTTCTTATTTTTCACTTGAATATGCTGAAATCCAATGTAATTATAGCAGATTTTCTTATTTTTCACTTGTAAATGCTGAAATTCAATGTAATTATAGAATTTTCTTATTTTTCAATTAAAAATGCAAAATCTAATGTAATTATAGCAGATTTTGTTATTTTTCAATTGAAAATGCTGAAATCCAATGTAATTATAGCAGATTTTCTTATTTTTCACATGAAAATGCTGAAATCCAATGTAATTATAGCAGATATTCTTATTTTTCAATTGAAAATGCTGAAATGCAATGTAATTATAGCAGATTTTGTTATTTTCCACTTGAAAATGCAGTAATCCTATGAAATTATAGCAGATTTTCTTATTTTTTAACTTGAAAATGCTGAAATCCAATGTAATTATAGCAGATTTTGTTATTTTTCACTTGACAATGCTGAAATCCAATGTAATTATAGCAGATTTCTTATTTTTCACATGAAAATGCTAAAATCCAATATAATTATAGAAGATTTTCTTATTTTTCTCTTCAAAATGCGGAAATCCAATGTAATTATAGCAGATTTTTTTATTTTTCACTTGATAATGCTGAAATCCAATGTAATTATAAAAGATTTTGTTATTTTTCACTAGAAAATGGTGAAATCCAATGTAATTATAGCAGATTTTCTTATTTTTCACTTGAAAATGCTGAAATGGAATGTAATTATAGCAGAGTTTGTTATTTTTCTCTTGAAAATGATGAAATCCAAAGTAATTATAACAGATTTTTTATTTTTCACATGAAAATGCTGAAATCCAATGTAATTATAGCAGATTTTGATATTTTTTGATTGAAAATGTCAAATCCAATGTAATTATAGAAGATTTTCTTTTTTTCACTTGAAAATGCAAAAATCCAATGTAATTATAGCAGATATTCTTATTTTTCGCTTGAAAATGTTGAAATCCAATGTACTTATAGCAGATTTTATTTATTTTTCTTGAAAATGCTGAATTCCAGTGTAATTATAGCAAATTTTCTTATTTTTCAATTGAAGATGCTGAAATTTAAAGTAATTATAGCAGATTTTGTTATTTTCCACATGAAAATGCTGAAATCCCATGTAATTAGAGCAGATTTTCTTATTTTTCACTTGAAAATGCTGAAATCCAATGTAATTCTAGTAGATATTGTTATTTTTCACTTGAAAATGCAGAAATCCTGTGTAATTATAGCAGATTTTGTTATTTTTGACTTGAAAATGCTGAAATCCTATGTAATTATAGCAGATTTTCTTATTTTTCACATGAAAATGCTGAAATCCAATGTAATTATAGCAGATTTCTTATTTTTCTCTTGAAAATTCGGAAATCCAATATAATTATAGCAGATTTTGTTAATTTTCTCTTGAAAATGATGAAATCCAATGTAATTATAAAAGATTTTGTTATTTTTCACTTGAAAATCCTGAAATCCAATGTAATTATAGCAGATTTTCTTATTTTTCACTTGAAAATGCTGAAATCCAATGTAATTATAGCAGATTATCTTATTTTTCACTTGAAAATGCAGAAATCCAATATAATTATAGCAGATTTTCATATTTTTAGCATGATAATGCTGAAATCCAAAGTAATTATAGCAGATTTTCTTATTTTTCACTTGAAAATGCTGAAATCCAATGTAATAATAGCATATTTTGTTATTTTTCACTTGAAAATGCTGAAATCCAATGTAATTATAGATTTTTTTACTTTTCAATAGAAAATCCTTAAATCCAATGTTATTATAGCAGATTTTCTTATTTTTCAATTGAAAATGCTGGAATCCAATGTAATTATAGCAGATTTTCTTGTTTTTGACAAGAAAATGCTGAAATCCAATGTAATTCTAGTAGATTTTGTTAATTTTCACTTGAAATTGCTGAAATCCTCTGTAATTATAGTAGATTTTGTTATTTTTGACTTGAAAATGCTGAAATCCAATGTAATTATAGCAGATTTTCTTATTTTTCACATGAAAATGCTGAAATCCAATGAAATTATAGCAGATTTTCTTATTTTTCTCTTCAAAATGTTGAAATCCAATATAATTATAGCAGATTTTTTTATTTTTTCACTTGTAAATGCTGAAATCCAATGTAATTATAGCAAATTTTGTTATTTTTCAGTTGAAAATCTTGAAATTCAATGTAATTATAGCAGATTTTCTTATTTTTCTCTTGAAAATGCTGAAAACCAATGTGATTATAGAAGATTTTTTTA
The DNA here is from genome assembly GCA_963932145.1 of Acanthosepion lycidas. Classification (NCBI taxonomy): domain Eukaryota; kingdom Metazoa; phylum Mollusca; class Cephalopoda; order Sepiida; family Sepiidae; genus Acanthosepion; species Acanthosepion lycidas. The sequence goes on from OZ010615.1 coordinate 55,219,326, forward strand.
CTTTTCACTTGAAAATGTTGTAATCCAATGTAATAGCAGATTTTTAACTTGAAAATGCTGAAATCCAATGTATTTATAGCAGGTTTTCTTATTTTTCTCTTGAAAATGTTGAAATCCAATGTAATTATAGCAGATTTTGATATTTTTTAATTGAAAATGCAAAATCCAATATAATTATAGAAGATTTTCTTATTTTTCTCTTGAAAATGCTGAAATCCAATGTAATTATAGCAGATTTTGTTATTTTTCACTTGAAAATGCTGAAATCCAATGTAATTATAGCATATTTTCTTATTTTTCACTTGAAAATGCTGAAATCCAATGTAATTATAGCAGATTTTTTTCTTTTTCAATTGAAAATGCTGAAATGGAATGTAATTATAGCAGAGTTTGTTATTTTTCTCTTGAAAATGATGAAATCCAAAGTAATTATAACAGATTTTTTATTTTCCACATGAAAATGCTGAAATCCAATGTAATTATAGCAGATTTTAATATTTTTTAATTGAAAATGCCAAATCCAATGTAATTATAGAAGATTTTCTTTTTTTCACTTGAAAATGCAAAAATCCAATGTAATTATAGCAGATATTCTTATTTTTCACTTGAAAATGTTGAAATCCAATGTACTTATAGCAGATTTTTTTATTTTTCTTGAAAATGCTGAATTCCAGTGTAATTATAGCAGATTTTCTTATTTTTCAATTGAAAATCCTGAAATTTAACGTAATTATAGCAGATTTTGTTATTTTCCACATGAAAATGCTGAAATCCAATGTAATTATAGCAGATTTTTTTATTTTTCACTTGAAAATGCTGAAACCCAATGTAATTATGGCAGATTTTCTTATTTTTCCATTGAAAATGCTGAAATACAATGTAATTATAGGAGATTTGCTTATTTTGCAATTGAAAATGCTGGAATCCAATGTAATTATAGCAGTATATCTTATTTTTCACTTGAAATTGCAGAAATCCAATATAATTATAGCAGATTTTCATATTTTTAGCATGATAATGCTGAAATCCAAAGTAATTATAGCAGATTTTCTTATTTTTCACTCGAAAATGTTGAAATCCAATGTACTTATAGTAGATTTTCTTATTTTTTTCTTGAAAATGCTGAAATTCAATGTAATTATAAAAGATTTTGTTATTTTTCACTTGAAAATGCTGAAATCCAATGTAATTATAGCATATTTTGTTATTTTTCACTTGAAAATGCTGAAATCCAATGTAATTATAGATTTTTTTACTTTTCAATAGAAAATCCTGAAATCCAATGTTATTATAGCAGATTGGCTTATTTTGCAATTGAAAATGCTGGAATCCAATGTAATTATAGCAGATTTTCTTGTTTTTGACAAGAAAATGCTGAAATCCAATGTAATTCTAGTAGATTTTGTTAATTTTCACTTGAAAATGCTGAAATCCTGTGTAATTATAGTAGATTTTGTTATTTTTGACTTGAAAATGCTGAAATCCAATGTAATTATAGCAGATTTTCCTATTTTTCACATGAAAATCCTGAAATCCAATGAAATTATAGCAGATTTTCTTATTTTTCTCTTCAAAATGTTGAAATCCAATATAATTATAGCAGATTTTTTTATTTTTCACTTGTAAATGCTGAAATCCAATGTAATTATATCAAATTTTGTTATTTTTCACTTGAAAATCTTGAAATTCAATGTAATTATAGCAGATTTTCTTATTTTTCTCTTGAAAATGCTGAAAACCAATGTGATTATAGAAGATTTTTTAACATTTTACTTGAAAATGTTGTAATCCAATGTAATAGCAGATTTTTAACTTGAAAATGCTGAAATCCGATGTATTTATAGCAGGTTTTCTTATTTTTCTCTTGAAAATGCTGAAATCCAATGTAATTATAGCAGATTTTGTTATTTTTCACTTGAAAATGCTGAAATCCAATGTAATTATAGCAGATTTTCTTATTTTTCACTTGAAAATGCTGAAATGGAATGTAATTATAGCAGAGTTTGTTATTTTTCTCTTGAAAATGATGAAATCCAAAGTAATTATAACAGATTTTTTATTTTTCACATGAAAATGCTGAAATCCAATGTAATTATAGCAGATTTTAATATTTTTTGATTGAAAATGCCAAATCCAATGTAATTATAGAAGATTTTCTTTTTGTCACTTGAAAATGCAAAAATCCAATGTAATTATAGCAGATATTCTTATTTTTCACTTGAAAATGTTGAAATCCAATGTACTTATAGCAGATTTTTTTATTTTTCTTGAAAATGCTGAATTCCAGTGTAATTATAGCAGATTTTCTTATTTTTCACTTGAAAATATTGAAATCCAATGTAATTCTAGTAGATTTTGTTATTTTTCACATGAAAATGCAGAAATCCTGTGTAATTATTGCAGATTTTGCTATTTTTGACTTGAAAATGCTGAAATCCAATGTAATTATAACAGATTTTCTTATTTTTGACTTGAAAATGCTGAAATCCAATGTAATTATAGCAGATTTTTTTATTTTTCACGAGAAAATGCTGAAATACAATGTAATTATAGCAGATTTTCTTATTTTTCAGTTGAAAATGCTGAAATCCAATATAATTATAGCAGAATTTGTTATTTTTCACTTGAAAATGCAGAAATCCAATATAATTATAGCAGATTTTTATATTTTTCACATGATAATGCTGAAATCCAAAGTAATTATAGCAGATTTTCTTATTTTTCACTTGAAAATGTTGAAATCCAATGTAATTATAGTAGATTTTCTTATTTTTCTCTTGAAAATGCTGAAATCCAATATAATTATAGCAGATTTTCTTATTTTTCACTTGAAAATGCTGAAATCCAATGTAATTATAAAAGGTTTTCTTATTTTTCACTAGAAAATGCTGAAATCCAATGTAATTATAGCAGATTTTGTTATTTTTCACTTGAAAATGCTGAAATCCAATGTAATTATATCAGAGTTTTTATTTTTCTCTTGAAAATGCTGAAATCCAATGTAATTATAACAGATTTTTCAATTTTTCACATGAAAATGCTGAAATCCAATGTAATTATAGCAGATTTTGATATTTTTTAATTGAAAATGCCAAATCGAATGTAATTATAGAAGATTTTCTTTTTTTCACTTGAAAATGCAAAAATCCAATGTAATTATAGCAGATATTCTTATTTTTCACTTGAAAATGTTGAAATCCAATGTAATTATAGCAGATTTTTTTATTTTTCTTGAAAATGCTGAATTCCAGTGTAATTATAGCAGATTTTCTTATTTTTCAATTGAAAATGCTGAAATCCAATGTAATTATAGCAGATTTTTTATTTTTCTTGCAAATGCTGAAATCCAATGTAATTAGAGCAGATTTTCTTATTTTTCACTTGAAAATGCTGAAATCCAATGTAATTATAGCAGATTTTGTTATTTTTCACTGGAAAATGCTGAAATCCAATGTAATTCTGGCAGATTTTCTTATTTTTCACTTGACAATGCTGAAATCCAATGTAATTATAGCAGATTTTTTTATTTTTCACTTGAAAATGCTGAAATCCAATGTAATTATAACACATTTTGTTATTTTTCACTTGAAAATGCTGAAATCCAATGTAATTATAGCAGATTTTCTTATTTTTCAATGGAAAATGATGAAATCCAATGTAATTATAGCAGTTTTTCTCATTTTTCAATTGAAAATGCTGAAATCCAATGTAATTGTAGCAGATTTTCTTATTTTTCAATTGAAAATGCTGGAATCCAATGTAATTATAGCAGATTTTGTTATTTTTCACTTGAAAATGCTGAAATCCAATGTAATTCTAGTAGATTTTGTTATTTTTCACATGAAAATGCAGAAATCCTGTGTAATTATTGCAGATTTTGCTATTTTAGACTTGAAAATGCTGAAATCCAATGTAATTATAACAGATTTTCTTATTTTTCACATGAAAATGCTGAAATCCAATGTAATTATAGCAGATTTTCTTATTTTTCTCTTGAAAATGCGGAAATCCAATATAATTATAGCAGATTTTGTCAATTTTCCCTTGAAAGTGATGAAATCCAATGTAATTATAGCAGATTTTGTTATTTTTCACTTGAAAATGCTGAAATCCAATGTAATTATAGCAGATTTTCTTATTTTTCACTTGAAAATGCTGAAATCCAATGTAATTTTAGCAGATTTTTTTATTTTTCACTTGAAAATGCTGAAATGGAATGTAATTATAGCAGAGTTTGTTATTTTTCTCTTGAAAATGCTGAAATCCAATGTAATTATAACAGATTTTTCCATTTTTCACATGAAAATGCTGAAATCCAATGTAATTATAGCAGATTTTGATATTTTTTAATTGAAAATGCCAAATCGAATGTAATTATAGAAGATTTTCTTTTTTTCACTTGAAAATGCAAAAATCCAATGTAATTATAGCAGATATTCTTATTTTTCACTTGAAAATGTTGAAATCCAATGTAATTATAGCAGATTTTTTTATTTTTCTTGAAAATGCTGAATTCCAGTGTAATTATAGCAGATTTTCTTATTTTTCAATTGAAAATGCTGAAATCCAATGTAATTATAGCAGATTTTTTATTTTTCTTGCAAATGCTGAAATCCAATGTAATTATAGCAGATTTTCTTATTTTTCACTTGGAAATGCTGAAATCCAATGTAATTATAGCAGATTTTGTTATTTTTCACTGGAAAATGCTGAAATCCAATGTAATTATAGCAGATTTTTTTATTTTTCACTTGAAAATGCTGAAATCCAATGTAATTATAACAGATTTTGTTATTTTTCACTTGAAAATGCTGAAATCCAATGTAATTATAGCAGATTTTCTTATTTTTCAATGGAAAATGATGAAATCCAATATAATTATAGCAGATTTTCTCATTTTTCAATTGAAAATGCTGAAATTTAACGTAATTATGGCAGATTTTGTTATTTTCCGCATGAAAATGCTGAAATCCAATGTAATTATAGCAGATTTGCTTATTTTTCAATTGAAGATGCTGGAATCCAATGTAATTATTGCAGATTTTGTTATTTTTCACTAGAAAATGCTGAAATCCAATGTAATTCTAGTAGATTTTGTTATTTTTCACATGAAAATGCAGAAATCCTGTGTAATTATAACAGATTTTCTTATTTTTCACATGAAAATGCTAAAATCCAATGTAATTATAGCAGATTTTGATATTTTTTAATTGAAAATGCCAAATCCAATGTAATTATAGAAGATTTTCTTTTTTCACTTGAAAATGCAAAAATCCAATGTAATTATAGCAGATATTCTTATTTTTCACTTGAAAATGTTGAAATCCAATGTAATTATAGCAGATATTTTTATTTTACTTGAAAATGCTGAATTCCAGTGTAATTATAGCAGATTTTCTTATTTTTCAATTGAAAATGCTGAAGTCCCATGTAATTATAGCAGATTTTTTTATTTTTCTTGAAAATGCTGAAATTCAATGTAATTATAGCAGATTTTCTTATTTTTCACTTGAAAATGCTGAAATCCAATGTAATTATAGCAGATTTTGTTATTTTTCACTTGAAAATGCTGAAATCCAATGTAATTATAGCAGATTTTCTTATTTTTCAATTGAAAATGCTGAAATCCAATGTAATTATAGCAGATTTTCTCATTTTTCAATTGAAAATGCTGAAATTTAACGTAATTATGGCAGATTTTGTTATTTTCCACATGAAAATGCTGAAATCCAATGTAATTATAGCAGATTTGCTTATTTTTCAATTGAAGATGCTGGAATCCAATGTAATTATAGCAGATTTTGTTATTTTTCACTAGAAAATGCAGAAATCCAATGTAATTCTAGTAGATTTTGTTATTTTTCACATGAAAATGCAGAAACCCTGTGTAATTATTGCAGATTTTGCTATTTTAGACTTGAAAATGCTGAAATACAATGTAATTATAACAGATTTTCTTATTTTTCACATGAAAATGCTGAAATCCAATGTAATTATAGCAGATTTTCTTATTTTTCTCTTGAAAATGCGGAAATCCAATATAATTATAGCAGATTTTGTCAATTTTCTCTTGAAAATGATGAAATCCAATGTAATTATAAAAGATTTTGTTATTTTTCACTTGAAAATGCTGAAATCCAATGTAATTATAGATTTTTTTACTTTTCAATTGAAAATCCTGAAATCCAATGTAATTATAGCAGATTTTTTTCTTTTTCACTTGTCAATGCTGAAATCCAATGTAATTACAGCAGATTTTCTTATTTTTCAATTAAAAATGCTGAAATCCAATGGAATTATAGCAGATTTTCTTATTTTTCTTGAAAATGCTGAAATCCAATGTAATTATAGCAAATTTTGTTATTTTTCACTTGAAAATCTTGAAATTCAATGTAGTTATAGCAGATATTCTTATTTTTCACTTGAAAATGCTGAAATCCAATGTAATTATAGAAGATTTTCTTACTTTTCACTTGAAAATGTTGAAATCCAATGTAATAGCAGATTTTCTCATTTTTCACTTGAAAATGTTGAAATCCAATGTAATTATTGCAGATTTTGTTATTTTTCACTTGAAAATGCCTAAATCCAATGTAATTATAGCAGATATTCTTATTTTTCACTTGAAAATGTTGAAATCCAATGTAATTATAGCAGATTTTCTTATTTTTTACTTGAAAATGCTGAAATCCGATGCATATATAGCAGATTTATTATATTTCACATGACAATGATTAAATCAAATGTAATTCTAGTAGATTTTTGATTTTTCACTTGAAAATGCAGAAATCCTGTGTAATTATAGCAGATTTTGTTATTTTTGACTTGAAAATGCTGAAATCCAATGTAATTATAGCAGATTTTATTTTTCACATGAAAATGCTGGAATCCAATGTAATTGTAGCAGATTTTCTTATTTTTCACTTGAAAATGCTGAAATCCAATGTAATTATAGCAGATTTACTTATTTTTCCATTGAAAATGCTGAAATCCAATATAATTATAGCAGATTTTGTTAATTTTCACTTGAAAATGATGAAATCCAATGTAATTATAAAAGATTTTGTTATTTTTCACATGAAAATGCTGAAATCCAATGAAATTATAGCAGATTTTCTTATTTTTCAGTTGAAAATGCTGAAATCCAATGTAATTATAGCAGATTATCTTATTTTTCACTTGAAAATGCAGAAATCCAATATAATTATAGCAGATTTTCATATTTTACACATGATAATTCTGAAATCCAAAGTAATTATAGCAGATTTCCTTATTTTTCACTTGAAAATGTTGAAATCCAATGTAATTATAGTAGATTTTCTTATATTTCCCTTGAAAATGCTGAAATCCAATGTAATTATAGCAGATTTTGTTATTTTTCACTTGAAAATGCTGAAATCCAATGTAATTATAAAAGATTTTGTTATTTTTCACTTGAAAATGCTGAAATCCAATGTAATTACAGCAGATTTTGTAATTTTTCACTTGAAAATGCTGAAATCCAATGTAATTATAGCAGATTTTCTTATTTTTCAATGGAAAATGCTGAAATCCAATGTAATTATAGCAGATTTTCTCATTTTTCAATTGAAAATGCTGAAATTTAACGTAATTATAGCAGATTTTGTTATTTTCCACATGAAAATGCTGAAATCCAATGTAATTATAGCAGATTTTCTTATTTTTCACTTTAAAATGATGAAATCCAATGTAATTATGGCAGATTTTCTTATTTTTCACTTGAAAATGCTGAAATCCAATGTAATTCTAGTAGATTTTGTTATTTTTCACTTGATAATGTAGAAATCCTGTATAATTATTGAAGATATTGTTATTTTTCACTTGAAAATGCTGAAATCCAATGTAATTATAGCAGATTTTAATATTTTTCTCTTTAAAATGCGGAAATCCAATATAATTATAGCATATTTTGTTATTTTTCACTTGAAAATGCTGGAATCCAATGTAATTCTAGTAGATTTTGATATTTTTCACTTGAAAATGCAGAAATCCTGTGTAATTATTGCAGATTAAGTTATTTTTTACTTGAAAATGCTGAAATCCAATGTAATTATAGCAGATTTTCTTATTTTTCACATGAAAATGCTGAAATCCAATGTAATTACAGCAGATTTTGTAATTTTTCACTTGAAAATGCTGAAATCCAATGTAATTATAGCAGATTTTGTTATATTTGAATTGAAAATGCTGAATCCAACGTAAGTATAGCAGGGTTTTTATTTTTCAATTGAAAATGCTGAAATCCAATGTAATTATAGCAGGTTTTGTTATATTTCAATTGAAAATACTCAAAACCTATGTAATTATAGCAGATTTTCTTATTTTTCAATTGAAATCTGAAATCTGTTGTAATTACAGCTGGTTTTGTTATTTTTCACTTAAAAATGCTGAATTCCAATGTAATTATAGCAGATTTTGTTATATTTCAACTGAAAATGCTGAAATCAAATCTAATTATAGCAGTTTTCTTATTTTTCAATTGAAAATGCAGAAATCCTGTGTAATTATAGCAGATTTCGTTACTTTTGACTTGAAAATGCTGAAATCCAATGTAATTATGACAGATTTTCATATTTTTCACATGAAAATGCTGAAATCCAATGTAATTATAGCAGATTTTCTTATTTTTCACTTGAAAATGCTGAAATCCAATATAATTATAGCAGATTTTTTTATTTTTCACGAGAAAATGCTGAAATCCAATGTAATTATAGCAGATTCTGTTAATTTTCTCTTGAAAATGATGAAATCCAATGTAATTATAGCAGATTTTCTTATTTTTCAATTGAAAATGCTGAAATCCAATGTAATTATAGCAGATTTTCTTATTTTCACTTGAAAATGCTGAAATCCAATGTAATTATAGCAGATTTTGTTATTTTTTACTTGAAAATGCTAAAATCCAATGTAATTATAGCAGATTTTGTTATTTTTTACTTGAAAATGTTGAAATCCAATGTAATTATAGCAGATTTTCTTATTTTTCACTTGAAAATGCTGAAATCCAATGTAATTATAGCAGATTTTCTTATTTTTCAGTTAAAAATGCTGAAATCCAATGTAATTATAGCAGATTATCTTATTTTTCACTTGAAAATGCAGAAATCCAATATAATTATAGCAGATTTTTATATTTTTCACATGATAATGCTGAAATCCAAAGTAATTATAGCAGATTTTTTTACTTTTCAATTGAAAATCCTGAAATCCAATGGAATTATAGCAGATTTTCTTATTTTTCTTGAAAATGCTGAAATCCAATGTAATTATAGCAGATTTTCTTATTTTTCACATGAAAATGCTGAAATCCAATGTAATTATAGCAAATTTTGTTATTTTTCACTTGAAAATCTTGAAATTCAATGTAATTATAGCAGATATTCTTATTTTTCACTTGAAAATGCTGAAATCCAATGTAATTATAGAAGATTTTCTTACTTTTCACTTGAAAATGTTGAAATCCAATGTAATAGCAGATTTTCTTATTTTTCACTTGAAAATGTTGAAATCCAATGTAATTATTGCAGATTTTCTTATTTTTCACTTGAAAATGCTGAAATCAATTGTAATTATAGAAGATTTTGTTATTTTTCACTAGGAAATTCTGAAATCCAATGTAATTATAGCAGATTTTATTTTTCACTTGAAAATGCCCAAATCCAATGTAATTAGAGCAGATATTCTTATTTTTCACTTGAAAATGTTGAAATCCAATGTAATTATTGCAGATTTTCTTATATTTCACTTGAAAATGCTGAAATCAAATTTAATTATAGCAGATTTTCTTATTTTTTACTTGAAAATGCTGAAATCCGATGCATATATAGCATATATAGATTTCTTATTTTTCACATGACAATGCTGAAATCCAATGTAATTCTAGTAGATATTTGATTTTTCACTTGAAAATGCAGAAATCCTGTGTAATTATAGCAGATTTTGTTATTTGTGACTTGAAAATGCTGAAATCCAATGTAATTATAGCAGATTTCCTTATTTTTCACATGAAAATGCTGAAATCCAATGTAATTATAGCAGATTTTATATTTTTCTCTTGAAAATGCTGAAATCCAATATAATTATAGCAGATTTTTTTATTTTTCACGAGGAAATGCTGAAATCCAATGTAATTATAGCAGATTTTGTTATTTTTCACATCAAAATGCTGAAATCCAATGTAATTATAGCAGATTTTCTTATTTTTCACATGAAAATGCTGAAATCCAATGTAATTATAGCAGATTTTCATATTTTTCACATGATAATGCTGAAAACCAAAGTAATTATAGCAGATTTTGTTAATTTTCTCTTGAAAATGATGAAATCCAATGTAATTATGAAAGATTTTGTTATTTTTCACTTGAAAATGCTGAAATACAATGAAATTATAGCAGATTTTCTTATTTTTCAGTTGAAAATGCTGAAATCCAATGTAATTATAGCAGATTATCTTATTTTTTACTTGAAAATACAGAAATCCAATATAATTATAGCAGATTTTCATATTTTACACATGATAATTCTGAAATCCAAAGTAATTATAGCAGATTTCCTTATTTTTCACTTGAAAATGTTGAAATCCAATGTAATTATAGTAGATTTTCTTATAATTCCCTTGAAAATGCTGAAATCCAATGTAATTATAGCAGATTATCTTATTTTTTACTTGAAAATACAGAAATCCAATATAATTATAGCAGATTTTAATATTTTTCACATGATAATGCTGAAATCCAAAGTAATTATAGCAGATTATCTTATTTTTCACTTGAAAATGCCGAAATCCAATATAATTATAGCAGATTTTAATATTTTTCACATGATAATGCTGAAATCCAAAGTAATTATAGCAGATTTTCTTATTTTTCACTTGAAAATGTTGAAATCCAATGTAATTCTAGTAGATTTACTTATTTTTCTCTTGAAAATACTGAAATCCAATGTAATTATAGCAGATTTTGTTATTTTTCACTTGAAAATGCTGAAATCCATTGTAATTATAGCAGATTTTTTTATTTCTCACTTCAAAATACTGAAATCCAATGTAATTATAACAGATTTTCTTATTTTTCAATTGAAAATGGTGAAATGCAATTTAATTATACAAGATTTTCTTATTTTTCACTTGAAAATGATGAAATCCAACGTAATTCTAGTAGATTTTGATATTTTTCGCTTGAAAATGCAGAAATCCTGTGTAATTATTGCAGATTTTGTTATCTTATTTTTCACTTGAAAATGCTGAAATGGAATGTAATTATAGCAGAGTTTGTTATTTTTCTCTTGAAAATGCTGAAATCCAAAGTAATTATAGCAGATTTTTTATTTTTCACATGAAAATGCTGAAATCCAATGTAATTATAGCAGATTTTGATATTTTTTAATTGAAAATGCCAAATCCAATGTAAGTATAGAAGATTTTCTTTTTTTCACTTGAAAATGCAAAAATCCAATGTAATTATAGCAGATATTCTTATTTTTCTTGAAAAGTTCGAAATCCAATGTAATTATAGCAGATTTTCTTATTTTTCTTGAAAATGCTGAAATCCAGTGTAATTATAGCAGATTTTCCTATTTTTCTTGAAAATGCTGAAATCCAATGTAATTATAGCAGATTTTCTTATTTTTCAATTGAAAATGCAGATATCCAATGTAATTATAGCAGATTTTCTTATTTTTCACTTGAAAATGCTGAAATCCAATGTAATTATAGCAGATTTTGTTATTTTTCACTTGAAAATGCTGAAATCCAATGTAATTATAGCAGATTTTCTTATTTTTCAATTGAAAATGCTGATATCCAATGTAATTATAGCAGATTTTCTTATTTTTCACTTGAAAATGCTGAAATCCAATGTAATTATAGCAGATTTTGTTATTTTTCACTTGAAAATGCTGAAATACAATGTAATTATAGCAGATTTGCTTATTTTTCAATTGAAAATGCTGGAATCCAATGTAATTCTAGTAGATTTTGATATTTTTCACTTGAAAATGCAGAAATCCTGTGTAATTATTGCAGATTATGTTATTTTTTACTTGAAAATGCTGAAATCCAATGTAATTATAGCAGATTTTTTTATTTTTCACTTGTAAATGCTGAAATGGAATGTAATTATAGCAGAGTTTGTTATTTTTCTTGAAAATGCTGAAATCCAATGTAATTATAGCAGATTTTCTTATTTTACTTGAAAATGCTGAAATCCAATGTAATTATAGCAGATTTTCTTATTTTTCCATTGAAAATGCTGAAATCCAATGTAATTATTGCAGATTTTCTTATTTTTCACTTGAAAATGCTGAAATCAATTGTAATTATAGAAGATTTTGTTATTTTTCACTAGGAAATTCTGAAATCCAATGTAATTATAGCAGATTTTCTAATTATTCAATTGAAAATGCTGGAATCCAATGTAATTATAGCAGATTTTCTTATTTTTCTCTTGAAAATGCGGAAATCTAATATAATTATAGCAGATTTTCATATTTTTCACATGATAATGTTGAAATCCAAAGTAATTATAGCAGATTTTCTTATTTTTCACTTGAAAATGTTGAAATCCAATGTAATTGCTGTAGATTTACTTATTTTTCTCTTGAAAATGCTGAAATCCAATGTAATTATAAAAGATTTTGTTATTTTTCACTTGAAAATGCTGAGATCCAATGAAATTATTGCAGATTTTGTGATTTTTCACTTGAAAATGCTGAAATCCAATGTAATTATAGCAGATTGTCTTATTTTTCAACTGAAAATGAATAATCCAATGTAATTATTGTCGATTTTGATATTTTTCACTTGAAATTGTTGAAATCCAATGTAATAGCAGATTTTCATATTTTTCACTTGAAAATGCTGAAATCCAATGTAATTATAGCAGATTTTTTTATTTTTCACTTGTAAATGCTGAAATGGAATGTAATTATAGCAGAGTTTGTTATTTTTCTTGAAAATGCTGAAATCCAATGTAATTATAGCAGATTTTCTTATTTTACTTGAAAATGCTGAAATCCAATGTAATTATAGCAGATTTTCTTATTTTTCCATTGAAAATGCTGAAATCCAATGTAATTATTGCAGATTTTCTTATTTTTCACTTGAAAATGCTGAAATCAATTGTAATTATAGAAGATTTTGTTATTTTTCACTAGGAAATTCTGAAATCCAATGTAATTATAGCAGATTTTCTAATTATTCAATTGAAAATGCTGGAATCCAATGTAATTATAGCAGATTTTGTTATTTTTCACTTAAAAATGCTGAAATCCAATGTAATTCTAGAAGATTTTGATATTTTTCACTTGAAAATGCAGAAATCCTCTGTAATTATTGCAGATTTTGTTATTTTTGAGTTGAAAATGCTGAAATCCAATGTAATTATAGCAGATTGTTTTATTTTTCACTTGAAAATGCTGAAATGGAATGTAATTATAGCAGAGTTTGTTATTTTTCTCTTGAAAATGCTGAAATCCAAAGTAATTATAGCAGATTTTTTATTTTTCACATGAAAATGCTGAAATCCAATGTAATTATAGCAGATTTTGATATTTTTTAATTGAAAATGCCCAATCCAATGTAATTATAGAAGATTTTCTTTTTTTCACTTGAAAATGCAAAAATCCAATGTAATTATAGCAGATATTCTTCTTTTCACTTGAAAATGTTGAAATCCAATGTAATTATAGCAGATATTCTTATTTTTCTTGAAAAGTCTGAAATCCAATATAATTATAGCAGATTTTCTAATTTTTCAATTGAAAATGCTAAAATCCAATGTAATTATAGCAGATATTCTTATTTTTCACTTGAAAATGTTGAAATCCAATGTAATTATAGTAGATTTTTTTATTTTTCTTGAAAATGCTGAAATCCAGTGTAATTATAGCAGATTTTCTTATTTTTCTTGAAAATGCTGAAATCCAATGTAATTATAGCAGATTTTCTTATTTTTCAATTGAAAATGCTGATATCCAATGTAATTATAGCAGATTTTCTCATTATTCAATTGAAAATGCTGAAATTCAACGTAATTATAGCAGATTTTGTTATTTTCCACTTGAAAATTCTGAAATCCAATGTAATTATGGCAGATTTTCTTATTTTTCACTTGAAAATGCTGAAATCCAATGTAATTATAGCAGATTTTCTTATTTTTCCATTGAAAATGCTGAAATACAATGTAATTATAGCAGATTTGCTTATTTTTCACATGAAAATGCTGAAATCCAATGTAATTTTAGCAGATTTTGATATTTTTTAATTGAAAATGCCAAATCCAATGTAATTATAGAAGATTTTCTTTTTTTCACTTGAAAATGCAAAAATCCAATGTAATTATAGCAGATTTTGTTATTTTCCACATGAAAATGCTGAAATCCAATGTAATTATAGCAGATATTCTTATTTTTCACTTGAAAATGCTGAAATCCAATGTAATTATAGCAGATTTTCTTATTTTTCAATTGAAAATGCTGAAATCCAATGTAATTATAGCAGATTTTCTCATTTTTCTTGAAAATGCTGAAATCCAATGTAATTATAGCAGATTTTGTTATTTTCCACTTGAAATTGCTGAAATCCAATGTAATTATGGCAGATTTTCTTATTTTTCACTTGAAAATGCTGAAATACAATGTAATTATAGCAGATTTGCTTATTTTTCAATTGAAAATGCTGGAATCCAATGTAATTCTAGTAGATTTTGATATTTTTCACTTGAAAATGCAGAAATCATGTGTAATTATTGCAGATTAAGTTATTTTTTACTTGAAAATGCTGAAATCCAATGTAATTATAGCAGATTTTCTTATTTTTCACATGAAAATGCTGAAATCCAATGTAATTATCGCAGATTTTCTTATTTTTCTCTTGAAAATGCGGAAATCTAATATAATTATAGCAGATTTTCATATTTTTCACATGATAATGTTGAAATCCCAAGTAATTATAGCAGATTTTCTTATTTTTCACTTGAAAATGTTGAAATCCAATGTAATTACTGTAGATTTACTCATTTTTCTCTTGAAAATGCTGAAATCCAATGTAATTATAGCAGATTTTGTTATTTTCACTTGAAAATGCTGAAATCCAATGTAATTATAGCAGATTTTTTTATTTTTCACTTGAAAATGCTGAAATGGAATGTAATTATAGCAGATTTTGATATTTTTCAGTTGAAAATGCTGAAATCCAATGTAATTATAGCAGATTGTGTTATTTTTAAATTGAAAATGCTGAGATCCAATGTAATTATTGCAGATTTTGTGATTTTTCACTTGAAAATGCTGAAATCCAATGTAATTATAGCAGATTGTCTTATTTTTCAATTGAAAATGAATAATCCAATGTAATTATTGTCGATTTTGATATTTTTCACTTGAAATTGTTGAAATCCAATGTAATAGCAGATTTTCTTATTTTTCACTTGAAAATGCTGAAATCCAATGTAATTATAGCAGATTTTTTTATTTTTCACTTGAAAATGCTGAAATGGAATGTAATTATAGCAGAGTTTGTTATTTTTCTTGAAAATGCTGAAATCCAATGTAATTATAGCAGATTTTCTTATTTTACTTGAAAATGCTGAAATCCAATGTAATTATAGCAGATTGTCTAATTTTTCAATTGAAAATGCTGGAATCCAATGTAATGATAGCAGATTTTGTTATTTTTCACTTAAAAATGCTGAAATCCAATGTAATTCTAGAAGATTTTGATATTTTTCA
Source organism: Acanthosepion lycidas (assembly GCA_963932145.1). Lineage (NCBI taxonomy): Eukaryota > Metazoa > Mollusca > Cephalopoda > Sepiida > Sepiidae > Acanthosepion > Acanthosepion lycidas. Next base: position 55,235,073 of record OZ010615.1, read on the forward strand.
CTTGAAAATGCAGAAATCCTCTGTAATTATTGCAGATTTTGTCATTTTTGACTTGAAAATGCTGAAATCCAATGTAATTATAGCAGATTTTTTTATTTTTCACTTGAAAATGCTGAAATGGAATGTAATTATAGCAGAGTTTGTTATTTTTCTCTTGAAAATGCTGAAATCCAAAGTAATTATAGCAGATTTTTTATTTTTCACATGAAAATGCTGAAATCCAATGTAATTATAGCAGATTTTGATATTTTTTAATTGAAAATGCCAAATCCAATGTAATTATAGAAGATTTTCTTTTTTTCACTTCAAAATGCAAAAATCCAATGTAATTATAGCAGATATTCTTATTTTTCACTTGAAAATGTTGAAATCCAATGTAATTATAGCGGATATTCTTATTTTTCTTGAAAAGTCTGAAATCCAATGTAATTATAGCAGATTTTCTAATTTTTCAATTGAAAATGCTAAAATCCAATGTAATTACAGCAGATATTCTTATTTTTCACTTGAAAATGTTGAAATCCAATGTAATTATAGTAGATTTTTTTATTTTTCTTGAAAATGCTGAAATCCAGTGTAATTATAGCAGATTTTCTTATTTTTCTTGAAAATGCTGAAATCCAATGTAATTATAGCAGATTTTCTTATTTTTCAATTGAAAATGCTGATATCCAATGTAATTATAGCAGATTTTCTCATTATTCAATTGTAAATGCTGAAATTCAACGTAATTATAGCAGATTTTGTTATTTTCCACTTGAAAATTCTGAAATCCAATGTAATTATGGCAGATTTTCTTATTTTTCCATTGAAAATGCTGAAATACAATGTAATTATAGCAAATTTTGATATTTTTTAATTGAAAATGCCAAATCCAATGTAATTATGTCAGATTTTCTTATTTTTCACTTGAAAATGCTGAAATCCTATTTAATTTTAGCAGATTTTGATATTTTTCAATTGAAAATGCCAAATCCAATGTAATTATGTCAGATTTTCTTATTTTTCACTTGAAAATGCTGAAATCCAATGTAATTATAGCAGATTTTCGAATTTTTCAATTGAAAATGCTAAAATCCAATGTAATTATAGCAGATATTCTTATTTTTCACTTGAAAATGTTGAAATCCAATGTAATTATAGCAGATTTTCCTATTTCTCTTGAAAATGCTGAAATCCAATGTAATTATAGCAGATTTTCTTATTTTACTTGAAAATGCTGAAATCCAATGTAATTATAGCAGATTGTCTAATTTTTCAATTGAAAATGCTGGAATCCAATGTAATGATAGCAGATTTTGTTATTTTTCACTTAAAAATGCTGAAATCCAATGTAATTCTAGAAGATTTTGATATTTTTCACTTGAAAATGCAGAAATCCTCTGTAATTATTGCAGATTTTGTCATTTTTGACTTGAAAATGCTGAAATCCAATGTAATTATGTCAGATTTTTTTATTTTTCACTTGAAAATGCAGAAATGGAATGTAATTATAGCAGAGTTTGTTATTTTTCTCTTGAAAATGCTGAAATCCAAAGTAATTATAGCAGATTTTTTATTTTTCACATGAAAATGCTGAAATCCAATGTAATTATAGCAGATTTTGATATTTTTTAATTGAAAATGCCAAATCCAATGTAATTATAGAAGATTTTCTTTTTTTCACTTCAAAATGCAAAAATCCAATGTAATTATAGCAGATATTCTTATTTTTCACTTGAAAATGTTGAAATCCAATGTAATTATAGCGGATATTCTTATTTTTCTTGAAAAGTCTGAAATCCAATGTAATTATAGCAGATTTTCTAATTTTTCAATTGAAAATGCTAAAATCCAATGTAATTACAGCAGATATTCTTATTTTTCACTTGAAAATGTTGAAATCCAATGTAATTATAGTAGATTTTTTTATTTTTCTTGAAAATGCTGAAATCCAGTGTAATTATAGCAGATTTTCTTATTTTTCTTGAAAATGCTGAAATCCAATGTAATTATAGCAGATTTTCTTATTTTTCAATTGAAAATGCTGATATCCAATGTAATTATAGCAGATTTTCTCATTATTCAATTGAAAATGCTGAAATTCAACGTAATTATAGCAGATTTTGTTATTTTCCACTTGAAAATTCTGAAATCCAATGTAATTATGGCAGATTTTCTTATTTTTCCATTGAAAATGCTGAAATACAATGTAATTATAGCAGATTTTGATATTTTTTAATTGAAAATGCCAAATCCAATGTAATTATGTCAGATTTTCTTATTTTTCACTTGAAAATGCTGAAATCCTATGTAATTTTAGCAGATTTTGATATTTTTTAATTGAAAATGCCAAATCCAATGTAATTATGTCAGATTTTCTTATTTTTCACTTGAAAATGCTGAAATCCAATGTAATTATAGCAGATTTTCGAATTTTTCAATTTAAAATGCTAAAATCCAATGTAATTATAGCAGATATTCTTATTTTTCACTTGAAAATGTTGAAATCCAATGTAATTATAGCAGATTTTCCTATTTCTCTTGAAAATGCTGAAATCCATTTTAATTATAGCAGATTTTCTTATTTTTCTTGAAAATGCTGAAATCCAATATAATTATGGCAGATTTTCTTATTTTTCAATTGAAAATGCTGATATCCAATGTAATTATAGCAGATTTTCTTATTTTTCACTTGAAAATGCTGAAATCCAATGTAATTATAGCAGATTTTGTTATTTTTCACTTGAAAATGCTGAAATCCAATGTAATTGTAGTAGATTTTGATATTTTTCAGTTGACAATGCAGAAAGCCTGTGTAATTATTGCAGATTTTGTTATTTTTGACTTGAAAATGCTGAAATCCAATATAATTATAGCAGATTTTCATATTTTTCACATGATAATGCTGAAATCCAAAGTAATTATAGCAGATTTTCTTATTTTTCACTTGAAAATGTTGAAATCCAATGTAATTACTGTAGATCTACTTATTTTTCACTTGAAAATGCTGAAATCCAATGTAATTATAAAAGATTTTGTTATTTTTCACTTGAAAATGCTGAAATCCAATGTAATTATAGCAGATTTTCTTGTTTTTCACTTGAAAATGCTGAGATCCAATGTTATTATAGCAGATTTTGTTATTTCTCACTTCAAAATACTGTAATCCAATGTAATTATAGCAGATTTTCTTATTTTCAATTGAAAATAGTGAAATGCAATTTAATTATACAAGATTTTCTTATTATTCACTTTAAAATGATGAAATCCTATGTGATTATAGCAGATTATCTTATTTTTCTATTGAAAAAGTTGAAATCCAATGTAATTATAGCAGATTTTTTTATTTTTCACTTGAAAATGCTGAAATAGAATGTAATTATAGCAGAGTTTGTTATTTTTCTTGAAAATGCTGAAATCCAATGTAATTATAGCAGATTTCTTATTTTACTTGAAAATGCTGAAATCCAATGTAATTATAGCAGATTTTCTTATTTTTCCATTGAAAATGCTGAAATACAATGTAATTATAGCAGATTTTCTTATTTTTCAATTGAAAATGCTGGAATCCAATGTAATTTTAGCAGATTTTGATATTTTTTAATTGAAAATGCCAAATCCAATGTAATTATAGAAGATTTTCTTTTTTTCACTTGAAAATGCAAAAATCCAATGTAATTATAGCAGATATTCTTATTTTTCTCTTGAAAATGTTGAAATCCAATGTAATTATAGCAGATTTTCTTATTTTTCTTGAAAAGTCTGAAATCCAATGTAATTATAGCAGATTTTCTAATTTTTCAATTGCAAATGCTAAAATGTAATTATAGCAGATTTACTTATTTTTCTCTTGAAAATGCTGAAATCCAATGTAATTATAGCAGATTTGCTTATTTTTCACATGAAAATGCTGAAATCCAATGTAATTTTAGCAGATTTTGATATTTTTTAATTGAAAATGCCAAATCCAATGTAATTATAGAAGATTTTCTTTTTTTCATCTGAAAATGCAAAAATCCCATGTAATTATAGCAGATATTCTTATTTTTCACTTGAAAATCTTGAAATCCAATGTAATTATAGCAGATTTTCTTATTTTTCACTTGAAAATGCTGAAGTCCAATGTAATTATAGTAGATTTTCTTATTTTTCAATTGAAAATGCTGGAATCCAATGTAATTATAGCATATTTTGTTATTTTTCACTTAAAAATGCTGAAATCCAATGTAATTCTAGTAGATTTTGATATTTTTCATTTGAAAATGCAGAAATCCTGTGTAATTACTGTAGATTTACTTATTTTTCTCTTGAAAATGCTGAAATCCAATGTAATTATAGCAGATTTTCTTATTTTTTACAGGAAAATGCTGAAATCCAATGTAATTATAGCAGATTTCCTTATTTTTCTGTTGAAATTGCTGAAATCCAATGTAATTATAGCAGATTTTGTTATTTTTGAATGGAAATGCTGAAATCCAATGTAATTATAGAAGATTTTCTTATATTTTAATTGAAAATGCTAAAATCCAATGTAATTATAGCAGATTTTCTTATTTTTCAATTGAAAATGCTGAAATCCAATGTAATTATTGCAGATTTTGTTATTTTTCACTTGAAAATTCTGAAATCCAATGTAATTATAGCAGATTTTCTTATTTTTCGAATGAAAATACAGAAATCCAATGTAATTATTGCAGATCTTGTTATTTTTCACTTGACAATGATGAAATCCAATGTAATTATGGTAGATTATCTTATTTTTCAATTGAAAATGATGAAATACAATGTAATTATTGCAGATTTTCTTATTTTTCACATGAAAATGCTGAAATCCAATGTAATTATAGCAGATTTTCTTATTTTTCAATTGAAAATGCTGAAATCCAATGTAATTATTGCAGATTTTCTTATTTTTCAATTGAAAATGCTGAAATCCAATGTAATTATAGCAGATTTTCTTATTTTTCAATTGAAAATGCTGAAATCCAATGTAATTATAGCAGATTTTCTTATTTTTCAATTGAAAATGCTGAAATCCAATGTAATTATAGCAGATTTTCTTATTTTTCACATGAAAATGCTGAAATCCAATGTAATTATTGCAGATTTTCTTATTTTTCCATTGAAAATGCTGAAATACAATGTAATTATAGCAGATTTTCTTATTTTTCAATTGAAAATGCTGGAATCCAATGTAATTTTAGCAGATTTTGATATTTTTTAATTGAAAATGCCAAATCCAATGTAATTATAGAAGATTTTCTTTTTTTCACTTGAAAATGCAAAAATCCAATGTAATTATAGCAGATATTCTTATTTTTCACTTGAAAATGTTGAAATCCAATGTAATTATAGCAGATTTTGTTATTTTTCACTTGAAAATGCTGAAATCCAATGTAATTCTAGAAGATTGTGATATTTTTCACTTGAAAATGCAGAAATCCTGTGTAATTATGGCAGATTTTGTTATTTTTCTCTTGAAAAGGCTGAAATCCAATGTAATTATAGCAGATATTGTTATTTTTCAATTGAAAATGCTGAAATCCAATGTAATTATAGCAGAATTTCTTATTTTACATTTGAAAATGCTGGAATCCAATGTAATTTTAGCAGATTTTGTAATTTTTGAATTGAAAATGCTGCAATCCAATGTAATTATAATAGAATTTCTAATTTTTCACTTGAAAATGCTGAAATCCAATGTAATGATATGAGATTTTCTTATTTTTCACTTGTAAATGCTGAAATCCAATGTAATTATAGCAGATTTTCTTATTTTTCACTTGAAAATGCTGAAATCCAATGTAATTATAGCAGAGTTTATTATTTTTCTCTTGAAAATGCTGAAATCCAATGTAATTATGGGAGATTTTCGTATTTTCACATGAAAATGCTGAAATCCAATGTAATTATAGGAGATTTTCTTATTTTTAACTTGAAAATGCTGAAATCCAAAGTAATTATAGCAGATTGTCTTATTTTTCACTTGTAAATGGTGAAATCCAATGTAATTATAGCAGATTTTCTTATTTTTCACTTCAAAATGCTGAAATCCAAAGTAATTATAGACGATTTTCTTTTTTTTCACTTGAACATGCAGAAATCCAATGTAATTATAGCAGATATTCTTATTTTTCACATGAAAAAGTTGAAATCCAATGTAATTATAGCAGATTTTTTTATTTTTCTTGAAAATGCTGAAATCCAATGTAATTATAGCAAATTTTCTTATTTTTCAATTGAAAATGCTGAAATCCAATCTAATTATAGCAGATTTTCTTATTTTTCACTTGTAAATGCTGAAATCCAATGTAATTATAGCAGACTTTCTTATTTTTCAATTGAAAATGCTGAAAGGCAATGTAATTATAGCAGGTTTTGTTATTTTTGAATTGAAAATGCTGCAATCCAATGTAATTATAATAGATTTTCTTATTTTTCAATCGAAAATACTAAAGTCCAATGTAAGTACAACAGATTTTGTTATTTTTCAATTGAAAAAGCTTAAATCCAATGTAATTATAGCAGGTTTTGTTATTTTTCACTTGACAATTCTGAAATCCAATGTAATTATAGCAGATTTTCTTATTTTTGAATTGAAAATGCTGAAATCCAATGTAATTATAGCAGATTTTCTTATTTTTCACTTGAAAATGCTGAAATCCAATGTAATTATATCAGAGTTTATTATTTTTCTCTTGAAAATGCTGAAATCCAATGTAATTATGGGAGATTTTCGTATTTTCACATGAAAATGCTGAAATCCAAAGTAATTATAGCAGATATTCTTATTTTTCACTTGAAAAAGTTGAAATCCAATGTAATTATAGCAGATTTTTTTATTTTTCTTGAAAATGCTGAAATCCAATGTAATTATAGCAAATTTTCTTATTTTTCAATTGAAAATGCTGAAATCCAATCTAATTATAGAAGATTTTCTTATTTTTCACTTGTAAATGCTGAAATCCAATGTAATTATAGCAGACTTTCTTATTTTTCAATTGAAAATGCTGAAAGGCAATGTAATTATAGCAGATTTTGTTATTTTCCACTTGAAAATGCTGAAATCAAATGTAATTATAGCAGATTTTCCTATTTTTCACTTGAAAATGCAGAAATCCAATGTAATTATAGCAGATTTTCTTATTTTTCCATTGAAAATGCTGAAATCCAATGTAATTATAGCAGATTTCTTATTTTTCACATGAAAATGCTGAAATCCAATGTAATTCTAGTAGAATTTTTTTTTTTCACATGACCATGCTGAAATCCAATGTAATTCTTGTAGATTTTGTTATTTTTCACTTGAAAATGCAGAAATCCTGTGTAATTATAGCAGATTTTGTTATTTTTGACTTGAAAATGCTGAAATCCAATGTAATTATAGCAGATTTTATATTTTTCTCTTAAAAATGCTGAAATCCAATATAATTATAGAACATTTTTTTATTTTTCACGAGGAAATGCTGAAATCCAATGTAATTACAGCAGATTTTGTTATTTTTCACATCAAAATGATGAAATCCAATGTAATTATAGCAGATTTTCTTATTTTTCAATTGAAAATGCTGAAATCCAATGTAATTATTGCAGATTTTGTAATTTTTCACTTGAACTTGCTGAAATCCAATGTAATTGTAGCAGAATTTCTTATTTTTCAATTGAAAATGCTGAAATCCAATATAATTATACCAGATTTTGTTATTTTTCACATGAAAATGCTGTAATACAATGTAATTTTTGGAGATTTTGGTAATTTTCAATTGAAAATGCTAAATTCCAATGTTATTATAGCAGATTTTCTTATTTTTCAATTGAAAATGCTGAAATCCAATGTAATTATAGCAGGTGTTGTTATTTTTCACTTGACAATGCTGAAATCCAATGTAATTATAGCAGATTTTCTTATTTTTCAATTGAAAATGCTGAAATCCAATGTAATTATAGCAGATTTTCTTATTTTTCACTTGAAAATGCTGAAATCCTATGTAATTATAGCAGATTTTGTTATTTTTCACTTGAAAATGCTGATATCCAATCTAATTATAGCAGATTTTCTTATTTTTCACTTGTAAATGCTGAAATCCAATGTAATTATAGCAGATTTTGTTATTTTTCAATTGACAATGCTAAAGCGTAATGCATTTATAGCAGATTTCGTTATTTTTCAATTGAAAATGCTGAAATGCAATGTAATTATAGCAAATTTTCTTGTTTTTCACTTGAAAATCTTGAAATTCAATGTAATTATAGCAGATTTTCTTATTTTTCACTTGAAAATGCTGAAATCCAAATGTAATTATAGCAGGTTTTGTTATTTTTCACTTGACAATGCTGAAATCCAATGTAATTATAGCAGATTTTCTTATTTTTCAAATGAAAATGCTGAAATCCAATGTAATTATAGCAAATTTTCTTGTTTTTCACTTGAAAATCTTGAAATTCAATGTAATTATAGCAGATTTTCTTATTTTTCACTTGAAAATGCTGAAATCCAAATGTAATTATAGCAGGTTTTGTTATTTTTCACTTGACAATGCTGAAATCCAATGTAATTATAGCAGATTTTCTTATTTTTCAATTGAAAATGCTGAAATCCAATGTAATTATAGCAGATTTTCTTACATTTCACTTGAAAATGCTGAAATCCACTGTAATTATTTCAGATTTTCTTATTTTTCACTTGAAAATGCTGAAATCCAATGTAATTATAGGAGATTTTCTTATTTTTAACTTGAAAATGCTTAAATCCAAAGTAATTATAGCAGATTGTCTTATTTTTCACTTGTAAATGGTGAAATCCAATGTAATTATTGCAGATTTTCTTATTTTTCACTTCAAAATGCTGAATTCCAATGTAATTATAGACGATTTTGTTATGTTTCACTTGAAAATGCAGAATTCCTGTGTAATTATTGCAGATTTTGTAAATTTTCACTTGAACTTGCTGAAATCCAATGTAATTGTAGCAGATTTTCTTATTTTTCAATTGAAAATGCTGAAATCCAATATAATTATACCAGATTTTGTTATTTTTCACGTGAAAATGCTGAAATCCAATGTAATTATAGCAGATTTTGTTATTTTGCAATTGACAATGCTAAAGATTAATGTATTTATAGCAGATTTCGTTATTTTTCAATTGAAAATGCTGAAATGCAATGTAATTATTGCAGATTTTGGTACTTTTCAATTGAAAATCCTAAATTCCAATGTAATTATATCAGATTTTCTTATTTTTCAATTGAAAATGCTGAAATCCAATGTAATTATAGCAGGTTTTGTTATTTTTCACTTGACAATGCTGAAATCCAATGTAATTATAGCAGATTTTCTTATTTTTCAATTGAAAATGCTGAAATCCAATGTAATTATAGCAGATTTTCTAATTTTCACTTGAAAATGCTGAAATCCTATGTAATTATAGCAGATTTTATTATTTTTCACTTGAAAATGCTGAAATCCAACTAATTATAGCAGATTTTCTTATTTTTCACTTGTAAATGCTGAAATCCTATGTAATTATAGCAGATTTTGTTATTTTTCAATTGACAATGCTAAAGATTAATGTATTTATAGCAGATTTCCTTATTTTTCAATTGAAAATGCTGAAATGCAATGTAATTATTGCAGATTTTGGTACTTTTCAATTGAAAATGCTAAATTCCAATGTAATTATGGCAGATTTTCTTATTTTTCAAATGAAAATGCTGAAATCCAATGTAATTATAGCAAATTTTCTTGTTTTTCACTTGAAAATCTTGAAATCCAATGTAATTATAGCAGATTTTCTTATTTTTCACTTGACAATGCTGAAATCCAATGTAATTATTTCAGATTTTCTTATTTTTAACTTGAAAATGCTGAAATCCAATGTAATTATAGGAGATTTTCTTATTTTTAACTTGAAAATGCTGAAATCGAAAGTAATTATAGCAGATTGTCTTATTTTTCACTTGTAAATGGTGAAATCCAATGTAATTATAGCAGATTTTGTTATTTTTCACTTCAAAATGCTGAAATCCAATGTAATTATAGACGATTTTCTTTTTTTTCACTTGAACATGCAGAAATCCCATGTAATTATAGCAGATATTCTTATTTTTCACTTGAAAAAGTTGAAATCCAATGTAATTATAGCAGATTTTCTTTTTTTTCAATTAAAAATGCTGAAATCCAATGTAATTATTGCAGATTTTGTTATTTTTCACAATAAAATGCTGAAATCCAATGTAATTATAGCAGATTTTCTTATTTTTCAATTGAAATCTGAAATCTGTTGTAATTACAGCTGGTTTTGTTATTTTTCACTTGAAAATGCTGAATTCCAATCTAATTATAGCAGATTTTCTTATTTTTCACTTGTAAATGCTGAAATCCAATGTAATTATAGCAGATTTTTTTATTTTTCAATTGAAAATGCTGAAAGGCAATGTAATTATAGCAGATTTTGTTATTTTCCACTTGCAAATGCTGAAATCCAATGTAATTATTTCAGATTTTCATATTTTTCCATTGAAAATGCAGAAATCCAATGTAATTATAGCAGATATTCTTATTTTTCACTTGAAAAAGTTGAAATCCAATGTAATTATAGCAGATTTTCTTATTTTTCTTGAAAATGCTGAAATCCAATGTAATTATAGCAGATTTTCTTATTTTTCACTTGAAAATGCTGAAATCTTATGTAATTATAGCAGATTTTGTTATTTTTCACTTGAAAATGCTGAAATCCAATCTAATTATAGCAGATTTTCTCATTTTTCACTTGAAAATGCTTAAATCCAATGTAATTATAGCAGATTTTCTTATTTTTCTCTTGAAAATGCGGAAATCCATTATAATTATAGCAGATTTTTTTATTTTTCACGAGAAAATGCTGAAATCCAATGTAATTATAGCAGATTTTCTTATTTTTCACTTGAAAATGTTGAAATCCAATGTAATTATAGTAGATTTACTTATTTTTCTCTTGAAAATGCTGAAATCCAATGTAATTATAGGAGATTTTGTTATTTTCACTTGAAAATGCTGAAACCCAATGTAATTATAAAAGATTTTCTTATTTTTCACTTGAAAATGCTGAAGTCCAATGTAATTATAGCAGATTTTCTTATTTTTCACTTGACAATGCTGAAATCCAATGTAATTATTTCAGATTTTCTTATTTTTCACTTGAAAATGCTGAAATCCAATGTAATTATAGGAGATTTTCTTATTTTTAACTTGAAAATGCTGAAATCGAAAGTAATTATAGCAGATTGTCTTATTTTTCACTTGTAAATGGTGAAATCCAATGTAATTATAGCAGATTTTGTTATTTTTCACTTCAAAATGCTGAAATCCAATGTAATTATAGACGATTTTCTTTTTTTTCACTTGAACATGCAGAAATCCCATGTAATTATAGCAGATATTCTTATTTTTCACTTGAAAAAGTTGAAATCCAATGTAATTATAGCAGATTTTCTTTTTTTTCAATTAAAAATGCTGAAATCCAATGTAATTATTGCAGATTTTGTTATTTTTCACAATAAAATGCTGAAATCCAATGTAATTATAGCAGATTTTCTTATTTTTCAATTGAAATCTGAAATCTGTTGTAATTACAGCTGGTTTTGTTATTTTTCACTTGAAAATGCTGAATTCCAATCTAATTATAGCAGATTTTCTTATTTTTCACTTGTAAATGCTGAAATCCAATGTAATTATAGCAGATTTTTTTATTTTTCAATTGAAAATGCTGAAAGGCAATGTAATTATAGCAGATTTTGTTATTTTCCACTTGCAAATGCTGAAATCCAATGTAATTATTTCAGATTTTCATATTTTTCCATTGAAAATGCTGAAATCCAATGTAATTATAGGAGATTTTCTTATTTTTAACTTGAAAATGCTGAAATCCAAAGTAATTATAGCAGATTGTCTTATTTTTCACTTGTAAATGGTGAAATCCAATGTAATTATAGCAGATTTTGTTATTTTTCACTTCAAAATGCTGAAATCCAATGTAATTATAGACGATTTTCTTTTTTTCACTTGAACATGCAGAAATCCAATGTAATTATAGCAGATATTCTTATTTTTCACTTGAAAAAGTTGAAATCCAATGTAATTATAGCAGATTTTCTTATTTTTCTTGAAAATGCTGAAATCCAATGTAATTATAGCAGATTTTCTTATTTTTCACTTGAAAATGCTGAAATCTTATGTAATTATAGCAGATTTTGTTATTTTTCACTTGAAAATGCTGAAATCCAATCTAATTATAGCAGATTTTCTCATTTTTCACTTGAAAATGCTTAAATCCAATGTAATTATAGCAGATTTTCTTATTTTTCTCTTGAAAATGCGGAAATCCATTATAATTATAGCAGATTTTTTTATTTTTCAATTGAAAATGCTGAAAGGCAATGTAATTATAGCAGATTTTGTTATTTTTCACTTGAAAATGTTGAAATCCAATGTAATTATAGTAGATTTACTTATTTTTCTCTTGAAAATGCTGAAATCCAATGTAATTATAGGAGATTTTGTTATTTTCACTTGAAAATGCTGAAACCCAATGTAATTATAAAAGATTTTGTTATTTTTCACTTGAAAATGCTGAAGTCCAATGTAATTATAGCAGATTTTCTTATTTTTCAGTTGAAAATGCTGAAATCCAATATAATTATAGCAGATTATCTTATTTTTCACTTGAAAATGCTGAAATCCAATATAATTATAGCAGATTTTTATATTTTTCACATGATAATGCTGAAATCCAAAGTAATTATAGCAGATTTTCTTATTTTTCACTTGAAAATGTTGAAATCCAATGTAATTATAGTAGATTTTCTTATTTTTCTCTTGAAAATGCTGAAATCCAATGTAATTATAGCAGATTTTCTTATTTTTCACTTGAAAATGTTGAAATCCAATGTAATTATAGCAGATTTTCTTATTTTTCACTTGAAAATGTTGAAATCCAATGTAATTATAGCAGATTTTCTTATTTTTCACTTGAAAATGCTGAAATCCAATGTAATTATAGCAGATTTTGTTATTTTTCACTTGAAAATGCTGAAATGGAATGTAATTATAGCAGATTTTCTTATTTTTCACTTGAAAATGCTGAAATCCAATGTAATTATAGCAGATTTTTTTATTTTTCACTTGACAATGCTGAAATGGAATGTAATTATAGCAGAGTTTTTTATTTTTCTCTTGAAAATGCTGAAATCCAAAGTAATTATAACAGATTTTTTATTTTTCACATGAAAATGCTGAAATCCAATGTAATTATAGCAGATTTTGATATTTTTTAATTGAAAATGCCAAATCCAATGTAATTATAGAAGATTTTCTTTTTTTCACTTGAAAATGCAAAAATCCAATGTAATTATAGTGTGACGGGTACACACCTGGCCCAGGGTCGAATCCTTTGGTTACGGCGCCAACTATGACGTCGCTCCTCCTGGTCGCTCCTCCTGGTTCCAAGCGTGCCGCTCCAACCTCTTGGTTAGATGATCACCAGCCTCGCCTTTCCCAACCCGCTTCCAATACCTGGTTGCTAAAGCAACTGTACTGATCTCCGGTCTGTCTACCCACGCTGTGTTTAGATCTTAGACAGACGGGACCAGCAGGGATTGGGCCGTATGCAAGCTGAGTCCGACGGGGGTGGCAAAACACAAGTAAAAGAAAAAAAAAACAACTCACGAGACAAAAAATTACCGATAAAAAAATAGGGTGACAACCTTTTATATCTAATGTCCGTTACATAAAGAAAAATTGTTCTCATTCCCGACCCGCTCTGTGGACCATGGCACCAAGCTTCTATCATACAACTTAACGATTTCGAATTGTCTACTCTCCAGAATTGTGTATGTCGGAGTGTGGTTTAGTTCGACACTGGGGCTAATTTCTATCAATCATTCGCAGTTGATTCTTCTCTTCGACTTGAGTTGTATTTCTTCACTTCGATCTGGTTGGGTCGAATTCTGTTCTCGGCTGGGCTTGATTTTAACTTCTTCTTCTTCTTCCGTCCAGTAACTCTTTGGCCTTGTCTTCGACTTGGCTGCAACTTCTCCGTGGCTTTCGAGTAATCTTCTTCTTCGTCGACTTAGATAGAACTTCTCTTGTCTTTGACTTGGGCCGGAAGGATTTCTTGTTTTCGACTTGGGCTGGAAGGATTTCTTGTTTTCGACTTGGGCTGGAAGGATTTCTTGCCGCAACCCAGCCGCAACCCTCCGTCGTCCGAGGTGATCTCTTCTCGCTGCCGTCCGGGGCTGAACTCATCTTTTTGTCAATTGGGGTCCTGCTTTTATTGACGCCGCAGCAAACCGGGGTGGGTCTGTCGGCGTCAGGGCTCTCTCGATAATCCCAAAAGTCGCATTAGTTCTGATTTCCCATTATCGCTATTATTTTCACCCCTACTTCCTCACAGTGCCTCTGGGGGGAAGACGCATACCCATCTCTCCCGGTCTCTCGTATGTCAGGTGACCGTTTTCGACCAATGGTTCTTGATCGAGCATTCTCCCTCCTCTTTCCGCATATCACGTGACCGCTTTCGGCTAATGAGACTGTGGTGGGACGCCTCCCGTCTCCAATCGGGCGTGGCTTACATCGTTCTTGTTCTAAAAAAAAAACAAAATCTAATTTGGCCTTTTTCATACGTACGAAAAATGATAATCTTGGCTTTTTCTCACCTGGGTTCTGTCAAAACAGCCTGCCGCTAATTAGATGTGACTTCAGGAAAGAATATTGGCGCTATCTGTGAGCCGAGACAATCGTTTTCTTTCCTTCTTTGTTTTTGGTCAGACCTGATAGTCAAAAATCTTAATTATCTGAATTGAAAATGTCTCCACTTCATCATCGTGGGGTTCCAATTTTTAACAGGTCAGAATCTGTATACAGTTACACCGGTCACCACCTCAACACAAAAAACACCTTTCCTCCGATTAAAATTTCGTTTTCATTGTTCAAAAAAATCTTTATTGTTTCAGCCAACCTTAACAAAACTTCCATCCTACGCGGACACGGAATTAGTTCAAGTGCTTGACCTGATAATTTTGACACTTGTTAGGTGCTGGTCGTACGTGTGTGTTTTCGCTTACGATCTGGTTTCGTATTATGTTTCTGTCTTTCCTCTTCTTTTTGTTTTATTTTATTATTTCCAAACTCTATTTCTTCAACCAAATATAACAATTTCTATTTCCCTGGATTTCGGTCAGGTAATTTGACCTGATATATTTTGACACCTGTCTTGTCTTAGTTTTACTTATGACCGGGTTTTGTTTTATCTATTCCTCTTTCTCTTTCTTTCTATTATTTTTTTTTTCTTCTTCTCTTTGGATCGCCTAAATACAGTTAGAGAATTATTCTCAAAACTCAATTATTCTTCGTTTCTAAATAACTAACAACTGGTTAATAAACCGAATAAAAATTAAATCATATTTCTATGAATATCTCTTTTTAGTCTTTCTAAAAATGCAAGGTGCCACAATAGCAGATATTCTTATTTTTCACTTGAAAATGTTGAAATCCAATGTAATTATAGCAGATTTTTTTATTTTTCTTGAAAATGCTGAATTCCAGTGTAATTATAGCAGATTTTCTTATTTTTCAATTGAAAATGCTGAATTCCAGTGTAATTATAGCAGATTTTTTTATTTTTCTTGAAAATGCTGAAATCCAATGTAATTATAGCAGATTTTCTTATTTTTCACTTGAAAATGCTGAAATCCAATGTAATTATAGCAGATTTTGTTATTTTTCACTGGAAAATGATGAAATCCAATGTAATTATAGCAGATTTTCTTATTTTTCAATTGAAAATGCTGAAATACAATGTAATTATAGGAGATTTGCTTATTTTTCAATTGAAAATGCTGAAATCCAATGTAATTCTAGTAGATTTTGTTATTTTTCACTGGAAAATGCAGAAATCCTGGGTAATTATTGCAGTTTTTGTTATTTTTGACTTAAAAATGCTGAAATCCAATGTAATTATAGCAGATTTTCTTATTTTTCACATGAAAATGCTGAAATCCAATGTAATTATAGCAGATTTTCTTATTTTTCTCCTGAAAATGCGGAAATCCATTATAATTATAGCAGATTTTTTTATTTTTCACGAGAAAATGCTGAAATCCAATGTAATTATAGCAGATTTTGTTATTTTTCAATGGAAAATGATGAAATCCAATGTAATTATAGCAGATTTTCTTATTTTTCAATTGAAAATGCTGAAATCCAATGTAATTATAGCAGATTTTCTTATTTTTCCATTGAAAATGCTGAAATCCAATGTAATTATAGCAGATTTTCTTATTTTTCAATTGAAAATGCTGAAATCCAATGTAATTCTAGTAGATTTTGTTATTTTTCACTGGAAAATGCAGAAATCCTGGGTAATTATTGCAGTTTTTGTTATTTTTGACTTAAAAATGCTGAAATCCAATGTAATTATAGCAGATTTTCTTATTTTTCACATGAAAATGCTGAAATCCAATGTAATTATAGCAGATTTTCTTATTTTTCTCCTGAAAATGCGGAAATCCATTATAATTATAGCAGATTTTTTTATTTTTCACGAGAAAATGCTGAAATCCAATGTAATTATAGCAGATTTTCTTATTTTTCAATTGAAAATGCTGAAATCCAATGTAATTATTGCAGATTTTCTTATTTTTCAATTGAAAATGCTGAAATCCAATGTAATTATAGCAGATTTTCTTATTTTTCAATTGAAAATGCTGAAATCCAATGTAATTATAGCAGATTTTCTTATTTTTCAATTGAAAATGCTGAAATCCAATGTAATTATAGCAGATTTTGTTATTTTTCACATGAAAATGCTGAAATCCAATGTAATTATTGCAGATTTTCTTATTTTTCCATTGAAAATGCTGAAATCCAATGTAATTATAGCAGATTTTCTTATTTTTCAATTGAAAATGCTGAAATCCAATGTAATTCTAGTAGATTTTGTTATTTTTCACTGGAAAATGCAGAAATCCTGGGTAATTATTGCAGTTTTTGTTATTTTTGACTTAAAAATGCTGAAATCCAATGTAATTATAGCAGATTTTCTTATTTTTCACATGAAAATGCTGAAATCCAATGTAATTATAGCAGATTTTCTTATTTTTCTCCTGAAAATGCGGAAATCCATTATAATTATAGCAGATTTTTTTATTTTTCACGAGAAAATGCAGAAATCCAATGTAATTATAGCAGATTTTCTTATTTTTCTCCTGAAAATGCGGAAATCCATTATAATTATAGCAGATTTTTTTATTTTTCACGAGAAAATGCTGAAATACAATGTAATTATAGCATATTTTGTTATTTTTCAGTTGAAAATGCTGAAATCCATTGTAATTATAGCAGATTTTCTTATTTTTCAGTTGAAAATGCTGAAATCCAATATAATTATAGCAGATTATCTTATTTTTCACTTGAAAATGCAGAAATCCAATATAATTATAGCAGATTTTTATATTTTTCACATGATAATGCTGAAATCCAAAGTAATTATAGCAGATTTTCTTATTTTTCACTGGAAAATGTTGAAATCCAATGTAATTATAGTAGATTTTCTTATTTTTCTCTTGAAAATGCTGAAATCCAATGTAATTATAGCAGATTTTCTTATTTTTCACTTGAAAATGCTGAAATCCAATGTAATTATAAAAGATTTTCTTATTTTTCACTAGAAAATGCTGAAATCCAATGTAATTATAGCAGATTTTGTTATTTTTCACTTGAAAATGCTGAAATCCAATGTAATTATAGCAGATTTTCTGATTTTTCACTTGAAAATGCTGAAAGCCAATGTAATTATAGCAGATTTTTTTATTTTTCACTTGAAAATGCTGTAATGGAATGTAATTATAGCAGAGTTTGTTATTTTTCTATTGAAAATGCTGAAATCCAATGTAATTATAACAGATTTTTTAATTTTTCACATAAAAATGCTGAAATCCAATGTAATTATAGCAGATTTTGATATTTTTTAATTGAAAATGCCAAATCCAATGTAATTATAGAAGATTTTCTTTTTTTCACTTGAAAATGCAAAAATCCAATGTAATTATAGCAGATATTCTTATTTTTCACTTGAAAATGTTGAAATCCAATGTAATTATAGCAGATTTTTTTATTTTTCTTGAAAATGCTGAATTCCAGTGTAATTATAGCAGATTTTCTTATTTTTCAATTGAAAATGCTGAAATCCAATGTAATTATAGCAGATTTTCTTATTTTTCACTTGAAAATGCTTAAATCCAATGTAATTATAGCAGATTTTCTTATTTTTCACATGAAAATGCTGAAATCCAATGTAATTATAGCAGATTTTCTTATTTTTCACTTGAAAATGCTGAAATCCAATGTAATTATAGCAAATTTTTTTATTTTTCACTTGAAAATGCTGAAATGGAATGAAATTATAGCAGAGTTTGTTATTTTTCTCTTGAAAATGCTGAAATCCAAAGTAATTATAACAGATTTTTTATTTTTCACATGAAAATGCTGAAATCCAATGTAATTATAGCAGATTTTGATATTTTTTAATTGAAAATGCCAAATCCAATGTAATTATAGAAGATTTTCTTTTTTTCACTTGAAAATGCAAAAATCCAATATAATTATAGCAGATATTCTTATTTTTCACTTGAAAATGTTGAAATCCAATGTAATTATAGCAGATTTTTTTATTTTTCTTGAAAATGCTGAATTCCAGTGTAATTATAGCAGATTTTGTTATTTTTCACTGGAAAATGCTGAAATCCAATGTAATTATAGCAGATTTTTTTATTTTTCTTGAAAATGCTGAAATCCAATGTAATTATAGCAGATTTTCTTATTTTTCACTTGAAAATGCTGAAATCCAATGTTATTATAGATTTTTTTACTTTTCAATTGAAAATCCTGAAATCCAATGTAATTATAGCAGATTTTTTAATTTTCACTTGTCAATGCTGAAATCCAATGTAATTACAGCAGATTTTCTTATTTTTCAATTTAAAATGCTGAAATCCAATGGAATTATAGCAGATTTTGTTACTTTTCACTTGAAAATACAGAAATCCAATGTAATTATAGCAGATTATCTTATTTTTCAATTGAAATCTGAAATCTGTTGTAATTACAGCTGGTTTTGTTATTTTTCACTTGAAAATGCTGAATTCCAATGTAATTATAGCAGATTTTGTGATATTTCAACTGAAAATGCTGAAATCCAATAGAATTATAGCAGTTTTCTTATTTTTCAATTGAAAATGCAGAAATCCAATGTAATTATAGCAGATTTTGTTATATTTCAACTGAAAATGCTGAAATCCAATAGAATTATAGCAGATTTTCTTATTTTTCAATTGAAAATGCAGAAATCCAATGTAATTATAGCAGATTTGCTTATTTTTCAATTGAAATCTGAAAACTATTGTAATTTTAGCTGATTTTGTTATTTTTCACTTGAAAATTTTGAAATCGAATATAATTATAGCAGATTTTCTTATTTTTCAATTGAAATCTGAAAACTATTGTAATTATAGCTGATTTTGTTATTTTTCACTTGAAAATGCTGAAATCGAATGTAATTATAGCAGATTTTCTTATTTTTCAATTGAAAACTGAAAAATATTGTAATTATAGCCGATTTTCTTTTTTTTCAATTGAAAATGATGAAATCTAATGTAATTATAGCAGATTTTGTTTTTTTTCTGTTGAAAATGGTGAAATCCAATGCAATTATAACATATTTTCTTATTTTTCATTAGAAAATGCTGAAGTCCAATGTAATTATAGCAGATTTTGTTATATTTGAATTGAAAATGCTGAATCCAACGTAAGTATAGCAGGGTTCTTATTTTTCTATTGAAAATGCTGAAATCCAATGTAATTATAGCAGATTTTCTTATTTTTCACATAAAAATGCTGAAATCCAATGTCATTATAGCAGATTTTCTTATTTTTCAATTGAAATCTGAAATCTGTTGTAATTACAGCTGGTTTTATTATTTTTCACTTGAAAATGCTGAATTCCAATGTAATTATAGCAGATTTTGTTATATTTCAACTGAAAATGCTGAAATCCTATCGAATTATAGCAGTTTTCTTATTTTTCAATAGAAAATGCAGAAATCCAATGTAATTATAGCAGATTTTGTTATATTTCAATTGAAAAAGCTGAAATCCAATGTAATTATAGCAGATTTTCTTATTTTTCAATTGAAAATGCAGAAATCTAATGTAATTATAGCAGATTTGCTTATTTTTCAATTGAAATCTGAAAACTATTGTAATTATAGCTGATTTTGTTATTTTTCACTTGAAAATGCTGAAATCGAATATAATTATAGCAGATTTTCTTATTTTTCAATTGAAATCTGAAAACTATTGTAATTATAGCTGATTTTCTTTTTTTTCAATTGAAAATGCTGAAATCTAATGTAATTATAGCAGATTTTGGTTTTTTCTGTTGAAAATGCTGAAATCCAATGCATTTATAACATATTTTCTTATTTTTCATTAGAAAATGCTGAAGTCCAATGTAATTATAGCAGATTTTGTTATATTTGAATTGAAAATGCTGAATCCAACGTAAGTATAGCAGGTTTTTTATTTTTCAATTGAAAATGCTGAAATCCAATGTAATTATAGCAGGTTTTGTTATATTTCAATTGAAAATGCTCAAAACCTATGTAATTATAGCAGATTTTCTTTTTTTTCAATTGAAAATGCTGAAATCCAATGTAATTATTGCAGATTTTGTTATTTTTCACATTAAAATGCTGAAATCCAATGTAATTATAGCAGATTTTCTTATTTTTCAATTGAAATATGAAATCTGTTGTAATTACAGCTGGTTTTGTTATTTTTCACTTGAAAATGCTGAATTCCAATGTAATTATAGCAGATTTTGTTATATTTCAACTGAAAATGCTGAAATCCAATCTAATTATAGCAGTTTTCTTATTTTTCAATTGAAAATGCAGAAATCCAATGTAATTATATCAGATTTTGTTATATTTCAATTGAAGAAGCTGAAATCCAATGTAATTATAGCAGATTTTCTTATTTTTCACTTGAAAATGCAGAAGTCCTATGTAATTATAGCAGATTTTGTTACTTTTGACTTGAAAATGCTGAAATCCAATGAAATTATGCCAGATTTTCATATTTTTCACCTGAAAATGCTGAAATCCAATGTAATTATAGCAGATTTTGTTAATTTTCTCTTGAAAATGATGAAATCCAATGTAATTATAAAAGATTTTGTTATTTTTCACTTGAAAATGCTGAAATCCAATGTAATTATAGCAGATTATCTTATTTTTCTTGAAAATGCTGAAATCCAATGTAATTATAGCAGATTATCTTATTTTTCACTTGAAAATGCTGAAATCCAATGTAATTATAGCAGATTATCTTATTTTTCACTTGAAAATGCTGAAATCCAATGTAATTATAGCAGATTATCTTATTTTTCACTTGAAAATGCTGAAATCCAATGTAATTATAGCAGATTTTCTTATTTTTCACTTGAAAATGCTGAAATCCAATGTAATTATAGCAGATTTTCTTATTTTTCACTTGAAAATGCTGAAATCCAATGTAATTATAGCAGATTATCTTATTTTTCACTTGAAAATGCTGAAATCCAATGTAATTATAGCAGATTATTTTATTTTTCACTTGAAAATGCTGAAATCCAATGTAATTATAGCAGATTTTCTTATTTTTCACTTGAAAATGCTGAAATCCAATGTAATTATAGCAGATTTTCTTATTTTTCACTTGAAAATGCTGAAATCCAATGTAATTATAGCAGATTATCTTATTTTCCACTTGAAAATACAGAAATCCAATACGATTATAGCACATTTTCATATTTTTAGCATGATAATGCTGAAATCCAAAGTAATTATAGCAGATTTTCTTATTTTTCACATGAAAATGTTTAAATCCAATGTAATTATAGCAGATTTTCTTATTTTTCACTTGAAAATGCTGAAATCCAATGTCATTATAGCAGATTTTCTTATTTTTCAATTGAAATCTGAAATCTGTTGTAATTACAGCTGGTTTTGTTATTTTTCACTTGAAAATGCTGAATTCCAATGTAATTATAGCAGATTTTGATATATTTCAACTGAAAATGCTGAAATCCTATCGAATTATAGCAATTTTCTTATTTTTCAATTGAAAATGCAGAAATCCAATGTAATTATAGCAGATTTTGTTATATTTCAATTGAAAAAGCTGAATTCCAATGTAATTATAGCAGATTTTCTTATTTTTCAATTGAAAATGCAGAAATCTAATGTAATTATAGCAGATTTGCTTATTTTTCAATTGAAAACTGAAAACTATTGTAATTATAGCTGATTTTGTTATTTTTCTCTTGAAAATGCTGAAATCGAATATAATTATAGCAGATTTTCTTATTTTTCAATTGAAATCTGAAAACTATTTTAATTATAGCCGATTTTCTTTTTTTTCAATTGAAAATGCTGAAATCTAATGTAATTATATCAGATTTTGTTTTTTTTCTGTTGAAAATGCTGAAATCCAATGCAATTATAACATATTTTCTTATTTTTCATTAGAAAATGCTGAAATCCAATGTAATTATAGCAGATTATCTTATTTTTCACTTGAAAATGCTGAAATCCAATGTAATTATAGCAGATTTTCTTATTTTTCACTTGAAAATGCTGAAATCCAATGTAATTATAGCAGATTTTCTTATTTTTCACTTGAAAATGCTGAAATCCAATGTAATTATAGCAGATTATCTTATTTTTCACTTGAAAATGCTGAAATCCAATGTAATTATAGCAGATTATCTTATTTTTCACTTGAAAATGCTGAAATCCAATGTAATTATAGCAGATTTTCTTATTTTTCACTTGAAAATGCTGAAATCCAATGTAATTATAGCAGATTTTCTTATTTTTCACTTGAAAATGCTGAAATCCAATGTAATTATAGCAGATTATCTTATTTTCCACTTGAAAATACAGAAATCCAATACGATTATAGCACATTTTCATATTTTTAGCATGATAATGCTGAAATCCAAAGTAATTATAGCAGATTTTCTTATTTTTCACATGAAAATGTTTAAATCCAATGTAATTATAGCAGATTTTCTTATTTTTCACTTGAAAATGCTGAAATCCAATGTCATTATAGCAGATTTTCTTATTTTTCAATTGAAATCTGAAATCTGTTGTAATTACAGCTGGTTTTGTTATTTTTCACTTGAAAATGCTGAATTCCAATGTAATTATAGCAGATTTTGATATATTTCAACTGAAAATGCTGAAATCCTATCGAATTATAGCAATTTTCTTATTTTTCAATTGAAAATGCAGAAATCCAATGTAATTATAGCAGATTTTGTTATATTTCAATTGAAAAAGCTGAATTCCAATGTAATTATAGCAGATTTTCTTATTTTTCAATTGAAAATGCAGAAATCTAATGTAATTATAGCAGATTTGCTTATTTTTCAATTGAAAACTGAAAACTATTGTAATTATAGCTGATTTTGTTATTTTTCTCTTGAAAATGCTGAAATCGAATATAATTATAGCAGATTTTCTTATTTTTCAATTGAAATCTGAAAACTATTTTAATTATAGCCGATTTTCTTTTTTTTCAATTGAAAATGCTGAAATCTAATGTAATTATATCAGATTTTGTTTTTTTTCTGTTGAAAATGCTGAAATCCAATGCAATTATAACATATTTTCTTATTTTTCATTAGAAAATGCTGAAGTCCAATGTAATTATAGCAGATTTTGTTATATTTGAATTGAAAATGCTGAATCCAATGTAAGTATCGCAGGTTTTTTATTTTTCAATTGAAAATGCTGAAATCCAATGTAATTATAGCAGGTTTTGTTATATTTCAATTGAAAATGCTCAAAACCTATGTAATTATAGCAGATTTTCTTTTTTTTCAATTAAAAATGCTGAAATCCAATGTAATTATTGCAGATTTTGTTATTTTTCACATTAAAATGCTGAAATCCAATGTAATTATAGCAGATTTTCTTATTTTTCAATTGAAATCTGAAATCTGTTGTAATTACAGCTGGTTTTGTTATTTTTCACTTGAAAATGCTGAATTCCAATGTAATTATAGCAGATTGTGTTATATTTCGACTGAAATCCAATCGAGTTATAGCAGATTTTCTTATTTTTCAATTGAAAATGCAGAAATCCAGTGTAATTATAGCAGATTTTGTTATATTTCAATTGAAAAAGCTGAAATCCATTGTAATTATAGCAGATTTTCTTATTTTTCAATTGAAAATGCTGAAATCCAATGTAATTATTGCAGATTTTGTAATTTTTCAATTGAACATGCTGAAATCCAATGTTATTATAGCAAATTTTCTTATTTTTCAATTGAAAATGCTGAAATCCAATGTAATTATAGCACATTGTTTTATTTTTCAATAGAAAATGCTGAAATCCAATGTAATTATTAAAGATTTTGTTATTTTTCACTTGAAAATGCTGAAATCCAATGTAATTAAAGCAGATTGTTTTATTTTTCAATAGAAAATGCTGAAATCCAATGTAATTATTAAAGATTTTGTTATTTTTCACTTGAAAATGCAGAAATCCAATGTAATTATAGCAGATTTTGTTATATTTCAATTGAAAAAGCTGAAATCCAATGTAATTATAGCAGATTTTCTTATTTTTCAATTGAAAATGCTGAAATCCAATATAATTATTGCAGATTTTGTTATTTTTCACTTGAAAATGCTGAAATCCAATGTCATTATAGCAGATTTTCTTATTTTTCAATTGAAATCTGAAATCTGTTGTAATTACAGCTGGTTTTGTTATTTTTCACTTGAAAATGATTAAATCCAATAGGATTATTGTCGATTTTCTTATTTTTCATTTGAAAATGCTGATATCCAATGTAATTATAGCAGATTTTGTTATATTTCAATTGAAAATGCTGAAATCCTATGTAATTATAGCAGATTTTTTAATTTTTTAATCGAAAATGCTGAAATCCAATGTAATTATTGCCGATTTTGTTATTTTTCAAATGAAATTGCTGAAATCCAATGTAATTATAGACGATTTTTTTATTTTTGACTTGTAAATTATGAAATCGATGTAATTTTAGCAGATTTTCTTATTTATCAATTGAAATGCTGAAATCCAATGTAATTATAGCAGATTTTGTTCTTTTTCAATTGAAAATGCTGAAATCCAATGCAATTATTGACAATTTTCTTATTTTTCACTTGAAAATGCTGAAATCCATTGTAATTATAGCATATTTTCTCATTTTTCAATTGAAAATGCTGAAATCCAATGTAATTATTGCAGATTTTCTTATTTTTCAATTGAAAATTCTGAAATCCAATGTAATTATAGCTGATTTTTTAATTTTTCAATTGAAAATGGTGAAATCCAAGGTAATTATTGCAGATTTTGTTATTTTTCTATTGAAAATGCTGAAATCCTGTGTAATTGTAGCTGATTTTGTTATATTTCAATTGAAAATGCTGGAAACCAATGTAATTATAGCAGATTTTCTTGTTTTTCAATTGAAAATGATGAAATCCAATATAGTTATAGCAGATTGTTTTATTTTTCAATAGGAAATGCTGAAATCCAATGTAATTATTGGAGATTTTGTTATTTTTCACTTGAAAATGCTGAAATCCAATGTAATTAAAGCAGATTGTCTTACTTTTCAATTGAAAATGATTAAATCCATTATGATTATTGTCGATTTTGTTATTTTTCACTTGAAAATGCAGAAATCCAATGTAATTATAGCAGATTTTGTTATATTTCAATTGAAAATGCTGAAATCCAATGTAATTATAGCAGTTTTCTTAATTTTTAATTGAAAATACTGAAATCTAATGTAATTATAGCAGATTTTGTTATTTTTCTATAGAAAATAGGGAAATCCAATGTAATTATAGCTGATTGTGTTATTTTTCAATTAAAAATGCTGAAATCCAATGTAATTATTGCAGATTTTGTTATTTTTTTCTTTAAAATGCTGAAATCCTACATAATTATAGCAGATTGTCATTTTTCAATTGAAAATGAATAATCCAATTGGGATTATTGTCGATTTTGATAATTTTCAATTTAAAATGCTGAAATCCAACGTAATTTTAGCAAATTTTGTTATTTTTCAATTGAAATTGCTGAAATCCAATGCAATCATAGCCTATTTTGTTATTTTTCACTTGAAAATGCTGAAATCCAATGTAATTATAGCAGATTTTGTTATTTTTCACTTGAAAATGATGAAATCAATATAATTATAGCAGATTTTTTTATTTTTTAATTGAAAATGCTGAAGTCCAACGTAATTATTGCAGATTTTGTTATTTTTCAAATGAAATTACTGAAATCCAATGTAATTATAGCCGATTTTGTTATTTTTCACATGAAAATGCTGAAATCCAATATAATTGTAGCAGATTTTGTTATTTTTGACTTGAAAATGCTGAAATCGATGTAATTATAGCAGATTTTCTTATTTTTCAATTGAAATGCTGAAATCCAATGTAATTATAGCAGATTTTGTCCTTTTTCACTTGAAAATGCTGAAATCCAATGTAATTATAGCAGATTTTGTTATTTTTCACTTGAAAATAATGAAATCAATATAATTATAGCAGATTTTCCTATTTTTCAATTGAAAATGCTGAAGTCCAATGTAATTATAGTAGATTTTCTTATTTTTCTATTGAAAATGCTGAAATCCTGTGTAATTATATCATATTTTCTCATTTTTCAATTGAAAATGCTGAAATCCAATGTAATTATAGCAGATTTTGTTATATTTCAATTGAAAAAGCTGAAATATAATGTAATTATAGGACATTTTCTTATTTTTCAATTGAAAATGCTGAAATCCAATGTCATTATAGCAGATTTTCTTATTTTTCAATTGAAATCTGAAATCTGTTGTAATTACAGCAGATTTTCTTATTTTTCACTTGAAAATGCTGAAATCCTATGTAATTATAGCAGATTTTGTTATTTTTCACTTGAAAATGCTGAAATCCAATCTAATTATAGCAGATTTTCTTATTTTTCACTTGTAAATGCTGAAATCCAATGTAATTATAGCAGATTTTGTTATTTTTCAATTGACAATGCTAAAGATCAATGTATTTATAGCAGATTTCGTTATTTTTCAATTGAAAATGCTGAAATGCAATGTAATTATTGCAGATTTTGGTACTTTTCAATTGAAAATGCTAAATTCCAATGTAATTATAGCAGATTTTCTTATTTTTCAAATGAAAATGCTGAAATCCAATGTAATTATAGCAAATTTTCTTGTTTTTCACTTGAAAATCTTGAAATTCAATGTAATTATAGCAGGTTTTGTTATTTTTCACTTGACAATGCTGAAATCCAATGTAATTATAGCAGATTTTCTTATTTTTCAATTGAAAATGCTGAAATCCAATGTAATTATAGCAGATTTTCTTATATTTCACTTGAAAATGCAGAATTCCTGTGTAATTATAGCAGATTTTGTTATTTTTGACTTGAAAATGCTGAAATCCAATGTAATTATAGCAGATTTTATATTTTTCTCTTGAAAATGCTGAAATCCAATATAATTATAGCACATTTTTTTATTTTTCACGAGGAAATGCTGAAATCCAATGTAATTACAGCATATTTTGTTATTTTTCACATTAAAATGATGAAATCCAATGTAATTATAGCAGATTTTCTTATTTTTCAATTGAAAATGCTGAAATCCAATGTAATTATTGCAGATTTTGTAATTTTTCACTTGAACTTGCTGAAATCCAATGTAATTATAGCAGATTTTTGGAATTGGACTTTAGAATTTTCAAGTGAAAAATAAGAAAATCTGCTATAAGTACATTGGATTTCAGCATTTTCAATTGAAAAATAAGAAAATATGTTATAATTACAGTGGATTTCAGCATTTTCAGGAGAAAAATAGCAAAATCTGCTATAATTACATTGGATTCTAGCATTTTCAATTGAAAAATATGAAAATCTGATATAATTTTATTGTATTTCAGCATTTTCAATAGAAAAATAACAAAATCAGCTATAATTACATTGGATTTCAGCATTTTCAATTGAAAAATAAAAAAAATCTGCTATAATTACATTGGATTTCAGCATTTTCAATTGAAAAATAACAAAATCTGCTATAATTACATTGCTTTCCATGATTTTCAATTGAAAAATAACAAAATCTGCAATAAATACATGGGATTTCAGCATTTTCAAGAGAAAAATAACAAAATCTGCTATAATTACATAGGATTCTAGCATTTTCAATTGAAAAAGAAGAAAATATGCTATAATTACATAGGACTTCAGTATTTTCATTTGAAAAATAACAAAATCGACTATAAACCCATTGGATATAATCATTTTCAATTGAAAAATAATAAAATCAGCTACAATTACATTGGATTTCAGCATTTTCAATTGAAAAATAAGAATCTGCTATAAGTACATTGGATTTCAGAATTTTCAACTGGAAAATGAGAAAATCTGGTATAATTACATTGGATTTCAACATTTTCAGGTGAAAAATAAAAAAATCTGCTATAATTACATTGGATTTCAGCATTTTCAATTGAAAAATAACCAAATCTGCTTTAATTACATGGGATTTCACCATTTTCAAGAGAAAAATAAAAAAATCTGCTATAATTACAGATTTTTCTATTTTTCACTTGAAAATGCTGAAATCCAATGTAATTATAGGAGATTTTCTTATTTTTCAATTGAAAATGCTGAAATCTAATAAAATTATAAAAGATTTTGTTATTTTTCACCTGAAAATACTGAAATCCAATGTAATTATTGCAGATTTTGATATTTTTCACTTGAAAATGATGAAATCCAATGTAATTATAGTAGATTTTCTTATTTTTCACTTGCAAATGCTGAAATGCAATGTGATTATAGCAGATTTTCTTATTTTTCGATTGAAAATACTGAAATCCAATGTAATTATAGCAGATTTTCTTATTTTTCAATTGAAAATGCTTGAATCCAATGTAATTATTGCAGATGTTGTTATTTTTCAATTGAAAATGCTGAAATCCAAAGTAATTATAGCAGATTTTCTTATTTTTCCATTGAAAATGCTGAAATCGATTGTAATTATTGTAGATTTTCTTATTTTTCACTTGAAAATGCTGAAATTCAATGTAATTATAGTAGATTTTCTTATTTTTCCCTTGAAAATGCTGAAATCCAATGTAATTATAGCAGATTTTCTTATTTTTCGATTGTAAATGCTTAAATACAATGTAATTATTGAAGATTTTTTTATTTTTCACTTGAAAATACTGAAATCCAATGTAATTAAAGCATATTTTCTTATTTTTCAATCGAAAATTATTATATCCAATGGGATTATAGCCTACTTTGTTATTTTTTGATTGAAAATTCTGAAATCCTATGTAATTACAGCAGATTTTGTTATTTTTCAATTGAAAATCCAATGTTAAAATGGAAAATCCAATGTTAAAATGGAAAATATCGTATAATTACGTTGGATTTCAGCAATTTTCAATTGAAACATAAGAAAATCTGCTATAATTACATTGGACTTTAGAATTTTCAAGTGAAAAATAAGAAAATCTGCTATAAGTACATTGGATTTTCAGCATTTTCAACTGAAAATAAGAAAATCTGCTATAATTACATTGGATTTCAGCATTTTCAGGTGAAAAATAACAAAATCTGCTATAATTACATAGGATTCTAGCATTTTCAATTGAAAAAGAAGAAAACATGCTATAATTACATAGGACTTCAGTATTTTCATTCGAAAAATAACAAAATCGGTTATAAACCCATTGGATATAATCATTTTCAATTGAAAAATAAGAAAATCTGCTATAATTACTTTGGATTTCAGCATTTTCAATTGATAAATAACAAAATCTGCAATAATTACATTGGATTTCAGCATTTTCAATTGAAAAATAAGAAAATCTGCTATAATTACATTGGATTTCAGCATTTTCAAGTGAAAAATACCAAAATCTGCAATAATTACATGGTGTTTCAGCATTTTCAAGAGAAAAATAACAAAATCTGCTATAATTACATAGGATTCTAGCATTTTCAATTGAAAAAGAAGAAAATATGCTATAATTACATAGGATTTCAGTATTTTCTTTCGAAAAATAACAAAATCGGCTATAATCCCATTGGATATAATCATTTTCAATTGAAAAATAAGAAAATCTGCTATAATTACGTTGGATTTCAGCATTTTCAAGTGACAAATAAAAAAATCTGCTATAATTGCATTGGATTTCAGCATTTTCAATTAAAAAATAAGAAAATCTGTTATAATTACATTGGATTTCAGCATTTTCAAGGGAAAAATAAGAAAATCTACTATAATTACATTGACTTTCAGCATTTTCAATTGAAAAATAAGAAAATCTCCTATAATTACACTGGATTTCAGCATTTTCAATGGAAAAATAAGAAAATCTGCTATAATTACAATCGATTTCAGCATTTTAAATGGAATTAGAGCAGATTTTGTTATTTTTCACTTGAAAATGCTGAAATCCAATGTAATTTTGGAGATTTTCTTATTTTTCAATTAAAAATCCTGAAATCCAATGTAATTACTGCTGATTTTGTTATTTTTCACCCGAAAATGCTGAAACCCGATGTAATTATAGCAGATTTTCTTATTTTTCAATTAAAAATGCTGAAATCCAATGTAATTATAGCAGATTTTGTTATTTTCCACTTAAAAATTCTAAAGTCCAATGTAATTATAGCAGATTTTCTTATTTTTTCAATTGAAAATGCTGAAATTCAATGTAATTATAGCAAATTTTCTTATTTTTCAATTGAAAATGCTGAAATCCAATGTAATTATAGTAGATTTTGTTTTTTCTCAATGTAAAATGCTGAAATCGAATGTAATTATAGCTGATTTTGTTATTTTTCTATTGAAAATGGTGAAATCCAATATAATTATAGCAGATTTTCTTATTTTTCACTTGAAAATGCTGAAATCCAATGTAATTATAGCATATTTTCTTATTTTTCAATTGAAAATGCTAGAATCCAATGTAATTATAGCAGATTTTGTTATTTTTCTCTTGAAAATGCTGTAATACCATGTAATTATTGCAGATTTTGGTATTTCAATTGAAAATCTCGAAATCCAATGTAGTTATAGCAGATTTTGCTATTTTTCTCCTGAAAATGCTGAAATCCAATGTAATTATAACATATTTTCTTATTTTTCAATTGAAAATGCTGAAATCCAATGTATTTATAGCAGATTTTCTTATTTTTCACTTGAAAATTTGAAAGTCCAATGTAATTATAGAAGATTTTCTTATTTTTCAATTGAAAATACTGAAATCCAATGTAATGGTAGCTGATTTTATTATTTTTCCATTGAAAATGCTGAAATCCAGTGTAATTATAGCAGATCTTCTTATTTATCACTTAAAAATGCTGAAATCCAATGTAATTATAGAAGATTTTCTTATTTTTTAATTGAAAATGCTGAAATCCTATGTACTTATAGCAGATTTTCTTATTTTTCAATTAAAAATGCTGAAATCCAATAAAATTATAAAAGATTCTGTTATTTTTCACCTGAAAATGCTGAAATCCAATGTAATTATAGCAGATTTTGATATTTTTCACTTGATAATGCTGAAATCCAATGTAATTATAGCAGATTTTGTTATTTTTCAATTGAAAATGCTTAAATCCAATGTAATTTTTGCAGATTTTATTATTTTTCTATTGAAAATGCTGAAATCCAATGTAATTATAGCAGATTTTCTTATTTTTCACTTGAATTGCTGAAATCCAATGTAATTATTGCAGATTTTGTTATTTTTCACCTGAAAATCCTGAAATCCAATGTAATTATAGCAGATTTTGATATTTTTCACTTGATAATGCTGAAATCCAATGTAATTATAGCAGATTTTGTTATTTTTCAATTGAAAATGCTTAAATCCAATGTAATTTTTGCAGATTTTATTATTTTTCTATTGAAAATGCTGAAATCCAATGTAATTATAGCAGATTTTCTTATTTTTCACTTGAATTGCTGAAATCCAATGTAATTATTGCAGATTTTGTTATTTTTCACCTGAAAATCCTGAAATCCAATGTAATTATAGCAGATTTTGATATTTTTCACTTGACAATGCTGAAATCCAATGTATTTATAGGAGATTTTCTTATTTTTCCATTGAAAATTCTGAAATCTATTGTAATTATTGCAGATTTTGTTATTTTTCACTTGAAAATGCTGAAATCCAATGTAATTACAGTAGATTTTCTTATTTTTCCCTTCAAAATGCTGAAATCCAATGTAATTATAGCAGATTTTCTTATTTTTCGATTGTAAATGCTGAAATCCAATGTAAAAATGGAAAATCTCGTATAATTACATTGGATTTCGGCAATTTTCAATTGATACATAAGAAAATCTGCTATAATTACATTGGACTTTAGAATTTTCAAGTGAAAAATATGAAAATCTGCTATAAGTACATTGGATTTCAGCTTTTTCAACTGAAAAATAAGAAAATCTGCTATAATTACATTGGATTTCATCATTTTCAGGTGAAAAATAACAAAATCTGCTATAATTACATTGGATTTCAGCATTTTCAATTGAAAAATAAGAAAATCAGCTATAATTACATTGGATTTCATGATTTTCAATTGAAAAATACCAAAATCTGCAATAATTACATGGTGTTTCAGCATTTTCAAGAGAAAAATAAGAAAATCTGCTATAATTACATAGGATTCTAGCATTTTCAATTGAAAAAGAAGAAAATATGCTATAATTACATAGGACTTCAGTATTTTCTTTCGAAAAATAACAAAATCGGCTATAATCCCATTGGATATAATCATTTTCAATTGAAATATAAGAAAATCTGCTATAATTACATTGGATTTCAGCATTTTCAAGTGATAAATAAGAAAATCTGCTATAATTACCTTGGATTTCAGTATTTTCAATTGAAAAATAATAAAATCAGCTACAATTACATTTGATTTCAGCATTTTCAATTGAAAAATAAGAAAATATGTTATAATTACATTGGATTTCAGCATTTTCATGTGAAAAATAAAAAATCTGCTATAATTACTTTGGATTTCAGCATTTTCAAGAGAAAAATAACAAACTCTGCTATAATTACATTCCATTTCAGCATTTTCAAGTGAAAAATAAAACAATCTGCTATAATTACATTGGATTTCAGCATTTTCAACTCAAAAATAACAAAATCTGCAATAATTACAGAGGATTTCTGCATTTTCAAGTGAAAAATATCAAAATCTTCTAGAATTACATGTGAAAAATAGGAAAATCTGCTATTATTGCAGATTGTTATTTTTCACTTGAAAATGCTGATATCCAATGTAATTATAGCAGATTTTGTTATTTTTCTCTTGAAAATACTGAAATCCCATGTAATTATAGCAGATTTTGTTATTTTTCCATTGAAAATGCTGAAATCCAATGTAATTATAGTAGATTTTGTTATTTTTCACCTGAAAATGTTGAAATCCAATGTAATTATATCAGATTTTCTCATTTTTCAGTTGAAAATGCTGAAATCCAATGTACTTATAGCAAATTTTCTTATTTTTCAATTGTAAATGCTGAAATCCAATATAATTGTAGCTGATTTTATTATTTTTTAATTGAAAATGCTGAAATCCAATGTAATTATAGCAGATTTTGTTATTTTTCACTTGAAAATGCTGAAATCCAATGTAATTTTGGAGATTTTCTTATTTTTCTATTAAAAATCCTGAAATCCAATGTAATTACAGCTGATTTTGTTATTTTTCACCTAATGCTGAAACCCAATGTAATTATAGCAGATTTTCTTATTTTTCAATTGAAAATGCAGAAATCCAATGTAATTATAGCAAATTTTGTTATTTTTCACCTTAAAATGTTGAAATCCAATGTAATTATAGGAGATTTTCTTATTTTTCAATTAAAAATGCTAAAATCCAATGTAATTATTGCAGATTTTGTTATTTTTCAGTTGAAAATGCTGAAATCCAATGTACTTATAGAAGATTTTCTTATTTTTCAATTGAAAATCATGGAATCCAATGTAATTATTGCAGATTTTGTAATTTTTCAATTGAAAATGCTGAAATCCAATGTAATTATAGCAGATTTTGTTATTTTTCAATTGATAATGCTGAAATCCAATGTGTGACGTCGTCCCCTGGTCGTGGTGCCAACCGTGTCTTTGTATCCCAGTCTACCACGGAACCAACGGTGACGTCCTACTTTGATTCCCAGTCTGCCTACCCACGTTGCGATTTGATCTAGGCAGAGAAAATCAATCAGTCATCAGGGCTGTACTGCAAACCGAGTTCAACGGGGGTGATACCACCAAAATACGCATAAAAAGCAATAAAATGAAAACTCAAAAGTTCAAAGTATCAAAGAAAAAGGTAACTTTATGTCTAGTTGTTCGATACATAGGACTGTATCTATCTCCCGACCCGTTCTATGGATTGTGACATGTCGTTTTCTGCTAGGCAAGTTTTAACACTTCAAGTCGTCTGCTCTCTAAGAAATTGGTGTTTCGGTGGGTCTTTGGACGAAAGTCGAAAGAAAAACTTATTTCGGTGATCTGGATCTAAGTCGCTCTTCAAAATAATTGTTCTTGGTTTGAAGATGGTCCGGAAAGTGTGCGGGAATCCTGGTCAGCTATCTGCGAGACGTGCCTCAACCGGAGACTGACTCTGGGAATTGCTGGGTCTCGACTCATTTCTGCTCGTTGTGGCTTCCTTTATATGGGCGCCGACCCAAACCGGGGTGAGTTTGTCGGTGCTGGGGGGTTCCTTGATAATTCTAAATACATATCCACCTCTCTGGTTAGGAATTTCCACCTTTTTCCATTTTTGGGAACCTTTCCTCACTCCCACCTTCTCATCATACTTCAGAGGGGCGTGAACTGCCCTCCCCACATCTTTGTGGCAACCTCTCTTACTCATCCTCCAGATGGGCGGCAACAACCTCCCTCGTGCATCACGTGATCACCACTCGACCAATGATGTCTTAGTCGGGTGTTGACGAATCTGCGGCTTTGTTTCAGGAAAAAAAAATATCTTGCTTAAAAAAAAATTATCTCTTTTTTCTTTCCTTTTTCTTCCCCTTAATGGTTTATCATTTCTCCAGCCGTGAACGGGACAATATGACAATGGCGGTCATAACTCTTGTTCTACATGTGGTTTACGCCAGGTGTTTTATCGCTAATTATCAGAATGTGTGGTCTTCTCGACATGGTCTCAAAAAGGAACATCACCAAAGTTCCAGTCGGTCTGTCACCTCGAAGAATGAAAAAGAAAACATTCATCTTTTTTCGGCACAATTCCTGATAACAAAATTTTATTATCGCACGTCAAGGATGCTCGTGGGTGTTTTTTTTTTAATTTTTCATATCTGTCTAAGTCTTTTTAGTTGTCTGGTTTTCGTCATTTTCATTTGAATTTTTCTTTCTCTTTCTCTGGCCAGTCGGTCTGTATTTGATAATAAGATGTCTTCCTGTACCAATAGTTTGTTTTCATACCCTTAGATAACACGGCCGATGCCAAAACATATCTGATTCTTTCCTTCCTTCCCTTTCTTTTTACTCAGAATTTCCCTGTCATTGTAATGACACTCTTTCGCCATTTGTTACTTATCAAAATATCCTTTTATCCATTGTCTCTTAGCTGTGTGTGTGTTCTTGCTTAACACTCACGATTCGGTTCTTAGCCTCTCTTTTTCTTCTTTTCTTTCTTTTCCTTTTCTGCCTCGTTAAATGGTGCCACAATCCTCCCCTAACCTATTTGTCATTTACCCGTAAATGACACCTAAACCCAAATACACCATTTAACATGCATCATGCATTTGTCCCATGCAATTCTATACTACTTTCCTACATGCAACGTAATGTTCTCTTTCAAGTTCTTCTGTTCTACATGCAATGTAATGTTCTTTTTCTTCTTCTGTTCTACATGCAAGTGTAATGTTCTTTTTCATCTTCTTCTGTTCTACATGCAATGTAATGTTCTTTTTCTTCTTCCGTTTTACATTCAAGTGTAATGTTCTTTTTTCAAGTTCTTCTATTCTATATGTAATGTCATGTGTGCGTGTGCCCGTGGGTGCAGATGTGGTTACTATCGCTTGTTTTTCTTGGTCAATGTTTTCCTCTCCACTGTGGGCTTTTCTCACGCCAGCTTCATTCTGTATGAGTAAGGAACACTGCTCGGCATCTCCCTTTCGAGTTGCTGCATGCGCATTGGATTGTCGTTCGTTAATCTCCTCTTACACTTAATCTTCCATACTACTATACCACCGATGGCTATAACTATGAATGTACCCATCACTATTGACCAACTTATCGCGATCTGCTCATCGCCTTCCCAAGCCATACCTTCATTTCCTGACGCACTTAACTTGTCCCTCAATTGATCCATATCGATCTTTTCTATCGGCTTCATTAGTTCTGGCATTTTATTCAAGGTAACATTGGGGAATCCCTTCACTATTGGCTCCCATAATTCTGTACAATTGACTAAGCCTCTGCCAATCATTTCTATGATTGAATCTTTCTCTTCATATCCTTCTTCTTCCTGGTAATAGGGGGATAAGGACATAGATATCCCAAATTCCGAACATCCCATGGGTAACTTTAACAGGGATAATGGTGGCCTTACTCTTAATGTCCTTGTGGACTCTCCCCCACTCACCATAGACAAGCTGATAGGTTTCTGTGTGGCTACTGCCCAC
Organism: Acanthosepion lycidas; assembly: GCA_963932145.1. Lineage (NCBI taxonomy): Eukaryota > Metazoa > Mollusca > Cephalopoda > Sepiida > Sepiidae > Acanthosepion > Acanthosepion lycidas. Next base: position 55,271,902 of record OZ010615.1, read on the forward strand.
ACCCCGTCTGAAACACTGATAGCTTGTGGTAATGCCGTGTTTGCTAATACCTCTACTTGGCAAGTTCCTTTAATTCCTTCTCTCTTCCCTTCAAACAATTCTAGTATGCACATCTTGTGGTTACCAGTTATATAGCTAGGGCTTAACTAGGTACAAGTCCCTAGAGCATCATCTCTACACTTTCTAGCTTCTTCATCTGTTAGCAACATGAATTTCGTTCTCCCTGAATTTAAAGCTATGTATTCCGTTTCCACCTTGTACCTTGCTATCATTCCTGTAAGGTAACAAAATTCTCTTGTTGTTATTCTTCACAACCATTCAGTCTTGCTCAATTCATCACTCAATTATTCCATAATTTCTTACTACGTTCAGCTCTTCCCTCCTCTAACTCCTAGCAGACAGAATGGGCCGGACAGGTGTGCGTGGTGCTCACTCCCAAAGGTCGTACTTCATGACACCACTGATGGCCTGTCAGCAATGCCAATAATCTTCTTCCGTCCTTCGTGAGATGCAGCCCGCGACTCCATCCCCTCCATCCACATCCACCACAGTCAGCCAGCAGGTTTTTGGATGAGCCAGTGTCGTTAGCTGTCGACACCGACTGTTTCTATTCTGCACAGCCTTCTTTGTTCTACTGAGATTTGGGGTTCTTCACCCTTCTTGATCTCATCTTCCGAGGTGGTCTCTGCTCAACCTCTAACCTTCTCTCTGTTTTTAATTCCCGTCCAGGAGGTGTTTTGTCCTCTTCTTCCTCCCCTGACTCTTCCTTCTGTTTAGAGTCCTCGCCCTGGACGTCTTTCATACCTCCTGACTCTATGTCTAGATCTCTCTTGTTCCTTAGCTTTTCCTTGAGCTGGGAAAGGGATATTTGATCCTCTTCCTCCCACTCGCTGGGCCCTTCGTCCGGTTCAGGGTGCCTCTTTTTAGAGCCTTTGGCTGCTTGATTGGATCTCCTCGTCTTTCTCTTCCTTTCCTTTGGGCATGGGGGTGCGATGGCGACCTCGCAGGGTCTTCTCTGCAACGATTCAGTCGACGACTGAACACCGCTGATATCCGCCGAGGGTTCCAACCCCGTCACTCGGATCGCTTCGTCTATCTGGCCAAGTCGATCTATCTCCTCATTTTCTTCGGAATCGTCCTCCGTCTCCATTTCTTCCGGCTCAACCAGTTACCCTCCTTGTCCTTGTCTTCTTAGGCCTCGGCTCTCTCATTTCCAGGTTAGCTATTTCAGCCTTCTTTAGATCATCGGCATGGACCCTCCTTGCTCGTCCTGCCACTTGATCCCATATTACATATGATACTGGACCCGTCTGCTCTACTATCCGGTAGTACGGTTCCCATCTTTGGTCCAGCTTTCCTTCTCTCTGGTGGATTTTGTAGTAGACAGGGTCTCCAACCTTCAATTCTACTACCTTTCTTTCAGCATTCACTCTCTCATTTCTTTTCTTCTGGGCCCTCTTTATTTTTCTTCTGGCTTGAACAAATATTTTATGTTGTTGTTCTAGCAACAGCTGATGATGATCTTCTCCCATATACCTTCTTCGGGGCTTCAATAGGTTATCAACAGGCAGGACCACGTCTCTGCCAAACGGCATAAAGTAAGGAGAAAATCTGGAGGTTTCGTTTATCGTAAACCTCGCGGCCGCCAGAGCCTGTGTCAAATACAAGTCCCAGTTTCCAGTGTTCTCTCTGACCAGCTTGGCCAATACATCTCCCAAGGTTCTATGAAACCTTTCCACTTTAGTATTTCCTTGGGGGTGATATGGAGATGTTTTTACATGCTCTATATTCAAACCTGTCAGCACTTCTCTCATTATGCTGTTTATATTCTCCGTGCCATTATCTGTTACCAACTGCACAGGGGCGCCATACCTAGGGAAGATTTCACTTATTATCAAACCGGCCACAGTTCTAGCCTTCTTGTCTGGTACTGCAAATGCCTCAGGCCAATTTGTTAGACAATCGACAAAACTCACTATGTAGTTGTTTCCCTGCGCAGTTTCCCCATATGGTCCTGATACATCCATACTCACTTTCTCGAAGGGGAAGTTCGGCACGTCCGTCTCCTCCAATGGTGCCATCTCCTGCCTTCTGCTTTGCGACTGGCACACTACGCAGCTCCGAACATAGTTAGTGACCTCTCCGTACAATTTGGGCCAATAGTACTTTCTTCCTATTAGATCACATGTCCTATCAATTCCCATGTGACCCAATCTCTCGTGACACTGTTCCAATACCTCTGGTCTTAAACTTTTGGGCACATACAACTTGGGCTTGACTTCCTCATCCCTGCCTGAGAGATAATACAGCCATTCCTCTATTATGGCATACTTGGTGGTCTCTCCTGCCTTCACCTTTTCTCTCAGGGCAGCTATTTCACTGTCTGCCTGCTCCTTCTCAATTCCTTCTGTCCAGTAGGGATCGGTTATTATCTGTGTGTCCCCTTCTTCGTCCGATTCTAACATAGGGCGATCTTTTAGCTTATTAGAGTTAATTACTCCTATTCTATAGGCTTTATCATCTACTCCCTGCTCTACTTTTACAGATCTTTCTTCCAGTTGTTTCGGTATTCTTGAGAGTAAATCTGCGCACGTGTTTTCCTTCCCTGCCAAATACTCTATCTTACAGTGGTAGCCACTTAACTTAAGGGCCCACTGTTGAATCTTCTTATTATTTGTCCACTCTGCCTGCAATAGGTACTGCAGAGGTTTGTGGTCTGTTTTTATAGTAAAGACCGCACCATTCAAGTAGTAGTCCAGTTTTTGGAGAGCATACATGATAGCATATGCTTCTCTTTCTATTACTGGCCATATCTGTTGTGTCTCTGAGAGCTTATGAGAGAGAAAGTATATCGGTACTTCCTCTGGTATGCCTGGCACTGGTCCTTCTTTATCGGGACACGGCTGGGTAAGAACTGCTCCTACACACTGCTCACTGGCATCAGTGTATAGTACCATGGGCTTGCTGAGATCTGGGTACGTCAGCAGTGGGACGGCTGTCAACTGTTTTTTTAACGTATCAAATGCCTGTTGACAATCCTCTGTCTACTTGAACCTAGCGTATTTCTTCGTCAGGGCTACTAGTGGTATGGCAATTCTCGAAAATGCCGGGACGAAGCGTCGGTAGTAACCTGTAGCTCCTATAAAACCTCTTACCTGTCTCACTGTCTTAGGTTCTGGCATTTCCCTTATGACTTTCACCTTATCCATGTCGGGTTTAATACCGTCTCCGTTTATAACAAAGCCCAAATATCTAGTCTCCTCCTTCAGAAACTGACACTTCGACAATTTCAATTTTAAGCCGTGTTTTCTTAACCTTCCCAACACTTGTTTTAGATGGAAAAAGTGTTGTTCTACTGTCTCCGAAAATATTAAGATATCGTCCAAATATGCCATGGCAAAGCTCTCGTATCCTCCTAACACTATTGACATCAGCTGTTGGAAGATTCCCGGGGCATTAGCTAAACCGAATGGCATCACCCTGAACTGAAACAGTCCTAGGCGACACGCAAATGCGGCCTTCTCCTTGTCAGCCTCATCAAGGGCTACCTGCCAATACCCGGACCTCAAGTCCAACGTAGAGAAGTACTTTGCCTTCCCTAATAATGCCAATATGTCATCTATTAGTGGCAATGGCACTGCCAACGGCTTCGATATAGAATTCAGTTTCCTAAAATCTACACAAAAACGGTGCCCGCCATCTTTCTTACCTACTATTACGATTGGGAAGCTCCAAGGGGAGATCGACCTTTCGATCATCCCAGCTTCCAACATCTCTTCTACTGCCTCTTCTACAAGGGGTCTTTTATGAATAGGTGTCCGGTAGGGTTTTAATTTCATAGTGGGGTGATCTCCGGTGTCGATTTTCATTTTGACTGTGTGGGTCTGGCCCAATTCCTTGTCTGACCGGGCTACCACATCTCGATTATCCCTCAGCAGACCTCCAACCCTGGTTCTAAATTGATCCGGTGCTAATATATCTTCGTCCACTATTCCTTCTGTTTGCTCTACAAGTTTTCTTCGTTCCTCTTCGAATCTCACCCGATTCAGAGTCCGTAGGGTTAGCGCTTTCCCTATCTCTTCCCCTCTCCTAACCTTTATAGTCTTTTGGGCCTGGTTCACCATCATAATGGCACTAATTCAGCTGCCTCCACCACCGTCTCACACAGAGTTACCTCATTCTCTTCTAGGCCCTTCCCTTCCACAGGGACCAAATGCAGGGGTCCTTTTCCTATTTTCTTCCCTGACATTAACCTACCCCTTCCCGACACCGCCGTTCTAGGGGGTAGCTTTACATCTTCCTCCACCACTATTATTATATCTTCTTCCGGTGGGCATCCCAATGGCGTTCTCTCGCCATTCACTATCAGCACAGTGGGACTGAACTCTATCTGGGCCCTCTGGCTCCGGAGCCAATCTTCTCCCAAGATTGCCTCCGTACACAGGTCGGGGGTTACGTAAAAATTTTGGGTGCTTCTTAATTTCCCAATCCTCACAGGGAGCCTCACCATCCCTTTTATCTTCAGGGGGGCTCCATCTGCTTGCGTGACCTCTATGTCCGCTTCCCGCAACCCACTCTTCCGTTTCACCCGCCTGTATGCTTCCTCTCTCAGCAATGACACAGATGCTCCTGTGTCTACCAGAGCTTTCATCGCCTTACCCCCTATCTCTGCTCTACAGGATAGCTCCTTCTCTTGCGTCAGCGAAGAGAACACTTGGGATTTCCTCTTCCTGTGCCCCCACCCTTGGGTCATCCCAGCCATAGGCGCCGGCAGCAATAAATCACCTTCATTATTCTTACGGGGGGAAATTCTGCGCTTTTCGCACCTGGGCGGGCCCGGCTGGACCTCTCCCAGTCTCTCGCGGCTGTTCCTAAGGATACAGCTTCTCTTCAAGTGCCCTGGTCTCCTACAAAACCAGCACCTTCTTGCTGGACAGTTCGCCGCAAAGTGGCCCACTTGACCACATGTCCAACATTTTGCTCTTTTTCTCTTCAACTGGGCTAACCTCTCGTTTACTCCCGGGGGGAGCTGTCCTCTACCCAAGCGGCTCGCCCGACCACTGGTCCAAGCTTTTATTTCCCTTCTTTTTAACTGGGCCACCCTCCCTCTTTTCCCTGGTCTTGTCTCTTGGGCTCGGCCTTCTTTGTTAATATCGGTGGGGAGACTTTTCTCAGCCCGCATCACTTGGCCAGGTGTCCTTTCTTTCCACACCTGGTGCAGCTGTCCTGTTCGAAGTCTGGGGGCAAACCCCACTTCGTCGGACATTCCGCCGCTCTGTGGTCCTCATGGCCACAGGTCCAGCAGACCAGCCCGTATCTACCCGGCGTGGGCTTATAAAATCCATGCCTGGTTGACCATGCCTTTCTATTGGGGTCTTCTTCCCACACCTCAGGCTGATCTACTTCTAGCTTGACCCTCCGATTCCACGCGGGTCTTCCACCTTCCCCCCTTTTTCCGACCTCTCGACTTAGTATCTGGTTCCTTCCACACCTTTTTACCTTTCCCATATGCGCTGGCTCTCCTTGGCCAGTTCTATTGCTGCCGATAGTCTCACCGGCCCCTCTTTCAGCACGTCGTGACGAACACGCTCGTCACTTAGGGCCTCCACATACAGGTCTGCTAACTGGGCCTGCATGTCCGCATTGTCTTTCACCACTTCTGGGAAGGCCAATGATGACAGCTTCCCCGCTCGGGCCCCCAATTCTCCAGGGGTTTCGTCCCGCAGCTGTGTCAGCTTTAAGAGGGCCCTCATGGCCTCTATAGCCGTGCCCTCGTCGGGGAATTCTTTGGTCAATAGTCCCTTTAATCTTTCCCAAGACAAGTGGGGTTGACTCTCCAAGAGCGCCTTCATAAACTCAGAGGCTTTCCCCCTTGTGGCATCATATGCCAGATTCAGGGTCTTCTGATCTGTGAGTTCATATATAATTCGGCTCTTCTCCAGGATTGCCAGCCAGTTTTTGAAATCTTTCCCACTGCCGTCAAATGCTGGGACCCTCGGTCCACCCAACAACTTTCTCAGGTCAGCTAACAACCCTTGTCTAACTCTCTGTTCATCCCCCACTGCTCTATCTGAATCATAGTCCGACATATTTAAAGAGAAAGACAATCTACGCAGCAACAATCGAGGTTGGGAAATCAAGCAAAGTGTCCTACCTTACAGACGTTTTCTGTTCTCGTTCCTCTCGGTCCCGGGTCGTTTTGAGTCCTGTTCGAAATTTCTCAGCAACAGTGGTCGGTCCAGGATCCTGTCCTGCTGTCACGGTACTAATTGTGGCAGTGGCTGTTCCAGGGTCCTATCCTGTGGTCACGGCACCAGTTGTGACGTGGCTGTTCCAGGGTCCTATCCTGTGGTCACAGCACCAGGTGTGACGTCGTATCCTGGTCACGGCACCAGTTGTGACGTCGTCCCCTGGTCGTGGCGCCAACCGTGTCGTTGTATCCCAGTCTACCACGGAACCAACGGTGACGTCCTACTTTGATTCCCAGTCTGCCTACCCACGTTGTGATTTGATCTAGGCAGAGAAAATCAATCAGTCATCAGGGCTGTACTGCAAACCGAGTCCAACGGGGGTGATACCACAAAAATACGCATAAAAGGCAATAAAATGAAAACTCAAAAGTTCAAAGTATCAAAGAAAAAGGTAACAAACTTTATGTCTGGTTGTTCGATACATCTCCCGACCCGTTCTATGGATTGTGACATGTCGTTTTCTGCTAGGCAAGTTTTAACACTTCAAGTCGTCTGCTCTCTAAGAAATTGGTGTTTCGGTGGGTCTTTGGACGAAAGTCGAAAGAAAAACTTATTTCGGTGATCTGGATCTAAGTCGCTCTTCAAAATAATTGTTCTTGGTTTGAAGATGGTCCGGAAAGTGTGCGGGAATCCTGGTCAGCTATCTGCGAGACGTGCCTCAACCGGAGACTGACTCTGGGAATTGCTGGGTCTCGACTCATTTCTGCTCGTTGTGGCTTCCTTTATATGGGCGCCGACCCAAACCGGGGTGAGTTTGTCGGTGCTGGGGGGTTCCTTGATAATTCTAAATACATATCCACCTCTCTGGTTAGGAATTTCCACCTTTTTCCATTTTTGGGAACCTTTCCTCACTCCCACCTTCTCATCATACTTCAGAGGGGCGTGAACTGCCCTCCCCACATCTTTGTGGCAACCTCTCTTACTCATCCTCCAGATGGGCGGCAACAACCTCCCTCGTGCATCACGTGATCACCACTCGACCAATGATGTCTTAGTCGGGTGTTGACGAATCTGCGGCTTTGTTTCAGGAAAAAAAAATATCTTGCTTAAAAAAAAATTATCTCTTTTTTCTTTCCTTTTTCTTCCCCTTAATGGTTTATCATTTCTCCAGCCGCGAACGGGACAATATGACAATGGCGGTCATAACTCTTGTTCTACACGTGTTTTACGTCAGGTGTTTTATCGCTAATTATCAGAATGTTTGGTCTTCTCGACATGGTCTCAAAAAGGAACATCTCCAAAGTTCCAGTCGGTCTGTCGCCTCGAAGAAAGAAAAAAAAAAATTCATCTTCTTTCGGCACAAAACGATGAAATCCAATGTAATTATAGCAGATTTTCTTATTTTTCACTTGAAAATTCTAAAGTCCAATGTAATTATAGAAGATTTTCTTATTTTTCAATTGAAAATGCTGAAATCCAATGTAATTGTAGCTGATTTTGTTATTTTTTAATTGAAAATGCTGAAATCCAATGTAATTATAGCAGATTTTCTTATTTATCACTTGAAAATGCTGAAATCCAATGTAATTATAGCAGATTTTGTCATTTTTCACTTGAAAATGCTGAAATCCAATGTAATTATAGCAGATTTTGTTATTTTTCAATTGAAAATGCTGAAATCTATTGTAATTATAGCAGATTTTGTTATTTTTCACCTGAAAATGCTGAAATCCAATGTAATTATAGCAGATTTTGTTATTTTTCAATTGAATATGCTGAAATCCAATGTAATTATAGCAGATTTTGTTATATATCAATTGAAAATGCTGAAATCCAATGTAATTATAGCACATTGTATTATTTTTCAATAGAAAATGTTGAATGAAATTGAATTATACCAGATTTTGTTATTTTGCCACAGAAAATATTGAAATCCACAAAAAGTACAGAATATTTTGTAATTTTTGAATTGAAAATATTGAAATCAATTAGAATTATAGCAGATTTTTTTTTTATTATTGAATATAAAACGATGAAATCAAATTGAATTATTGCAGATTTTGTTATTTTTAAACTGAAAATTTTTTAATTAATTAGAATTATTGCAGATTTTTCATTTTCCAATTGAATATATTGAAACCAATAGGATTATACATTGTTTTTTCCCATTTTTCAATTCAAATTTTGAATGCAATTGGAATTAATGGAGATTTTATCATTTTTAATTAAAAATTTTGAATTCTAGTAAATTTATAGCAGATTATGTTATTTTTCAATAGAAAATGTTGAAATCAAGTAGAATTATAGAATGTATTCCTATTTTTCAATTGAAATTTTTTTAAATCAATTGGATTTAAAGAAGATTTTGGAATTTTTCGTTTAAAAAATTAAAAACCTAGTAACTTTAAAGCAGATTTTCTTATTTTTTATGTGCAATGTTTTTAAATCCAATAATTCGATTCACAAATACGCTTTTAAGTAGGCGCCCAAGGGGGTTGTCAGTGATGTTTTGATTTGGTTCGTCAGTGAGTTTCGGGTCTTTCAACATCATACTCCCTATCACCAAATTGACCCAATCAGGGGAGATCAACCCCTGATTCCCCCTTCCAACTAAACGCCAACAGCCACTCTGGCCTTTTTAAAGAATAAGAGGAAGAAAGACCACATATTCCGCACATCCGATTGGATGTTTGTAACAACCAATCCGCTGCGCGGACTAATTTTTTAAATGGCCCGCGGTGGGGACTGGCTTCTTTTCTTATTTCGGTGGATTGCAGTTTCGGTGGATAACCGAGGAGGTAATCTTAATCTTCCTAAATCTTACGCTTCTCCTTAAGTATTGTATGGTTTAATTATTTGCCATTTTTATTTTATTTGTACTTTTTTCTTTCTTTTGGCGGGGATACTTGAACTCAACGCTATTATCACATTTTATCGTTTAGCCTGTTTCCTAACCTTATTGCATGTTAACTTTAAATAGATGTATTCGCAAAATTAAGATAATAATTGTCCGTAGACATGGCGTATATTTATATATTTCCCGTACATACAAAAATGAAATTAAAAATAAAATAAAATTATATAAAATAAAAGTACAATAAGCACTATAATATTCCTTAACATTGATTTAAACTATATACAAATTTGAAGTCGTTAAATATAATAGACGACGAAATGATCTTGGAGTATATCAAGTATTAACGAAGCTTCATATTATATTTATATATATGTATCGCTTTAAAACCGATGACAAACTAATAAAATAAAAATAATATATACAAACGATATATGGCAATGATCAAGAGAAAAAACACTATAAATACACTATATACGCGTTATGATTCCGATTTAAAAAATACAGAAATGCGAAATGTTCGTAAAATGTAAAAAAAAAAAATTGACAAAAGTTCTTACGTTCGAATGGAAAAAAAATTATGAGAATAATGGACAAAAAAAAGGTCTTACGAGATGTGTCGCGCCGGAACCGCTAAAAAGGTAAATAGTAACTTAAAAGGTACCGCGTATAACACGGGTTTAACATAAAAACAACATTTACTCACATACAAAAAAAAAAAAAAAAAATAAAAATGTTTATAATATTGCCATGTTGCAATTATATTAAAAATATTTACAAATTTTCCCGGCTTGATAATTATTTCTTACATTGATGCCCAAGAGCTATCACGCTTAATCCATAACCATTTTGCTGTCCTTTCTGCTGTATTAGTTATGGTTTGGATAATCTTTCTTTTGTTAGCACCAACTACGCCAATATCAGGGACCTTGCATAGGGACCTTGCAACAAAACCCCTTACACACACCTCGATTGGCAAACTGCTTGATTTCCACCCATTGTTGTTGCAACTCGCAAATAGTTCGTCATATTTTAACATCTTCCGTTCGTGGGCTTCTTCTGCATGTTCTTCCCAAGGCACTGTCAGTTCCCACATTATTACCTTTTTAATATTGTTAGAGTAGAATACTAAATCTGGGCGTAATAATGTTTGCACGATATGGTCAGGGAATTTTATTCTTTTCCCTAAGTCGACCCTTAATTCCCAGTCTGTTGCCAGCGACAGAGTATTTGCTATGTTCGTGTCCTTTTCCTTGGGTTTCTCACCAGATCTATGAAACTCTATGGCTCTTTTATCTGTGTTTAAAGTATTGGTGCTGATGGCCATACTAACTATCTTTGCTATATCTTTTAAGATTTCATCATGCCTCCATCTATACCGGCCTTCCGTTAGTGCTGTCTTACAGCTACTTAGAATATGTTTTAGACTTCCTGGACGCGAACACAAATGGCATAGTGGCGATTCTGTTTCATACCATCGATGGAGGTTGGTAGGACTGGGAAGGGTGTCGTATACAGATTGAATCAAGAACTTTATGTTGGTATCATTTCTCCATTTATCCGACCATTTGATTTTCTTATAAATCATGGATTCCCAATTGGTCCACGCACCTTGTTGCCTTAGTCCTACCATCTTTGCCACCCTTTTCTCCTCCTCGCCCTTAAGTACTTCTTCTTGTATTAAAAGGTTCTTTTCTTTATCTTTGGCTCTGTCCACCCGAATGGTAGGAAAGAACCCTAGGCCAGCTTCTCCAGTAGCTACGGCGCCTAATAAGGCCTTTTCGCGGAGCCTTTCTTTAGCGACACGCAATGCGTCCTCTGCTCTCCATTTTCTTCTTGAGTAGACTTCAATGCGTGCTCCAGCCACCTTTGGGTCTTTGGATAACTCATACTGCGTTATTGCTCTAATTTTGGTGACTTTGTATTCCTCTACTAGACTTTTGAAAGGAAGATGCAGAGCATTGGTGTTGCCGTATAGAGCAGCACTGGTCAAACTCTTCGGTAGGCCTAACCATCTTCGTAGTCGTGTGCTAATTCCTTTTTTTTAATTGTTCTATATGAGAAGACGTAAATTCGTAAATAGACAATGGCCATAAGATTTTAGGAAGAATGGCATGCTGATAAATCCAAGATTTAAATCGGCCTGGCAAGCCGGATTTGTCAACTCTCTTTAACCAAGTTTCTAGTTTGTGTTTTGTTTCTTGGATTGCTGTTGCGTCTTTTAGAGAGTGATCTATACGTTTTCCAAGGCTTTTTACGGGCTTTTCCCTAATTGTTGGTATGTTTCCCCCGGGTGTCTGAATCGCTCCTTATCTAATATGTTACCTTTCCTTAAAACGAGTGACCTTGATTTCGCAGGGTTGAAGCTCATTCGGGCCCATGTGATCTGCTTTTCAATCCCCTTTAGCAGGCATCTCGCGCCAATTACGGATGCAGTAGTTATTGTCGTGTCATCTATGTAGGCTCTTACAGGAGGTTGCCTTAATCCTGATCTAGTGAACGGCCCTTTACATTCTGTTTCTGCCGCTTTAATTAACATGTTCATGGCTAGACAGAAGAGGGTCCCGTTATGATGCCTTTCTTCAATTTATGCCATGCCGACGCTGTATTTCCTGATAACAATTATCATTTTCCTGATAACAATACAATTATAGAAGATTTTGATATTTTTCAAGTGAAAATTTTGAAATCAGGTAGAATTATAGGAAATTTTGTTATTTTTCAGTTGAAAATTATGAAGTCAATTGGAATTAAAGGATATTTTATTATTTTTCAATGGCAATTTTGAAATCGAGTAAATTTATAGCAGATATAGTTATTTTTTACTCTCAAATGTTGAAATCAAATACAATTATAGCCAATTTGGTTATTTTTCAATTGAAAATGTTGAAATAAATAAAAGTATAGCAGATTTTGTTATTTTCAATAGAAAATGTTGAAATCAATTAGAAGTATAGCAGATTTTGTTATTTTGTTATTTTGTTAAATATAATTATAGTAGACTTTTTGTTATTTTTCTATTGAAATTGTTGATGTCTATTAGAATTATTGAAGATTTTGTCATTTTTCAATTGAAAATGTTGAAATCAAGTAGAATTATAGATGATTTTGGTATTTTTCTATTGAAATTGTTGAAATCTGTTATAATTATAGCAAATTTTCTCATTTTTCTATGGAAAAAGTTGAAATCAAGTAGAATTATAGATTTTGTTATCTTTCAATTGAAAATTTTTAAATCAATTGGAATTAAAATAGATTTTGAAATCAAATATAATTATAGCAGACTTTTTGTTATTTTTCTATTGAAATAGTTGATGTCTATTAGAAATATTGAAGATTTTTCATTTTTCTAATGTTGAAATCAAGTAGAATTATATAAGATTTTCTTATTTTTTAATTGAAAATTTTGAAATCAATTGGAATTAAAGGAGATTTTGTTATTTTTCAATTAAATATGTTCAAATCTAGTAAATTTATAGCCGATTTTGTTATTTCTTTCTTGCCAATATTGAAATCAAATACAATTATAGCAGATTTTTCTTATTTTCTATAGAAATTGTTGAAATCTATTAGAATTATAGCAGATTTTATTTTTCAATGGAAATGTTGAAATAAATAAAATTAAAGCAGATTTTTTTATTTTTCAATTGAAATTGTTGATATCTATTAGAATTATAGCCAATATTGAGATTTTTTAATTGAAAATGTTGAAATGAAATAGTATTATAAAAGATTTTGTTATTATTCCATTGAAAATTTGTAATCATTTGTAATAAAGGAGATTTTGTTATGTTTTAATTAAAACCTTTGCAATCTACGAAATTTATAGTAGATTTTATTATTTTTTACTTGCCAATGTTGAAATCAAATATAATTATGAGACTTTTTGTTATTTTTCTATTGAAATTGTTGATGTCTCTTAGAATTGTAGAAGATTGTGTCATTTTTCAATTCAATATGTTGAAATCAAGTAGTATTTTAGAAGATTTTCTTATTTTTTTATGGAAAATTTTGAAATCAAGTAGAATTATAGAACATTTTGGTATTTATCAATGGAACATTTTGAAATCTAGTAAGTTTATAGATTTTGTTTTTACTTGCAAATGTTGAATAGCAGATGATGTTTTTTTTTAAATTGAAAATGTTGAAATCAGTTAGAATTATATCAGATTTTGTCATTTTTCAATTGAAAATTTTGAAATCAGGGAGAATTCTAGAACATTTTGGTATTTTTCTATTGATAATTTTGATGTCAATTAGAATTAAGAGATTTTGTTATTTTTCAATTAAAATTTTGAAATATAGTAAAATTATATCAGATTTTGATATTACTGAATTGAAAATGTTTAAGTCTATTAGAATTATAGGAGATTTTGTTATTTTTCAATAGAAAATGTTGAAATCAAGTAGAATTATAGAAAATTTTGGTATTTTTTCAATTGAAATTTTGAAATCAATTTGAATTTAAGGAGATTTTGTTATTTTTCAATTTGAAATGTTGCAATCAAATGAATTATGGCAGATTTTTATTTTTCAGTTGAAAATGTTGAAATCCAGTAGAATTATATAATTTTATTATTTTTCAATTGAAAAATGTTGAAATCCAATGGAAATGTAATCAGATTTTGTCATTTTCCAATTGACAATGTTGAAATAAATTAGAATTATAGCAGATTTTGTTATTTTACAATTGAAAATGCTGAAATAATTTAGATTTTTACAACATTTTGTTATTATTAATTGAAAATGTTGAAATCAAATGGGATTATAGCAGATTTCATTATTTTTCAATTGGAAATGTTGAAATCACATAGAATTATAGTAGATTTTATTTTTCAACTGAAAACGTTGAAATCAATTATAATTAATTCTTATTTCTCATATATATATATATATATATATATATATGTTTGTGTGTGTGTGTTTGTATATGTTTATATGAATGTATGAAATGACGCAGATCACATAAACTAATCAGTAATTAATTTTCTTTGAAAAGATTTTGTCAAATTTTAATCCATGAATGTATTTGTCAAAACAATGTAACACTTTCGCCTCAGCCCCTCAACCTCCTGAAAGAGAAATTTAGAATGCACCAAAATATATATATATATATATATATATATATATATATCTGCAGAAAGCCAGACAAACAACTATTCAATGGTTGAATTGTTAATGTCTTTTATATTGCAGAATAGAATAGTAGAGGAAAGAAACGGGTTACAGAAAAGAAAAGTATTTAACATAAAAACTCATACGCTGGATTCTAGACACAGAGAGAGTGTATGTGATTAACTTGTTGTTAAATCATCTCCAAATGATTTATGACTCTTGCGATGGAGGGATAAAGATTTCTGGGTGGGGCTTAAAGTTATAGTGGCGTTCCTCCTCCCAACGCTTGCCCAGGCCAATTCTCTCTTCTCTCTTCAAGAATTTTCTCTAGTCTGCCTTTTTCAGCATAACTACATGTTTATATAGATAAACCCGGCTGATTATAACTGACCCTCGGCCCTACTACTTCACACGCGATTATCACGGGGGTTCTGGCTGCTTCAACCAAAATCATGTGAATTCCAAAGTTCCTTCTAGCTTATTCAGCTCTATTTCAATTTTTAATCGATAAAAATTATTTCAACCATTTCCATTGTCTACTGATGACACAGATTCAATGGGTACAATTTCTGCCCTAGATCAGATTTCACCATCAGTAAACAAAATGCTCTGATTTAATTTTGCTATTCAAATATACTCGAATTTCACTAAAAAAAATTATGTTTGTGTGTGTGTGTTTCCCAGACTCTCTCTCTCTCTCTCTGTCACAACATAATCTATGAATGTATACATCAAAATAAATCTCGAGTTGTACTTTCAACGTTTTTTTTATAATAGTTATTGGATTTATTATAAAAACTGAAATCTGAAGTTATGCAAAAACAGAAAATCAATTTGTATCAATCAATAAAATTAACAACTGATCAACACTTATAATAGAACAAATAATAAACATATATAAGTCATTGGAACATTTACATCTTAATAAGAGCAAATAATCTGCTATCCATTGGTTTTACTAAATTGTTTACTTCAGCAGATTCAATTTCCGACATGGTGTCTTTAATTACTTCCCACAGATCTGCTCTGCTCTCATGTTTTTTGCCACCTTCATATAATTTCCTTTTCACAATTGACCATAGATTTTTTTATCAGATTCAGTTGAGGGTTTGATCGTGGTCATTCCGTTATCTTCTATCACTCAAAAAAGATCACGAGTATCGAAATACGTGAGAAGGAGCATTGTCGTCTATAAAAACACACATCAATTTAAAACTGTGAAACTGTGACTTGTAGCATTCAAAGAGAGTCTATGAAGTCATAATAGCCCTGTTAAGCTTAACTCCATTGATTTTGAATGGTACAATAATTTCAGTTCATATCATCACACTGCCGCCTCCTTGCTGCCTTCTTTTAGCCACAGGTACATCTGTATCAGATAAAATCCATCAGATCCATCGAGTAACACCCAAGATTAGCCCATGAAAATTATTTTAGAAAAGTCAATTTGCATGTATTTCTAGGCACAAATTTGACGCTTTAAAATATTTGCATTACTGAGTGGAGTTTGCCTAAGAGAGCGTATATTCAGAATGCTATTGACTCCAAATGACATTGAACCCAAAGAAGGTCATAAATTATAAAATGTTTGGTTTACTAAGCTATTGCTTTTTTTAAATTTAAATTTAGAGCATAGTTCTTAAGAAAATTTTTATTCTTCAAAGTGTAATTACTCCTAAGTACGTAAACTCGTAGAGAAATTGAATCATAATTGTGACAATATATGATGCGTAGAAACAAAGAAAAGAGTACTGAATTGTTACGTAATGTCAGTCCTCCAAAATGGCAGTGATCAGAACGAGATACTTGAAATGTTTAGGAAATGAGGAAAGAGGGTTTAGAAAATTTGCCACTCACAGTACATATTGAAAGCAAGAGGGACAGAGAAAAACAGCTTGTGTAGAACAAGGTTTAAGAGAGAGAACAAAACACAAAATTTACCAAGAGCTACCAAGAGCTGTAAATTGTGGAGGCATGATTGCCAACGTCCTGAATGAGCATGACACATAGAAGATGTGAAAAATATATATTTTTCTAAATGTTTTTATCCTATTTTTGGCCATCATTTAATTATTTGTTTATATCAGACAAATCTTATTGATCTTCAAAGAAAACAAAATTGTTAAGATAATTATTTTTATTGCTACATAGAAAGGAGAGTTGTTTTCTTTCTCTTTTGTATCCTTTAGGACTCCAGTGTCGCTGGTGAGTATAATTTCAACTTCAAACTTGAACATTGTTTTCTTTTTGTATATACAGATTTATATATTTCTAACAATCTAACGAAAATCTAACAAATGCATCAACCAAAAGAATGTGATTTTCAGAATATCAGAAGAACCTTTTCCCACCTTTTGCTTTTTCTATAAATACTTTCATGGTATTTGTTCGGATGAGCTCTTCGCTATGGTATATAGACTTTTTTTTAAATTTAATCACAGTACTAGACAGCACAGCTGGCTAGATGTAGCCATAAATAACAGTTTATTTTCTCTCACTTCTTGCTTGTGGAACTTCTTTCTTCAAAGCCAACTTTAATCTGCAAAAATTTAAATGCAATGTCAATTGCTATCTACTGTCTCCTGATTAACCTTTCCTCTTCCCGCTCATGATTAATGTTTATGTTCCTAATTTTTTTCACGCCTGTGTCTTAGTAGCTTTACTGCCTTGCATGGGGTGATACTGACTAAAAAAGAAAAGAAGACCACTCCAAAATAGGCCTGAATTTATGTATATAATAAAATTTCTTTTTCTCAACCCATCCATTTAAGTCTACGATTTTGAGAATCGTTGTCAGTAGTAGAAAGATCCACATAGATCTTATACACATATTGGACTGGAACAAAAGATCATAGCATTTTTCAATAGTTGGCGCTTGAACAAATGGATTTCGTTTCGCACGTTACTCGAACTTATGACATGTATACATATTTTGAAAGATGCCAATTCACTTTCATCTTTCTATAAAATCCGTGTATGGATCGTGAAATTTAAATGTTCTACGCTAAAAGTAAAAATGAGATGCATTTTTGTCATTTGATGTTCTTTTATATCCAGAAAGGGAAAATGCTGCACAAACAGAAGGAAACAAACAAACAAAAAGAGTGCTGTTTATGGAGATGGTGGAATAATAGCGGAGAGTACTATTCCTAAGCGGTTCACTAGGTTCAAGATTAGAAATTTTGGTCTGGAAGAAAAAAGGTATGAATATAGAATACAGCGTGATGGGCGACTGCCTCAAGTACACTTCGTACGGAAGACTATCTAGTCCCGGAGATTTGTCCAGGCCAACCTGTTTCTGCGCTTCCTAGATTTCCGACTCTGTAATGGGACCCTCACACCGAGCCGCTTCAGCTGCCTCAAGGAAGGGAAAGTCAGCTAAATAGACGTCGAACTGAGCAGGGCTCAGACCGGGCTCCCTGGTGAAAAGCTCCTGAAAGTAGCCACGAAAAGCCTCACATATGCCCTCGTCTGTTTTCACGGTCCGCTTATCCGGCAATGTGACGCATGCGATATGTTGCTGTGATGCATTCCGAGCTTCCGCTGATCGCAATTCAGCGGCCATATTCGTTGCCTCAGAGGACATTCTTTTTAACCTAGCCCTAACTACCAGAGCTTGATCCTTCTTGATAAGCAAGGAGGCCAACTCAGCCTTAGCTAAAGCTACGTCCCCACTATCACGGGATTTGACCACCCGATCAACTTTCTGCTCTAAAGCCGTTTGCGCCGCTAATCTATCTAGATCGAGCCGGCGACTAAAATCAGCAGCAAACGTTCGAATTTTCGATTTTAAATTATCCCACCATCAAAAACGGCTCGATCTGCCGAAACAAAGCAGGCCGCTCAGAATGGACACTGGGCACATAAACCCCAATGAGACGAAGAGCCTTATCCTTTATGGTAACATCCAGCACGCAAAGTCTGTCCGCCGGATCCGCGAAGACAAGTGCGCACGCAGCCCTCAAAGACTTGGTCACCAGCTAAGAGACACCCCTCGAGTGTCCATCAAAACATGCTGATGTATCGGAAGATGGGCTCCTTTGCCTTTTATTTTGATCCTGTTTTTTTGGTGTATGCATTGGGGAAGGATTGGGTGGGGAGATGATTTTTTGGATGAAGGTTTTGTCACAGGACCTTTCTTAAGTGTAGTCATTTTGGATGTTACATGGCTTAATGATTTGACAATTGGGGGAGGGACCATGGGATGATGTTTAGTGACAGGGGAAGACGGTGCCGAAAAAGAGATGCCAGATTTCCTCTCCGAAACTTGTCTTTTGAATTTTAGAGCCTCCTTAAGTTGTTGTAGTTTCTTCTTCTTCTCGAAAGATGGTTCATACTGGATCATTTTTTTTTTCGTGGCTTATCCGAGTAGCTGGCCGGAGAATCGCCCTTGGCACTGGTTGAGGGAGTGGGGCTGTTTGTGCCATTGCCTGTTTTTGGTGTGGAACGAGGTTCCGCTGCCTGGGTCTTCCCTTTAGCCCTACTAACGACCTGCCATTCCCCCTCTCCCTTCTTCCTAACCACATTAGCAATGGGCAAAGGCTTTTCGAGGAATGGGGGCTGAGATTTGGACCCAACCAGGGGATTTTCCACACTGGTCCTGGTCGCTGGCATGCCCACTACAGGCGAGACGGATGGAACAGACTCGACCAAAGGGGTGTTTGGTTGTGCGGGGGCCAGAACATCAGAGGCCTTCTTCTCAGAGAAGTCAAAGCTTTAATCACAGTGTCTTTTGTGGAGCGACAAATTTTACGCGAGCGCTTGTCCACCACAAAAACTGACACAATTCTTTTTTCAACTTTTCGTAATTCCTCGAGATTGGACAAGAGCCCATCTGACGTCACCAGATGTGCGTAGCTCTTGGCTTTCTCCAGGAACTCCGTTATATTGATTTTACACTTTGGCGGGGCCTTCCAGCAAGAGGGCGTCTCTGCTACATTCACATCATCATTCTTGGGGGTCTGATTTGAAGAATTTTGGCTACTTTCGGCCACCATAGTTTGGTCATTTGAGCTGGTTTCTGGCTCTAAATTTTGGCCATTTGTAGCCACCATACTTTTCTCTTGGATGTTGTTTACATCTACATTTTGGGAGGAAATTGGGTTTTTCTCTAATTTTGAGGTCTCTTCCGCAACCATTTCTAATTCTTTATCAGGAATTTTGTCCGGAGGATCATTTCTTTTTAAAAATCCCAAACAGGTTTTTTCGAGGAGTTCTTTTTGCGCCCATAATTTTTTCTTTTAAGACAAGATTTTTTTCTCTTTCACATAAAACAGAAAACAAGAAATAAAAGTATAATTTAAACGAAATATAAATACGAATAAATCACAATAACAAAAAGAAATTTAACGAGACAGAACAATAAACAGTTAAACACACAAAAATAAGTTACTTAAACTTAACAGAAACACGTACGCAAAGAGGACAAAATACGCTAAAAATAAAATCTGTTAACAATTACAAATTACAAAATGCGAGTAGGCGATGGAAAATCACAATTTAAGACGGAAAATAAACAAAAAGTATCTTTTTTTACAATAATACAACAGAAAATACGAAACGAAAAATGCCAAACGAGTTCACAAAAACAATATTGGCTGCTACTAGAAAATTCTAATCAGCCCAAACACGAAAGAAACACGTAATCTAAAATAAAGAAAAACTAACGAATAATAATTACGAAAAAACAAAAAATACGAGAAGTTACAATAAACACAGAAAAGATTTAAATAAAAGAACACAGAATATTTAACAGTTAATTACAACAAAGAACAATGAAACTAAACATGTAGAAATAAAATGTAAACGAAGAAAAACAAAGTCTGACGTCGGGCAAAAATAAACAATGAAAAATAAAGTTTGGCGTGGGGAAGTTACTAAAAATTAAAAGGAAATTAAAACGAGAAAAAAATATATTAAAAAATAATTATAAACGAAAATGAAAATTAATAATAAGTGGTAAAATAGGGGTAAAATAAAAATCAAGTGAGGGAAAAGAAAGAAAAAAAATCAAACTTTTGACAAAAAGGTCAGTAATATAAACAGAAAATAAAATGAAAATTAAAAGGAACTTAGCGTATAAAAA
Source organism: Acanthosepion lycidas (assembly GCA_963932145.1). Lineage (NCBI taxonomy): Eukaryota > Metazoa > Mollusca > Cephalopoda > Sepiida > Sepiidae > Acanthosepion > Acanthosepion lycidas. Next base: position 55,292,147 of record OZ010615.1, read on the forward strand.
AGTTGAAATCAATACAGTTCACAAAATAATCGCAATACGTCTGGCGTTATCCACCGGTCGTAAGAGATCGGCGAAAAATCAAAGGCTGGCAGAGATATATACCCCCCCCCCGGGTTACATGTGGCACAAGGCCGGGATTAACGTGGGATCTCCGAGCCCGCAGGCTCAACCAAAAATATTCCCTATTCGAACGCGTATAAACGGGTTCAGGGGCAGTCAACCTCCCCGAACGAGACTTTGCCCTTCGGCGGAGCCTCGTTCCGGTTATCAAAGGCTGGCAGTGCATATTCCGGAAAAACATGGCCGCCTTTATACACGTCGCATTGAATATTTTGAGCCTTCTGATTGGTTAACCCTTCTATTGGCGAACTATAAAATGAGTCAGCTCATTTTGGCTGACTCACTAGTACACCAGGGTACCCAAAAACTCCCCCCCCAATTTTGGGTACATTATGGAAATATTAGTAAAGTCAATATTCATATGGAACAAATACTTTAGTATTCATAAAATATATCTTTTTGTTTTGTAGTTAAATTTTTTTTTTTTTAAATTAATATCCACAAAAATTAGTTATTTCATTTTGTCCACTGTTAAGTATTTCAGGTTAATAAACATTAATAACAATATTATAAATTTGGGTTGTGATCAAAACAAAAAAGTGGAAAAAGCTGTTATTTTACCCATAGCTGGGACCCATTAAAACAGGCACTACCACTCCGGATTAGAGTGATTCTGAGATTCATTCAGAGGAGGATTGATCTAAAAGTAGGACTATTTACGTTTATACCCCGAAACTAAGGACTTATATTCATACCAAAAACTGACGTCTCTTAAGACAATAATTAATGGGTGCAGTTTTACGTCCTGCCCAAGAATAATAAGGATCTTATAGGTCAGTACCAAATATGACAGGAATGAAAGCCCCTAATTTCAATTTTGTAATTGGCTTTGTAAACAAAACCGACACGTTATTTTCCGATTGAACATACTCAATTTGTACTGTTTTCTTTTGTATCTGATCCCTAACAAATTGATATTTAATATCAATATGCTTTGATCTTTGATGTATTATTGGATTTTTAGCCAAAGCAATACTGGCCTGATTGTCACAGTAAATAGTTATAGGCTCACTATCAGTGTTATAATTGTTTTTATTAGTAATTTAAGAAAAATAGCCTCTTGTGTTGCTTGCGACGATGCAACATATTCCGCCTCACATGTTGAAAGTGAAATCATTCCCTGTTTCTTAGATTTCCATCCAATTATTGGATTATCTTTTGCCAATCTAAAGCAATAGCCTGTGATACTTTTACAATCTGGTGAGTTTGCCCAATCAGTATCACAAAATCCTTCCAGTTGTAGTGGGTTTTTTTGATTGTCGAAATACTAGGCACTGATTCTTAGTTCCCTTTAAATAACGTCATACTTGCTTAGCTTTTGTTAAATGCACAGTCCTCGGTTTATTTAAGTTTTGGGACAACTTAGTAACAGTATAGCATGTCTGGCCTTGTTGATGTCATGACGTAAATAACACTTCCAATCAATATTCTGTATTGTTTCACACACGCCGCTATACCATCTTCATTATTCATAATTGTGTTTAAATCCATTTCGCATGGAGTAGTTCGTGTTTTACAATTTTGCATGCTGAATTTAGATAAGAGTTTTTCGATGTATTTGGATCGGTTTATTGTAATAGTGTTGTCCTTAAATTCGAACTGTATACCAAGAAACCATGATAGTCGACCCAAGTCGGTCATTTTAAACCTTATATTTAAGGAATTTTTAATTTTTAATAGAGCAGCTTCACATTTTGAAGCAATTAACATATCGTCGACCCAAATAATCAGAATTGCTAATATTTCATTATTAAATATTCTTGTGTACAAGCATGGGTCAACTGGGGAGGGTTCAAAATGTTGTTCAATTAAATAGAAATGTAGTAATTTATTCCACGTTCTTCCGCTTTGTTTGAGCCCATATAATGACTTTTTGAGTTTCCATACATAATTATCACCTTTTACAAAACCTTCTGGCGTTTCTATGTAAATTTCATAGTCAATGGGAGCATTTAAATACACTGCTTTAACATCCATATGGTGAATATCCATACCATAATGTGCGGCCATTTGCATCGAAATTCTGATTGTTGTCATGTTTGTTGTTGGACTGAATGTTTCTACATAACCTTCCCCGTATATCCTTTAGCTACAAAATGAGCCTTATACACTGGCGATCCATCCTCAGTTCGCTTTATAGTATAAACCCAACGGTTGCCGATAATATTTTTATCATCCGGGGCCTTTTTCAATTCAAAAGTATCATTTGATACTAGGGATTCCATTTCTTTTTGCATGTCGGCTATAATGTCGTATTTTTTAACGCCAAAAAACGACATCATTACGTCACTATCCTTGTACCAACCTAATAAATTTAAAATCCAAGAAAAAAAAAACAAAAAAAAAAAACAAAGAAAAATGTAAATGGGTTTCTGCTAGAGCGAAACTATACTCACACGGGCCAGCAAGTGGTTGTCTGTTTTCTTCTTCATGATGGTAACTGAATGTACGGCCCTTTCTAAACTATACAACTACTGCCTCAAGGAATTTTGTTTTCCTGACTGCTGGAAGTCCTCTTCGATCGTTCCTGTCTTCAAGAACTCCGGCGACCCCTCTGACCCTTCCAACTACCGTCCTATCAGTCTACTTCCCCTCTTCGGCAAAGTCTTCGAACCCCTAATCAATACCGGGGTGGTTAACCATCTCACATCCCATAATCTGCTCTCAGACAAGCAATATGGTTTCCGCTTTGCCCAATCTACAGCCGATGTGCTTACGGCCATCACTGAAACAGTCTACCGAGCTCTTCAAAATAACGGGTAAGCCCGAGCCGTGGCACTAGACATCTCCAAAGCATTTTTACGGGTCGATTATATAACCTAATACGATAATTCCTGTCAAACCGTAAATTGAAGGTCGTTCTCAATGGATTCTCCTCCAGTTCCTATCCCACCAACGCAGGTGTTCCTCAAGGCTCCATCCTTGGCCCCACTCTATTCCTTATCTACATAAATGACCTTCCTGACTCAATAACTTCCCAAGTTGGCATCTACGCGGATGACACCACAATTTATTCCTGCCTCAAAAAAAAATCTAGTCTCGCTGACAAAACTCGCCTGGCCGTGCGTCTCGAAAAGGACCTCGAATCGATTGTGAACTGGGGCATGAATTGGCTGGTCAACTTCAACGCTTCTAAGACAAAACTGCTCTCTATTAATCACCACAGAGATCCTTCCCTTCCCTCCATTAGAATGTCTGACGCTCAACTTCTCGAGAGCAACTCTCTGCGGCTTCTCGGTCTCACGTTGACTGCTGACCTGAGATGGAATAAATACATTGAGTCAATTGCCTCGTCCATTGCAAGGAAAGTTTGCTCCCTGAGCCGCGCCAGGAAGTTTTTCTCCCCGGAGTCAATCCTCCAGATCTACAAATCAACAATTCGCCCTTGCATGGAGTATTGCTGCCATATATGGTCTGGTGCCCCTTCTGTTTGCCTCAGGGTTCTTGATAGGCTCCAGAGGCGGATATGGAATGTAGTTGGCCCTGCCCTGGCGTCTCGTCTACAGTCACTTTCTCACAGACGCGCCGTCGCCTCCCTCTGTCTGTTCTACAAATACTTTCATGGAAATTGCTCCGAGGAGCTGCATTCGTCATGAGTTCCAGCGCCTTACGAGGCTGGCATCCCGCTCTCACCGCTTCACTGTCGAAACTCCTAAATTTAGCCGTCTCTTTTACTCTAATAGCTTCATGTCTCGCACCTCTCGCCTGTGGAACTCCTTTCCCTATTCCTGTTTCCCTGTGAGCTATAATCTCCAGCTATTCAAGTGTAATGTCAATCGACATCTCCAGTTGCCTTGATCTATCCCCTACCCTCATCCTTTCTTCTATCACTCCTATCTGATCTTGCTCTAACTTTTCTGTAACCCCTTGCGTCCTAGTGGCTTCCCGTCTTGCTTGGGGTGAAATGCTTAAAAAAAATAAAAAATAAAAAAATATAGAATACAGCGCAGTACGTAATCTGTTCAATGAAACAACGTTAAAGATTAACACTCACGAGTCAGACACTCTACTGAATCTGACTATATCGCCAATACCACCAGCAGATGTTCTGAAATTTTTCAGTCTTCGATATCAAAGGCTGGCAGTGCATATTCCGGAAAAACATGGCCGCCTTTATACACGTCGCATTGAATATTTTGAGCCTTCTGATTGGTTAACCCTTCTATTGGTGAACTATAAAATGAGTCAGCTCATTTTGGCTGACTCACTAGTACACCAGGGTACCCAAAAACTCCAACAATTAATGATAACCAAATCGAAACGCTGAATAAAATTAATACAGGAGATGGGACATTGCAGTGATACTCCACATTGTAAAGCATTCGAAAACATTTCGTTGCGTAAATCACCCCAAGGTTTGGGTGCCTCACGATTTAATGAAAAAACAAATAAATAAAATAAAAAAAATAATGAATTGCATTTCCATCTGTTCAAACGCAACGAAAAATAACGATTTTTAAAAGGAATAATCACAGGAGTTGGAAAATATATTGTTTACAATAGCGTGAAGCAAAAAAGGTCTAGTAGAAAACGAAATGAGCCACCGCTAATCACTTCAAAAGACGGTTGGCATCTGAAGACGATTCTGGTCGGATTGGAAGGGCATTATGCATTGGAGGTGTATCGTTTTCTATAAGAACAACACAGACCTAGTAGAAATTGGTACAGTCTGGCTGGGATTTCTACTACACCCGCCATACTCACCTGACCTTGTATCTTTGGATTACCACTTATTTTGATCCTTAAAAAATTCTTTTAATGGGTAGAACTTCAATTCTCTGGAAGCCTGTAAATATCATTTAGACCATCACCAAGAAAGATGCCACGTTCTGGGAGGATAGAATCATGAAGCTGTTTCAAAAAAGGTAATGGAACACCATGGCACATATGTTGTTGAATAAATCTATGTACAAATATCTTAATATTGTCTTTGAAATTCACTTAAAAACGCTATGAAGTTTTGTTCGACTATTTAAACACACATCAAAAGGAAGACATATATATATATATATATATATATATATATATATATATATATATATATATATATTAGTCGAAATGTTTCGTCCTCTGATGGCAAATGTAAATGTTAGTTTTTCAATTTTTTAAAATTTAAGAACGCTCATAAGTATACATCAGACTAAGAAGTCTAGGTAAATTATGAAGGATGCCATATAAGAACACAATTTAAGGTTTAGTGAACAAAAGGTGAGTAAATGTTTTCTTAAAAAATGTAATTAATATTTATATTATTTATTTTTGGGATTGATGTATTTATCTAAAGAAATCCAAGAAAATTCTTGAGAGTGCTGCTATCGAATCTTATAATCTGTGCCCCGGATTTTTTTTCAAATACCTCCATTCCTGAAAGAATTACACTTTTCCCGAGCATCACTTTAAAAATGAAAAGGAAACGACTAAATACATAATCTTCTATTATTTAAAATATACAATATATAGATTAATCCAAAAATAAATATTAATTACATTATTTTTAAAAAAATACTCACTTTTTCGCGTCGGTTAAATTTTCCTTTTGTCCTTATTCATAGTGTCCTTATGCAGATATATTTTTAGTTATACCTGATTATTTTTTAAATTTCACACACGCACATATATATATATATGTGCACATACACAAACACACACACACACATATATATAAACACCAGCAAAACAGACTTTGTTTGTTGCATCTAGTCGGGACCGACTAAGACCAGAAAGAACTCTAGTCTGCGAACGATATTAGTCAAAAAATAAAATAAAAAGGAAACAAAACACGGAGCAGCGGACCTCAGGTAAATCACTTATTGGTTTCCTCTACTCACTCATTGTACTTAGATCTGCCAGTAATATTGTTGATTTTTGTCGACCTTGTACGCAGTTGAAGCGCCACCACCGTGTGAAGTATTTTCCTTTGTTCTGTCGTTGATCTCTCTTCTTGTGGGAAAGTGGCAGTTGATAAGACGCTAGGATGAGAATAGCAGGATCAGACGCCACAACTGACCTTGGGGACGTGGGAGTCCCCGAAATAACGATAGGGTTCTGAAGGCTGATAGGTAGTATGAAGCTACCCACTTATAAAGGAAACCCTGTGGATCTCCACGAATGGATTCTCCCCATCCAAAAGAAGCAGGTGATTTATGGCTTACCAGACCAGGAAATGGTGCTCTTGGCTTATGACGCCGCAGCAGGGCAGGTGTCTAAGTTTATAGGGTCATGGTACAAAGAAAACCCAGCCTCGACATAGACAGAGCTTAAATCCGCTCTAGTGCGGCAATACACAAGTGAGCGTACAGCCATTGAGGCAGTCAGGAAATTATTCCGGCTGCAACAAGAAGGAGAGACAAATGAAGAATTGGGAGAAAGAGTCGCGAGGCTAGCAGCATTAGCTTTTCCGGAATTGGTGACTCGGGGCAGTGGCCCTATTCAGGCCTTGTTGGCCGATGTATATGTAGACGCGCTGAGCGACAGGAACTTTAGGGGCGATATTCTGAAGTGGGGATGGTCACCCTGGCCGCAGCCATAGAAGCGGCTCGGACCAGCGAACGACTCTGGGATAGAATAAGAGGAGATGTAGGAAGGAACCACGGGGGAGCCAAGGAAGGAACAAAGAAGGATCGGGAGCGGATCCAGATTCGTGAGCCGAAAGAAGAGGTAGAAGAGGACTGGAAGGCTGAGGCTGAGCCCAATAGGAGAGCCTGGGATTTGTGTTATGGGTTTTTCAAGCTCACACCAGGCTGATATGGGCTGTTGTGCTGGACTTGCAAGTATAGTGGGCATCGGGCTCGCGACTGTCCGACAAATTATGGAGGCGATCCAAGATCTCGGAGTTCGAACTGTACAACTTGTGGCGAGTTCGGGTACAAGGCTCGATGGTGTACGGCGAAGGGGAACCATAAACTGGGGATAAAGTGAATTAATACGCTGGTGCCCCCCTCGGAGAAGGAAAAGGGTCCGGGAAACGTTAATGGGTCCCCCGTGAAAAAGTAAGAGGCAGAGTGGCCCCAGTGCAAGTAAGACATCTGAGATGCTGGACATGTGGTGTGGTCGAGCACTTTCGGCCAGTTGTAAAGAGCGAAAGTGTTGGCAATGTGGAGATCGGGTCACCTAAAACGAACCTGTCCTCGCAGGAGAAAGGCCACGCAAAACAGAACAACCCCAACTCGAATAAAGGGGAGAAACAGGTTACTAGTCCTGGAAAGGTGAGTCATCCGGGCTTTACTCCACCCAAGAGGGCCTCTAGACAGAAATTGGAGCCCCTAGAGAAAGGCGAACTCCTGTTACCGGCCCCCATGTCTCGGTTGTCGAGCAAACGGAAAAAAAGGAGAGGACATGCAGGAAGGAGAAAGGCACACGTGTACCGTTTGCTGAAGGAAGGACCGGACTTCACCTGTAATGTGTTGCTTGGAGACAAGAAGGCCCTTGTCGATACGGGAGCTTCAGTGTCGCTAGTTAGCGCCAAGGTTTTTAGACAGTTGGGACTGAAAACGAAGCTTAGTCCTGTCGATCTACTAATAAGTCAAGCTGATAGTAGTAGGATAGAGGGTATGACGTGACTACCTTTCCAGTTGGCAAAAATCAGAGGTAAACTTAAGGTTTATGTGGCACCAGACTTGTGTGATGAGCTAATTCGGGGGGGGAGGGGACTGGCTTAGGCAGAATAAGGCACGGATCAGTTTTGACCACGCCACCCTAACATTGGACGGAGTAGGGATACCGTTGGGAGAGGATAATTATGAACAATTGCCAGTGGTGGCCCAGACGGATATAACGCTTCCCCCTAGGATTACTGTGTCGTGGAAGGGCAAGATTGTAACAGAAGGAGTTCTGAGCAGTAACCTGTACCAAGTGGTCCCTACTGATAGTTACGATGATAGTGAAAAGAATATAACTGTATGTGATTCGTTAGTAAAGGGGCCGAGGACTGTTCCCTTACTATTAACTAATGCTGCCAATAAAACTATTAAAATTAAGCGGGGAGAGGAGCTGGCACTGGGCACCAGTGAGAGAAGTCGAGCAAGTGAGAGTATGGAATGAGAATAGGCCTGGGAATAAGATAGGTAGCAAGGAAATATGGGGGGAGGATATAAATGCTCCTGAACATCATAGGAGGAAATTGAGTGGGTTGCTGAACAGTAATCGGGAAGTAATAGCTATTACTGGCAAGGAACTGGGACAAACGGAGACAGTAGAAATGAAGATAGACACGGATAATCACCCACCTATTAAGTTAAAGCCGTATAGAACCACAATCCACAAAAGAAAATTAGTAGAGGACGCAGTGAATGAAATGATGGAATCGGGAATAATCGAAAGATCCAAATCTCCCTGGAGTTTTCCCATAGTCATTGTGGAAAAGAAAGATGGAGGGCATAGGTTTTGCGTCGATTTTCGTCAATTAAATGCCATTACGAAACCGCTGGCAGCGCCCTTTCCCTTGATTGATGATTTTATAGATCTTTTAGGAAAGTCGTTTTTTTTCCACCTTAGATTTGAGGTCGGGATATTGGCAAGTGGCCCTTAGCAGAAAGGATCGGGAAAAGACCGCTTTTTCCTCTCATATTCAATTATAGAGTTATGCCGTTTGGGTTAGCAAACGCCCTGGGTGTATTTAGTCAGTTGATGTCCATCATACTGAATGGCACGGAGGCCTTTGCCATGGCATATCTAGATGACATCATGGTGTTTTCAAGGTCACCAGTGGAACATTTCGAACAGCTGCAAAAGGTGTTCGATAGGTTAAAAGAACATGGACTAAAGTTAAAATTATCAAAGTGCCATTTATAAAAGAAGAGACGAAATACTTAGGGTTTATCATAAATAAAGAAGGGATAAAGACGGATCTAGACAAGGTAGAGGTTATAAAAGCTATGCCCGCACCGAAGACCGTAAGAGAGATTAGATTGGAGCCATCGGATATTACCGGAGGTTCATGCCAGCCTTCAGTCGGCTGGCAGGTCCTCTAATAGCTCTAACTAGGAAGCATGCTAGGTTTAAGTGGACCGAGGATTGTCAGCGTACGTTCGAGGCTCTGAAGGACCAGCTAACAGCTATACTCCTGTTGGCCTACCCAAACCTGAGTAAGCCTATGGTGCTGTACAGAGACGCTAGTGATAAGTGCATTGGGCGGTTCTTACACAAGCATGTCCCGACAAGGATGGCCCAGTACCAGGTGTGCCTGAGGAAGTGCCAATTTATTTTTTGTCTCAACGACTCTCCGATACTCAGCAAAGATGGCCAGTAATAGAGAAAGAGGCGTTCGCTATCCTGTATGCTGTGCAAAAGTTGGACTATTATTTGAGTGGGACAGTGTTTACCATTAAAACAGACCACAAACCCCTCAAACATTTATTAGAGTGGACGAATAAGAAGATATAGCAATGGGCGTTGAAACTAAGTGGATATAACTCAAGGTAGTTTACTTGTAGGGAAGGATAATACCTATGCTGACCTGTTATCGAGGATTCCGAAGCAACTAGAGACGGAATCTGTCAGGCTGGAGCCGGGTGTGGATGATAAGGCATTCCAAATTAATGTGATCAATTCACAGGCACGGAGGGAAGAACTTGGTTGGGAGGACCAGGAAACGATTGAGACGGAGATTATTTCCGACATCCACTGGAGAGACATTATTAGGTAAAACCAAGACGATAGAGACATAGAAGCTATCAGATCCAAGGTAGAGACAGGGCGTACCTCCAAATATATGGTGCATGATACTAGACCAGTATCATAGGAAGTTGGGACACATGGGAATTAATAAGACATACGGATTAATAATGAGGAATTATTATTGGCCTAAGTTATTTAAGGATGTTGTGAACCATGTAGAAAAATGCGTAACATGCCAAGTACAGAGTCGAAGGAGTAGGGAGGCCGCCGGTATTAGAAACGGATGTCCCGAATTACCCATTTCAGAAAGTAAGCATGGACATTACCGGGCCCTATGGAGAAACTCCTAGAGGTAATCTTTACATAGTGAGTTTTGTGGACTGGCTAACGAATTAGCCTGAGGCATTCGCCATACCGGATAAAAAAGCGCAAACGGTGTCAGATATAATACTGAACGAAATATTTAGGGAATAGAGCCCCCGAACAGTTGGATTCCGATAATGGATCGAAGAATGTAAATCAGATTATGAGGGAGACGTTGAGGGAATTGAACATACAGCATGTAACCACCTTCCCATATAATCTCCAAAGTAATGCGAAGGTGGAGAGATTTCTTAAGACCCTCGCTGATGTGTTAGCTAAACTAGCCGAAGATAATAGAGATAATTGGGATTTATTCGTAACCATGCGTTAGCGGCCCTGAGGTTCTTCATAAACAAGACGACAAAATTTTCCCCTTACTACTTGGTATATGGCAGGGATGTAGTCTTACCTATAGACAATCTATTGCGACCTAGGAGGAAGTATTTAGGAGAGGATCATCACCGTATGGTTCTAGAATAATAGCACAAAATGTTTACACAGGTGAGAAGGATTCGAAGAGCCCAGAAGATACGAAACGATAGAATAAACAAAGGCAGAGCCGAAGTCTCCTTCCAGATCGGGGACCCAGTGTATTATAAAATACACCTGAGAGAAGGTAAATTGGACCAGAGATGGAGCCCATATTATAGAATAGTAGAGCAGACGGGTTCGGTTTCCTTTGTGATATGGGAAGGTAAAGAGGGTGCATGCGAATGATATAAAACTAGCGGAAATAGGGGAATCGGAAGGAGCCGAAACAAGAACTAAACAGAAAAGGCTGAGGAGAGTTTGCTAGTTTGGCGATGGATGAAGAGTCGTACGGTATCGTCGATCGGGCAGAATAAACTGGCAGGGGAGTGCAGGAGTGCGGAGATTCCGGTTAGTGCACTTTACCAAGGTGGGTCCGATCAGGGTGCATCAGAACCCCTAACAGATATTGAGAAAGAATCCGCGATTGTCGTGAAGGAACTTGAATCATCGAGAGATCCGGCAAAGCCTGTTGTGAAGGCGAGACGAGACCGGACGGACAGATCCACGAAATAAAATTGAATTTTTCTTTTTTCTTTTTTTTTTTTTTTTTTTTGCGTGAATATCTCTGAAAAAAGAAACGATTGTGATAATTGTTGTGACTATCTTCGAACTGGAATTTTTTTTTTTAATTTGTTTTTTTTTTGTTTGTTTTGGTTCTTTTAATGTTTTTTATTATCATAGTGATGAGACTGAAAAAATTTTTTGTGATTATCTTGTGAATATGTTTAAAAAAAAAAAGAGCATACGAACCAATGAACTAGATGAAACGGTTCTATTATATGAGATTGCCAAACCCGTGAACTTTTACATATGTATCGTAAGAACAATGAAAATGTAAATGGGCATAATGAGCCCTAAGAAGAACTGAGGACTCTAACTTTGCATGCTGGAAGAGACGTATAAGTAGACCGCAGTCAGGGGCATGTTGGACTGTTTTTTTTTTGCATTTTTGATGACATGAAAACTCATGTCATTTACCAGTAAATGATAGATGGGTAAGGGAGGAATGTAACAGAGAGAGGTATACACAGACACATCCACATGAATGCACACACGCAAATATAACTTTTATTGACTGGAAGTGGAAATGGTGTTTATATATCAAAGTACAATTTGGGTTAAGAAGTGTGTTTACACGATCTCAGGGCAGAAGGCGATGTTTTAAACCTGGGTCACTAGTAAACAATGGGGATGGGCGAGATACTTGGTTTTGTTTAACAGTATTTGTTTTGATCAAAATGTTGAATCAATGTTTAGATATCCCAAAGTATAATTTGGGTGAAGCGAGAAGAACTCGTGATTGAGATAAGGTAAATAATTGGAGAATAGGTTTACATGTCAAGGGATAGTTTTTGGCACTCGTGGTAGCTGCGTGCCGAGTCGAGGGTCAATTGTGATCAGCTGATCCTTTTTCTATATTAACTCGAGATTTTGCTAATAAAGCAGAATCGGGGAAAGAGACTATCATCGCAGTGAGTCGAGAGATTTGCGGGAGAATTTTGGAGGAGAGAAAGAAGACTGCACCCTGTTCTGAGAAGTCTGTATGAGACTGGACAATTAGTCATAAACCTACCCCAGGCGATTCAATACGCGTTTATCACGCACAAACCCTCTCTCTGTTGGGAATTCACTGGATGCATTTTGTCTTTTTCTTGTTCTTTTCTCATTTATGTTAAATGTTCTTATTCTCCCTGTAACCTCTGTTCTGATGTTATCTTTTTATATAAAAGACGTCAATATTGTTGTCTGGCAGATATTATTTCTTGTTTTATTTTGCCACATTCTAAACTTCCTAGAGCCAGCTTTCACAGCCGTGTCCACATCCCCAGTCGACCATGAACGTATGGACAACACCCCGCTTTCTGGATCTAAAAACTAACACAGCGTTGGCAGCGAGCAGGACTTGACCAGTTGACCGGTGGAAATAATCTACGGGTACTCAGGAAGCGTACGGCCATTTACCCTAAGTTCGGTTCGGACCGAGTGGACACCTCAACCCAAAGAGGAAGACGCCGGAGGTTGGGACGAAGTGGTAGAGGGGTCATCAGTGAAAATTCGATTATACTTCGAAGCTTCGCCCCGCTCGTGACAATATATATATATATATATACAATTTTTTTATATATATTATTTATGTATTATATATACGCAGTACTTATTGGAAAGTGCTCAATATGAGTGATAGAGCTAACATATTTAGTTAGATTGATGTGAGTTTGTGACCCTGGGTTTCACGCTATTTGCGATCCTCAGACAAATTAATTCATTTTTAAATTTTGGATTTATATATGGCTGCATATGTCGCGCTTTTTATGGTAGTGGGAGGAAACATTATCACCGGAACGCCACATACGTATGCAGGCATACATACACGTACGTTCACGCATTGCAGCTGACACAAACATAAACATATATGAACAGTGTGTGACTGGGCATATATGCGCATCCATGTGTCGTTACGTACTTACGTATGCAATTGTTCGCTATATTCAATGTTGGATTGTGTTGTGGGCATCTTTCGTCAGTTGCAGTGTCAACGCGCAGACCGTTCGTCTATTTTATTCGCTGAATAATGTTTTCTCGCACACACACACATATACGTATGCATATGAGTTCACACATCTTCCATCCGTCTGTTTGTCTCGTTATTATGGGGTCTGTGTAAGACTATGGTAGGTAGAATTGTTATTATTTTTAATTTTTAATTTTTTTTAATACTGTTTTGTTATTATTTTAAAGCCAGTTATTTGCTTGTTTTTGGCGATTGCGCTTATGTAGATGGTAGAAACTTCAATTTATAATACTTATTAGTATTTATGCGGTACTATTAATTTTCATGGGTGAAGGAAGTAAGTTTAATTGTGGACTGATGCAGTAATGGTAATTGTAGTGCGGTAGTAATTGTGGACTAATGCGGCAATATTAATTGTTATGCGTTAATGGTGGGCGTAATGACATAATAACAATTGTAACAGTAAATAGTTACTGTGAAATGGTAGAAGGGATTGTAGTAATGGTGGTGGTGGAATAGTAATAACAATAATTATAATTATTATGATGATAGTTTGAACTAGAAAATAATTGATAATGTTATGGTGTCAGTGGTTTCTCTTTTCGTGTTCATAGGATCAATGGTGGTTTATGTATTAGTGTTATTTTGGTATTTTTTTTATCTGTTTGGTATAAATTGTGATAATAGGTGTTTTTATGTCTGCGTTTAGAAATTATTTCTGATCTTATGTTTAGTAATTTCTTTTGTTGCGTATAAGAAATTATTGCTATCTCTTCGTGTAGGCAAAGTAGAAATTTCTTTTTAATGTTGTTGTAGGTAGGTGTGTTTTTCAATATTTTCCAGCTTATTTCTGTCTTTTAGACGCTATATGTATGGGGATAACCTAGTGCTTTTTGAGTATTACTAAACAAATTATCAGAAATAATTTCTCATTGGTTAGACACGTGTCTTAAAACCGTAGATAATTTTATGTGTACGTAGGTTTCTGAAGATTGCTGTATATCTAAGTGGGAATCAGATGTTACCGTGTATTTTTAACTGTGGGAGTTCTATCTTCACCTTTGTGCAGTCAACCCGCACAGCGGTGTGTAACAAGGTTATAATTTATTGCTGACCTCTTTAAGATTGTATTTTTTGTATTAGATATAAGTTAGATTTTTTAAGAATAGATTCAAAGAAAGATGGCAATGTTTTGTATTGGTTTAGGCGTGTGTTTATAAGAAGATTTCACTAATGACACCCTAATTTAAAAAAAAAGAACAAAATTCTTTAAGGAGAAAATACATTGAAAACTTAATACTAACATTATTTCCAAAATAATGTTAGTATTAAGTTTTCAATGTATTTTCTCCTTAAAGAATTTTGTTCTTTTTTTTTTAATTAGGGTGTCAATAGTGAAATCTGACCGACGAGAATTGACCCAAACATAATTGAAAATACCATTTTTTTTCATTGTTTTCTTTCAGTCTCTGATGAAATAATAAAAAAAATCGAAAAGTAGATCCCGCAGGAGAACAATTTCATTCCATCCAAATTCTTCCTGTAGGGTCGCCACGCCTACATTCAGATGGTTAAGCCTTCGATCGAGGAGGACACTGCCTACTTGGACATGATCCAAATAGCCCAGGAATGGCTGGCCCAGAATTTTACGATCACATCAGCCACATCACGGGCCCTGATAACTGTTCTGATTTGAATCCCCTCAATTTAGGCATCGTCGATTGGGAGACCAGTCGACCTCTTCACAATACCAAGGACTCACTGAACTTTATGGCCAACATAAACTAGAACTAGCCTGCCTCGAAGCTGAAAACGTTTTTATTCAATGAACTTATTCTGCTTTTCTAAGTTGTGCATTTATACAATTTAGAGAGAAAATTTAATTTTGCTATTGAATATGTTTAATTTCTCATTATGTTATAGTTTGCTGCCAATTGCACCCTTTAAATATACGATCGGGTACATATCTCTCTGTGCGTGTATTCGTTTCTACATAGTGATCTAAATTCTTTTTATATAAAAAACAATGTTGTTAAAATATAATTTTTATTAATACTCCCGTAATTTACCACTTGAAAAATATCCGACTTAAAGTTTGAAACCTCGACTCCGATTTGGAAACAAAGACCAAAGTGTCACGAAATTAGACTACGATGGAATGGTCGTTAGCCTGCATGCTTGTAGATTCTTATACGAATAAACCTCAGTTATATAAACCGTGTTGATTTAGACAATTTTCATTTTTTTTTCTTTTGTCTTATAACATCGTCCCGCTTGAACGACACCTATCCAGCAATATTTGTCGACGATTCTGTCCTTGTCTGCCTTATGATCAAAACAAACACACCGTGGGACAGGG